>CM065901.1:74211801-74649301 GCA_033439115.1 Firmiana major | reverse complement strand
CTAGATGTCATCGTGTTACATTTATCCAGAAACAAAATATGCATGAGGAATTGTGGACAGTCAATGGAGGAAATTCTCAGGCAAGGCCTTTAGAAGGCATATAATACTTCTCTATGGCAGGGTAATTGGCATCCTCATGACCCTTTTGTTCTTTGCTTAAACTTGTTGCAAACAATGGTAACAGGAAAAAGACTGGAATCCTTGAATTTATTTGTTATTCTTTTGCCTTATTCAGAATCACTCGCCTCACCAATGGAGTAAGAGCCCGATTTTCCGTGCGCAATTTGCTTACAGGGTTTGATTCTTTGCATTACAAAAAAATATGTCTATAACCTATATATATAAAAAGAATCCCATTGATATGAAATTGATATCTGTATTATATATATATATATATATTGTTTGCTTTATAAATATTATTTCTGTTTTGATTATGGTGGAAGTTGGGCCAAAATACTACATTGTGGGTATAAAAGTTATCTCCTTAATGCGTGAGTGGCAGCCAAATGGCACCTCATTATCCATTTAAAGGTAAGTTTTTATTTTTTTAATTTATAATCAGTTTTAACTTTTTTTCCTGAAAAGTAAAATATTAAAAATAAATTTAGCCCGGTGGTAGTTTTTTTAGTTTCATATGTGATATTTTTTTTAAAAAAATTTAATGTTAAAATACTAAAAATACAATATATATATATATATGAAAATAACATAGAGAAGAGAGAGGTAATGTAAAGTTCAAACAAAAAATTTAAAAAAATTAAATCAAATATTCACAATTTTTTTTTCTTTTATAAATACTAATTTTACTTTTTCAAAGTTAAAAACTTAAAATATAAAAATGAAGCAAAAGATATGAAAAATGGAAAGAGAAAAAAATTCAAAGTTCAAAGAATTTATTTTAAAGAACTAAACCAAATATTCACGTAACCAAAAAAAATCAGAAATATGTATTAAATTTTTATTAAGGATTCAAATCAAGTACTTAAATAATTTGGTTTGAAAAAGAAAATTCCCCATGTACTCAAATAATTAAAAGTTCAAAGAGAATTCCACAATAAAGAAATCCTACTAGCTTAGTTACCTTTTATTTATTTATCATAAGTGTGTTATGACCTCATGGACTCGATCTTGTGAGAATTATTTTGAAACTTTCTCCTGACTTAATTATAAAAAAATTTGCAGAAAGAGATCAAGAAAAAATGAAAAGAAAGAACAAGTTGATAGTAAAAATGATAATAATTTATGTCCTGCTTAAAGCCATTATTAAGTGCTAACTCGGCCCTCCATTGTAAAGCTTGCGTCTTGCGAACAAGACATTCTGTACATTTGATATTTTCTTTGTTGCAGACAACAAAATGTTGCTATCAGTATCTCAGACAACCACTCCCAACCCTACAACCCTGTCATGAAGATTATAGTAGGCATCAACATTTACCTTAACCTGTTGATCATCAGAAGCTTCCCACGCCATGTCTCTAGCATCTCGACCAACCGCTCCTGGTGACATTCTGCTGGCTTCAATATTTTCCATTACCAACCTTCTAGCTGTACAGATGATAGATAAAGGAAACTTACATATTCCTTTGTGAAGACAATTGTTTCTATTTTCCCATATAACCCAGAAGATATGCAATCGCAACTCAAAACAATCATCTTTACCAGCATCTCCACAACTCCTTCCCAGAATTCTAGATTCTCAGCCCCAAATTCTACCATAGTCGGCCTCGGACAAACTTCCCTCCAAATTTCTTGACTCAGGTGACAGTTGAAGAAAATACGCTCCCAAGATTCCACTCGTTCGTCACACACAGCACATTTTCTTCCACTTCAATTCCTTTCCTCCTCAATGCCCCTGTTCTTGGGAGAACCCCTTTAATCAATCTCCATGCAAATTATTTAACCTTAGACTGAACCCGAGCTTTCCACACAGCCTGCCATACCAAGTTACGCTAAGATCTCGAGATGGCAAACTTTCCCGACAGAGTTCAAGCAACAAAGTAAGCCGACTTCACTGTGAACAATCCCAGCAAAGATTCATGCCAAATGAGAGTATCCTTTGTCTGCCTTCTGCCCAGTGGAGTATTGAGGATAACTGCTACATCTTCCTGTGAGAAAAGTTCTGACACCATATCCTCCCGCCAAGACACAATGTTATGATCTATAATGCTTGCAACGAGCATTGGTGTTGGTCGTGGCCCCTCTCGTTCTTGCACTTTGTAAGTTGGTGGCTTGACTAACCATTTATCCTTCCAAATGTGCACTGATTTGCCATCTCCAATTCTCCATCTCGCGCCCTGGACTAACACATTCCTACCTACCAATAGACTGCACCAAAGAAAAGAAGGATTTACCCCTATTTCTGCATTCAACATAGAAGAGTGAGGGTAATATCGATCCTTTAGGACCTTTGAGCATAAGGAATCTTCATCTTGCAATTGTTATATTATTTTCAAAATAAAATGAAAGAGACTGATTAAAATGTTGTTTAATCAATGGACAAATAAAACTTGTATTTGGTATGATTCTGAATTAAGTAAAATTAAGTTAAATTGATTTTAACAAAATATATAGGGTACTCAACTACTCTTAAAAATTGCACTTGAACAGTTGGATGCCCTAAGAGGGCAGTTGGATGCCTTAAGAGAGTAGTCGGATGCCCTGGGGGAAATCAACTATCAAAGAAGGGCAATCAATTGCCTATACGCAGTGCAATATCAGTTTTTAAGTAGTTTTAGGGCAGCCGAGTGCCTTAGGAAGGCAATTGACTGCTTCATCGAGATGTTGTATACTATTTCAAAAATACATTAGGGCATTCAACTGCTCAGGTGTAAAATGTATACATCAGCTAGTTTTTACCTGAAGAGTTACAAACTCTTCTTAAAATTATTCTTTCACTTTTGAATTGTTAAAAAATATAACCATTGGTTTCTAAAAATTGTGATCTTGTTAAATAATTGTGTTTGTTGAATCACACAGCCGAACTGAATAATTATCACTTGATTCAAAAGTCACATCACTTGGAATTAATCTCTATAAATAGAGATGTCAAGTTCAGACTTGGAACACATGAAAATTTTTTGAATTTCTTTCTTCCCCTTCATTCCAAAAATATTGATAAATCTCTTAGGCATTATTTACTGTAAAAAATATTGACTAAGACAAGATACTTTTGTACTTGTCAAGGGTATTTAGTGGTTTAGTGATTTAATTTCACTAGTGCAAAATCTTTGTATCATAGGGATATTCGAAAAACTCCTTTTACATACCGTAATTGGTGGGGGCGAAATAATTCTAAAGAAAGTGGTATTACAACAGCACGCCTAGAAGCCATTTCTATAATTATTCGTGATTACCGAGGAGGTCTAATCCAAAGTGTTCAAGCGAATGCAAGCCATCTTTATATCCACCAAGGATATTCAACACCATCAAGCAAGCAAGCTTTGTAAAGAACAATCTTAGGATTTTTTATGGCTGCAACAAAGATGGACTCCTTAAGAAAAATAACTAAACTTTCATAAATTGGAGAGAATCGATAGAGAGAATTTCTTAAGATGACAACAAAAGATGCGGATTTTCCTTTCCACACTCAACATTGCATATGTCCTCACAACTCCAAAACCACTAGAGAAAGAGAATGAAACTAGTGAAGAAGTTCATCAAAGACGCAAATGGGACAACGATAACTACACATGTCACAACCCGAAGGACGCAAATTTTTAATTGAAAGTTTAAAAATTTGGGCTAAATTTTTCATTTTTCTTTTAACACTTGTTTGTCATGTGAGAACAGTCTTACAATGTTTCTAGGTCTTAAACTACCTAGCTTGGTTTAAGGTTATGAACCTAAGGTCCCAGTCTAATTTCTTATTAACTTTCCTAATCGTCTTAATTCAATACACATCACGACACATGCACTGAAAGGCAACTGTCTGAAAATAAGTACAATTAAAAAGTATAAATAAATATATCGATATAAACTGCGAGATCTCAAAGAATTTACTTCGAAACCGATATTGATATCGATGTCAATGCACCTCTAGTCTGAACCTGTGATGGAAAATAGAGGGAGATGAGTTTTGGCAAAAGCTCAGTAAGTAAACCATACAAGCACAGAAGTAATAACATACACGATACTGAATTTCTAATACATGTCTAACGCATTCTCATTCTATCATTCTTTCTTATCACTTATCCGTATCACAATTCGAAACTTATCGAAAGTCACACTTCTCTTGGGTTTACGAACTAGAATATTATCTAGACGCTGTCAAGTTTTTCAGGCAGAGAAGTATTTTGAAATACCTTAATTAGTCATCAAACCTGACCACCCAAATTGAATATACCTGCAGGGGTTCAAAATTTGAAATATAGTTGAATGCTGAAAACCAAAGTTTAATGTAACCCAAACATGTAAGTTTTTTCCTCTTGAATTGCTTACATCCACATTCGTTCTCAAAACACAACAATTTTTTGAGATCACATCATACAATCCGAAAACATATCACACATTGAAAAATATTCAAATATCAGAACCATCTCCTATTCAAAACATAATTTGTATTCGAAACTTATCACACTTCAAAACATGTCTTATTTCGAAACATGATCTATATCGAAACATCTTCCTCATTTGGAACAGGTCTCGTAGTAGAAAAATATTCACATCTGAAATATATTCCTTATCCGGACCACATTTCATATTCGAAGCATATTTCTTATCATATTACATTGAAAATATATTCATATATTCGAAACATATTTCATAGTTCATTTGCTAACTATTTTAACTCGTTAACAGAGACACTACTAACTATTATATCCCGACAGCTGGGACTACATCACTAATTATTATCATCTCCTTTAGCAGGGGTCACAACATATTTATTTCATATTGCTAGGATATGTCCGGTGAACTATGCTTATGTTTGTAAAACATTTCCAAAAACATATTTCACATTTCAAAATACATTTTACATTTCAAAACACATTTCAAAACACGTTTCAAAATCTGAACACAATTCATATTATTACTATTTTAACCCGCAATCGGCGAAATATCAGAATCTCAAAATACATGATCATTGCTAACTATTATAATCCGTTAGCAGGGCCCGAAATTGTCAACTATTATATTCCCCGTCAGCAGAGACCGAAACATTGTCAACTATTATGTCTCGTTAGCAAGGTCGAAACATTGCCAACTATTGTCTCGTTAGCAAAGCCGAAACATTGCCAACTATTATATCCCGTTAGCAAGGGCCGAAACATTTTCTATTTATACTGCCAATAGCAGGCTACATCATTGTTAACTATTATATACCCCCTAGCAGGAGCCGAAAATGGTCATGACTAACTATTATCGTCTGTCAGTTAAGGTAAAATATTTAGTTATAAAAGCTATCAGAATGCATGTTCTGAAGTCACTTCTAATCACAATGTGGATAAAAGTAAAGTTAGCTTAAATCCAAAACACAAATATGTATGTCTCACATTCTTCAAAAATGCCTTGAGTGAGATTTTAAAGCTTCTTAAATACAGGTATAAACCAATGCAAATCCCACAAAATCATAATATGCATCGAGATGCAATTTTAATTCAAAATAATGTCCATATAAGAACATATCCTTTTTGATAATCTTATCACCAGTATTTTCACATACTTATGATACTTAGGATCCTTGGACATCATTTTCTTTTGCCCTAGGACCCGATTTAATCTATTTAATGCCATCTCGCATAAAAGAGATTAATTCGTATCACGTTCATATATTGGAAAACAATTTTGAAACCATATAATTCGATATATTATTCACAAAGTTCGATGATTGAATCATACGAATATAGGCAAAGTCAACAAGTATATCTTGATAAAGACTTTTCCACTGTAGCTATCAGTGAACCGAGACTACCCCGAAAACTAAGGTGTTACCTATGACCATAGATCCGAAAGTCTCCAAAACCTAGTGGTTAGCTATAACCGAAACTTGTCACGACAATGTCGGACAAGCCAAGCTGCCCATATAAATGTTGTAAACTCAGGGTTGTTTCTATATGCTCTATCGAGAATAACATAGTTAGAACGCCCATTAACGATGAAATATTCGAAAACCACATTCCAAAAGTCATATAACAATCGAGACTAAAACAATTTATGCTTAAATCCAAGAACACTAAACATAAGCTAAATAAGCTACATGCTCCAATCAGTCCAAAACAAATTCGAAATGAGATTATAAAGTAACACATGCAATAAAAATCTGTGCAAGATTTTACACCTCCCACACAATGTTCTGTAATGATTTCAATGTGTGAAAATCATCGCAAGGTTCAAAACATGTCAAAATAAATCGAAATCACGTTTTCGATAGCACAAGGGTCTTAGTTCGAAACATATAGATATTTTATAAAATTTTTGCAATAAGACCGGATAACAATTGCTCATTACCCAGCCTACAAAGTAGATAACAATTTATATTTTCAATTCAGTTGATTCAATACGTTTCATATTTCAAATCAATCAAAAGGTTCACATGCTTCTTTGAAAAGTTCAAACAAGGCATTTACGATAGTCAAATGTTCGATTCAAAACATAAAGCAATTTGTACGAGATTAACCCGCAGCTTATGCAATTAAACTTAACTCGTATGCCAATACAAATTGTAGCAAATGAGGTTCACTTACCCGAGATTCTGTGATGACACGTAAATCGAGGCTTGATCGAACTCGTGTTCGTTGCTTATTGTCGCGCTACACGTTTATATATTTAAATCGAGTCAGCTTTGGTCAAATATAAATTCAAATAAATTTTTAAAAAATTAAAACGGTCAAATCCTATCGCTTACCGGTTTATCCTTAAACCGAGGCATCTAAAATTTTCTTTTTTTTTGCTGAACCGATTTGGATCTGTTCAGCCCATTTCCTTTCTACTGAACAGGTTCGAATCGGTTCAGTCACTATTTTCGTCGTTCGGGGCTTCTTCGGTCGATTTTCAGGCCCCATCTCTCGCCAGTAGTGTCACACGGTGGAGGGAAGGTTTCGGTTGGCTTGGCTTGGGGAGATCGACGGTGGAGACCTTCAGTTTCTCCTTTCTCTCTCGTTTGCCTCTCCCTCTCCGATCTGCCCATTGCCGACGAAACAGAGCTCATGGAGGCGCACGAACAATCCCACGGTGTCGGTCTTCCTCTCGCCGGATCCCTGCACCGTTTGTCGTCGTCCGCCTCTTTTTCGTTTTTTTGTCAATCGGTTTCTCCTTTGTTTTTAACAGAGGAGAAACAGGGAGGGAATCTCCTGGTTCCCTTCCTCTTTTCTTTTGTTTTCCAATATATAAAATATATTTTAAATACTATATATTAATATAATATATTATATAAATAAATATCTATAAATATAATACATTATATTGATAAATATAATATATTTATATATTATTTTATATTTTTAGTTCTATATATATTTATATATTTTTTTAAAAAAATATTTTATCCCGTATTCTCGAGATGAATTCCCAATGTGAAAAATTTTCGGGTCATCACAACGCATGTAGGGGATGCATTCTAAATGGTATGTTCGATTCCATTTTTGATACATACATCAGTATTACTACAACAAAAGAATTGCTAGATAAGTTAGATGCAAGATACGTAGCTGAAGTTGCAACTACCAAAAAGCTCCTAGTAACAAGTTGAAATTTTTACAAAATTAATGGTTCTAGTTTAATTATGGAACAATTTGCTAAAATTGAGATCATCCTAAATAAGTTCAAGCAATATAACATGTTTATGGATGAATCAATTATTGTACGTTCTATCATTGATAAACTCCCATCAACATGGAAAGATATCAAGAGAACCTTGAAACATAAAAAGGAAGATATTTCTCTTGAATACCTTGCAAGCTATCTAAGGATAGAGGAACAATATCACAAGGAGAATGAGAAAGAAAAGGAGAAGGATACAAACATCTCCAAAGTCTGTGTGGTAGAAGATGTTGCTCCCAACAAGAAATCCACAAAAAAGAAGGAACTTTCCACCAAAGATAAAAAATTCAAAAAGAAAGGTGCATATTTCCATTGTAGAAAACAATGGCACTTTAAGAATGATTGTTACATCTTCAAAGAGAAGAAATGTGCATCCATGGCAACCAAGGATAACTTTATTGTTATAATTTCTGAAATCAATGTCATTAAAGACAAGAAATCATGGTGGATTGACTCTGGTGCTACAAGCATGTGTGCACAAACAAAGCCTTGTTCAAGACGTTCCAAGATGATATGGAAGGCAACGTGCTATACATGGGAACTTTTTCCACAACTAAAATCAAAGGCAAGAGGACCATAGATTTGAATTTTATTTTCGAAAAGACATTAACTTTAACTAATGTTTATTATGTTCTAAAAGTTAGGAAAAATCTTGTATCTATAAGTTTGCTTAACAAATGTGGATTCAAGTTAGTGTTTTAAGGGGATAAGTTTATCTTTTCCAATGGTGGAATCTTTGTTGGGAAAGATTATGCTAATGAAGGCATGTTTAAACTTAACATATATTTTATCAATAACAAGATGAAAGATTTTATTTATATTGTTGATTCTTTTGATTTATGGCATAGTCGATTAGGACATGTGCATTATGATAGAATGATTAATATGTCTAAATCTAGTGAAATTCCTTATGTTAATAAAAGTAATGAAAAATGTAAAACTTGCATGCTTACTAAGATAATAAAGAAATTATTTCATAAAATAGAAAGAAATTCTAAATTACTTGAACTAATAAATAGTGACGTAGTTGACTTGTATGGAACTCCATCTATAGGAGGAAAGAAATACTATGTCACATTTATTGATGATTTTACTGGGTTTTGCTATGTGTATTTAATGCATTTTAAGGATGAAGCATTAGATAAGTTTAAAACATATAGGAACGAAGTGGAATTACATTGTGATACTAGGATTAAAACCTTTAGAATGGATAAGGGAGGTGAATACTTTGATTTTACATATTTTGAACTTGTTGGAATTATTCATGAAATAACCCTACCATATAGTCTTTAATCTAATGGTGTTGTTGAAAGGAAAAATAAATCATTAACCGAAATGGTTAATGCGATGATGTCTTTTTCAGTTTAAGACAAGGTTTTTGGGGTGAGGCAATGTTGACTACATGTCACATTCAAAATAAAGTTCCTAACAAAAGAACAAAGTTACCCATATGAATTATAGAAGAAAAGAAAACTCAAGTTATCTTAGAGTATGGGGTTGTAGAGCAATAGTAAGGGTTCTCGAACCTAAAAGAAAGAATTAGGTGAAAAGGGAATTCAATGCATATTTATTAGTTTTGCACAAAACAGTAAGGCATATAGTTTTTGGTCATTAAACCAATGATTCAATACCTATAAACATGGTTATTGAATCAAGAGATGCCTTGTTCGATAAAGGAAGATTTAAATAGTTCCTCATCCTAAAGACATTGCTAAAAAATAGTTCAACAGAACTTAAGAAGAACTCTTCCAAAGTTTTAGAAGAAGAAAACCTTGTTCCCAGAGTAAATAAAAGAGCACGAAAAACTAAAACTTATGGTTCGAATTTTCATTTGTTTTTTGTTGAAGGAACAAGAGAAAATGTTGATAATCATATTAGATATTATTTCAATATGGAATTTGATCCTTGGACATTTGAAGAGGCTATGAAGTCTCAAGATGTAGCTTTTTGAAAGGAAGTTATAAGTGATGAAATGGATTCAATTATGGTAAATAATACAAAGATCTTAGTAGACTTACCTTCCAGTTGCAAACCAACAGGTTGTAAGTGGATTTTCAAAAAGAAAGTGAAAGTGGATAGTACTGTAGACAAATTAAAGGCTAAACTTGTTGCTAAGGGATTTACACAAAAAATATGGAATCGAATATTTCAATACATATGCACCGATAGCAAGAATTGCTACAATAAGAATGCTTATTGCATTAGTCTCCATATATAAATTGAAAATTCACCAAATGAATGTAAAAACTGCATTCTTAAATAGTGAATTAGATGAGGAGGTGTATATGGAACAACCCCGAGGGTTTGTGATCCTAGGACAAGAAAAGAAATTGTGTAAACTAATTAAGTCTTTATATGGACTTAAGCAAGCACCTAAGCAATGGTATCACAAATTTGATGTGGTTGTTCTAACAAATAGATTCGTAATTAATGAGTCCAATAAATGTGTCTATAGTAAGTTTGAAAATGGAAAGGTGTCATCATTTGTTTATATGTGGATGACATGTTGATTTTTGGTATAGACTTAGAACAACTAGAAAGTACCAAGAATTGTTTGTCAAATAACTTTGCCATGAAATATATGGGTGTTATGGATGTGATTTTGGGTATAAGGATTCCTAGAATAGATAATAAATTAATATTATCTCAATCACATTATATTGAGAAGATTCTCAAAAGGTTCAATCATTTTGATTGTGTAATAGTTGCAACATCATATGATCCTAATTTGAAATTAACTTCAAATAAGGAAATGCCAGTTGCATAACTTGAATATCCAAAAGTTATAGGTTGTTTGATGTATGTTATTACATGCAGAAGATCGGATATGACTTTTGTTATTAGCAAGCTTAGTAGATATACTAGCGACCCAAGTAACTTGCATTGGAATGCCAATTTTAGAATATTAAACTACCTGAAGAGAACAATTGACTATGGTATTGTTTATAGTGGTGAACCTTCGGTTTCAAAAGGATACATGAATGCAAGTTGGATTACCAATAAGGAGGATTATTCGTCTGCAAATGGATGAACATTCATGTTTAGTATGGGTACTTTTTCTTGGGGAACCAAGAAACAAACATGCATTACGGATTCTACTATAACTTCAAAATTTATAGCATTAGCTTCAGCAAGTAAGGAAGCTGAATGGTTGAGAAACTTACTTTATAAAATTCCTTTATGGCCAAAGCCATTGTCACCTATCCCAATTCAATATGATAGTGAAGCAATTCTATCAAAGGTTTATAGCCAAGTTTACTGTGAGAATTCTAAACATATTGGTCTAAGACATAGCTATGTTAGACAACTTTTTTTAGATGGGGTGATCACCATAAATTTTGTCAAGTCAAGTAAAAACTTGACGTATCCATTGACAAAAGGACTTGCAAGAGAAGTTGTGTCTAAGACTGCCAGTCATTTTCTCATCCAACCACCTTTAAGAATTAAAAATGACATCCATTCATACTTTATATACATTAAAACTTGTGTACATTTATTGTATAACCAAAGGTATACAATACAAGACCAAATGGAAGTACAACTTCATTCCATTTTACCACACTACTCATTTTTCATTCCACTCACATTCATCACATACAAAAGTCCATTTCTTCATATTCATACATAATGAAACTTGTACGTACATCACAAACTCTTATTACAAGTATATACATTAAATTTATGGACTTTACATCACTTATGCTTCACATTACATGTACATCACCATACTTATGAATTCATAAGGTCTACATCTGAAAATACGGGTCTTACAATTCATCTTTTCAGACACAGTGACTTTCCTCTTTCACTATCAATCTTTCTTCAGTAGACCTTTCTTTTGTCAGTCTCTTTACCTTTCCTTTTTCTTGGTAACCTCTAGAGTATATATCTCATATTCTCATAGTTGCGCCTTGAGCAGCGCTCTCTCAAAATAACATCTAATGGAGCTAACCTAGTTCGATTGAGGATCCCAGTATCTCTTATGAGTTTTTGGACTTCCTTTATTCCCCTGTCCACATATCCGGATTGTGTTTCTCTAAAACCATATATTTAATTTCGTATTCATTCTCAGACTTGTTACCTTATGTCCGATTTCAATCATTTCATCTATAATTGCCAATATGCTTTATTTGGGATATGTTGTTGTCTAAGGGCCTTCAGAAATATATCTCATATAATTCTCGTATGTCGGCTCTCGGATTAATTCGGGGGATTTTCCTCCGAGCTCGACTTTCCATTTCGATACTGGTGCTACAAAAAGCTATTTTCTTTATGGTAGTGCACTTTAGAAGTCCATAAAATTCCTCCAATTATTTAACACAAAAGTTGCAAAAGCAACTTTCTCGGTAAAGTTACTTCTAAAATCATCAAGCTTTTCTATCTCATTCATCCAACCCTCCAAATCACTGAATTCTTAACCTTATTGAAAAACAGAGACTTAAACTCCTGAAACTACCCCCAGTCTATTAAATTCACAGTTATACTCTAAGAATCCATATAGGTTTTCCAATTCATTTATTCTAGTTTTCCATTATAATGAGATTCTTAACTCCAGTATATAATAGTGTAATATTTTTTGAAATTTTCCCAGTCTTGCTCTCAGTCAGACCTCAATCGTTATCATTATCACGAGGCCACTATCACTTGACCCGACAATATCATCGTTATTTCTGTTAGCTCTACAGAAAGGGGGGTGAATCGGTTTTCTAAAGTTAATGGTAAATTTAAACTTAATTGAATCTAATTGCAAGTAAAGAATAATCAATATAATGTAGTGCAATAAATTGAAAGAAGATAAGGGAAGGAAACAGCAAACTCAGTAGTTTATAGAGGTTCGACCAATCTCTTGCCTACGTCATCTCTTCTTGACCTCCTTGTCAAGAGCTTTCTTTCACTCTATCAATGGTTGTTACAAACTCCCTTTTACAGGTTAAGGAATAACGTCTCTACCCTTTTTACACAGACAAATATTCACCCTTTACAAAATTATCTCACAGAGGAACTCTCCTATTCTCTCTTGAATTAAGGATGAATACAAGGTAAAGCTTTCTTTTGAGGGTAGGATAGAATAGCTTTTACACAAATATTTTTACTACAATATCAATAAATGATGTTTTAAGACAAAGAGAATGTTGAAAAAGAATTCTTGAGAATATATAGAGTTTACAGCAATAGTGTCTTGTTTTCCAATGTCTTCAATACTTGATTTTATACAGTAGGATTTGTAGTTGGAGCATTTAATGTTGTTTTTTCCGTTGAAGATTTTACAAAAAGAGCCGTTGAAAACCTCCAGTAGAGTGCCAGATCGATCTCTTAGTTTAATTTCCTACGATTACAAAGCAACTTGAAGCATGGAGATCGATCTCATATTTGTAGAGATCGATCTTATAATTTGCGAATGTTAGTGAAGATCAATCTGTCAAACCAGCAGATCGATCTTCCAATCTCTCTGTTTGAGGCAAGATCGATCTATAGATCGATCTAGCAAGTATTCTTGTAGAGAGGAGATCGATCTCTAATTACCCTAGATCGATCTCCTTAGCTCTCTGACTTTGAGGAGATCGATCTCTATCCACAGGAAATCGATCTCATAAACTCTCTGTTTGAGCATAGATCGATCTCCAGATCGATCTACTACCTTTAGCCTTTGTCTTAGAGGAGATCGATCTCTTCCTAGACCAGATCGATCTCTCAGACATTCTGTAATTTACAGATCGATCTCATAACCTCTACAGATCGATCTTTGCTTCCTCAACATCTTATACAGTTTCTTTGAGTTTTCAATCTTTTAGCAGATCGATCTCATATTCTCATGAGATCGATCTCTCATACTAGAAAACCCAGGAGATCGATCTCTCATCTCACCAGATCGATCTCTCAACCTTAAATACGTAGTTTCTGGTACTGATAACCTCTAAACATGTTTAAATCTTTTCTATATTATTGAATTTACTTGTTTTGTCATTTCAAAATATATTAACTCAACAATCTCTCCCTTTTTGATATGACAAAACTTATTCAATAAACATATTTAGTTACCCCACTTGCATTATGTACAAAATTTGTTTTGTTTTTAAAAACTCCTATTTAATGTAAGCTCCCCTTAACTCCTCCTTAAATTAAGCTTCCTTTAAAACATTAAACATGTTTTCTTATCATATTCTTCTCCCCCTTTTGTCATATCAATGGCAATAAAGGCATAAAGTCAGTTAACTTCCAAAAGATATGTCATTTCAAAATGATAACTAAGCATAACACATTTCAAAATGAACCATCATGTCATCTTACAAAATAAGCATTCAAGCAAATGATGTTTCAAACAATAAAAAGTAAACATGAATAATTATCTAAAACATTCCTAGCAAACATGTCCTAAGGTTGAGGAGGAAATCGCTCCAGAAGTTCCTCGACTCGAGTGCGAGTAACCTGCAGCTCATCGAACATTGCTTGCTGTGTGGCATGAAGGTTTGCAAATCCTTCATCCATCTTTTGGTTAAGCTCCATAATCATCGCCATAATCGATTCCAGCCCGTTGGATGATGATGCAGGTGCAGTGGGCTGAGCAGTCTACGAAGAAGGAACCTCAATAGGTTCAGCTGGTGGGTCTTCTTCCATGGCTTCCTCAGACTGGTGTTCTCGCTTCTTCCTCCATTGCCCTTAAAAGTCCTTGTAGTACCTCATGTGGTGAAGTGTGCCAATGTTTAATATGCTCTTTGGAGAACGCACTTCACCGGTCTCACAAGAATAATCGACCCCGAGTCGTTGAAGCAAGTACGCAAGCGGTTGTGGAAAGACTATCGTGGAGGCTTGGTCGCGTACGATTTTCAGCTAGTCTTCATAAATGAAGTGGACTAGATTGGATTTTTGATTTTGTGAAGAGTGAAGGTGGTGGAGCAAAAAACGATCTAATCTCCTGACCGTGAAGTGGCGGGTACCGAAGGGCTTAAGATTCCACGAGATGATAAGGTGGAGTAACCTAAGATGCATTGGTAAATCACTCGCATTATCCCGGGGAGGTCAAATTCTAGAGGTACTTCCTACTCTTCATCGGTCAACCAATCATCTTTTATGTCAAGCACTCAGGCTAGTATGGATGTGTCTATAGAGATTGATTTAGCCATGACAAATGTTTTGAACCCTAGTATCTTGCAGGTATCATCAAAGTTGTAGATGAGTTCAGCATTAAAAAAGAAGGCCCTGATGATATTTGAAGGTGTCAGGGTGTTAATTTTAAGAAATGAAAGCCAACCAAATTCTTCCATTTTTGACAGATAAGGAAAATCAATACGATTTAGGAAAGAGAAATCAATTGTTCGTCAGTATTTAATTGGCATGGTTGAGAAATACTCTTCATATCATTTTCTTTTTACAGGTGTTTGAAAACACCTGCTAAAGGTGGTGACAGAAGAGGCAGTGGGTGGTTGTGAGGAAGAAGATCTAGGCTCTCTGTTGGCAGCTCTCTTAAGACGAGGCATGATTGATTACTATGGAATTAGCTAGACACACTCAAAGATTGTCCTAAATACACCTAGGCTACAGTTCTCTAGAAACCTAGGCAATGGAACAGTTTTAGAATTGCCCTAATGAAGATTTCAGCAAAAATAAGGAAAAGTTTGAAGAAAATTCAACAATGTAGGTTACTAGAACACAGATTGATGACAAGATTTGATAAAAACCTTATCGAGATCGATCTGGGAGTGAGAATCGAAGGATGAGGCGCGACAGAGGGTTAGGGATTTAAAGATTTGGGTTTTTGAAATTTGAGGATTTTGAAGCAGTTTTTTATAGTCTAGGGCTAAGGAGATCGATCTGTCGAGGTACAAGATCGATATGATATTTCCAAAAACTTGAAGAGATCAATCTGATGTTTCAAAGGATCGATCTTCAAAATACAGAAGCTCAAGTAGATCAATCTGCCAAATGCAGAGATCGATATCGATCTGCTATTTTACAGAGGCTTAAGGAGATCGATCTGCCAAATACACAGATCGATCTGTGAAATACAGAAGCTTAAGGAGATCGATCTTATGGGATAGAAGATCGATCTGTTTAGCTGAACCTTACTGCTTTAGGCCAATTTGGAGCATGAAATCGATCTATGGTGATAGGAGATCGATCTCTCATACTTTTTGTCCAGAAAATGAATTGAAAAATCAGTTGAAAATCACTTTGAAATCAAGGTTTTGAAGGAGATAAATCTCAAGGAACATTCATGAGTCCTAATTCACCTCTAAGAACACAAAACATATCTCTATCAAGTGGTTTGGTGAAGATATCAGCTATTTGATGTAGAGTATCAATATATTTTAGAATTATATCTCATTTTTGTACATGATCTCTAAGAAAATGATGCATAATCTCAATATGCTTAGTTCTAGAGTGTTGAATTGGATTTTTAGAGAGATTAATGGCACTGGTATTATCACATTTGATTGAGACTTGTTTCATGTCAATACCATAGTCTTTCATTTGTTGTTTAATCCACAACACTTGAGCAGTACAACTTCCTGCTGCTATATATTCTGCTTCTGTTGTGGATTATGCTACACTATTTTGTTTCTTAGAAAACCATGAGATTAATCTATTTCCTAAGAATTGGCATGTGCCTGAAGTGTTTTTTCTATCTATTTTACAACCTCCAAAGTCTGCATCAGAAAAAGCATGAAGAGCAAATGTGGAGTCCTTAGAGTACCGAAGTCCTAGTGAATGAGTGTCTTTAAGATACCTAAAGATCCTTTTAGTGGCTAGTAAATGTGACTCCCTAGGAGAAGATTGAAATCTAGCACATAGGCATACACTAAACAAAATATCTGGTCTACTTGCAGTAAGATAAAGTAATGAACCAATCATAGACCTATATAGTTTAGTGTCTACACACTTACCACTTTCATCTTTATCAAGCTTAATATTGGTGCCCATTGGAGTTGCTTGAGGTTTGCAGTTATCCATTCCAAATCGTTTGAGCAAATCCTTAGTATATTTAGCTTGATTGATGAAGGTTTCATCTTTAGTTTGCTTCACTTGAAGTTCCAAGAAGTAGGTGAGTTCTCCCATCATTTTCAAATTTAACTTGCATGATCTTAGCAAACTCTTGGCATAGAGATTCATTAGTTGATCCAAAAATAATGTCATCTACATACACTTGAACAGCTAGTAAATCTTTATTTTTATTTTTGATAAACAAAGTAGTATCTACTTTTCCTCTTGAAAATCTTTTTTCTATTAGGAACTTTGATAGTCTTTCATACCATGCTCTAGGAGCTTGTTTCAAACCATAAAGTGCCTTAGATAGTTTAAATACATGTTCAGGAAATTCATGACTTTCAAAACCGGGAGGTTGCTCAACATAAACTTCTTCATTGATGAAGCCATTCAAAAATGCACTTTTTACATCCATTTGATATAACTGGAAGTTTTTGTAGCATGCAAAGGCAGGTAGCATTCTTATTACTTCTAATCTAGCTACCGGTGCATAAGTTTCATCATAGTCTATTCCTTCTTCTTGCCTATAGCCTTGTGCAACTAGCCTAGCTTTGTTTCTTATGATCACACTATTTTCATCCATCTTGTTCTTGAAGATCCATTTAGTTCTAATTATAGAGTGATCACTAGGTCTAGGAACTAGTTTCCATACTTCACTTCTTTCAAATTGATTTAGTTCTTCTTGCATGGCTAAAAACCAATTATTGTCATCTAATGCTTCATTGACATTTCTAGGTTCAATTTGAGATACAAATGCTATATATTGACACACATTTCTTAGAGAGGATCTTGTTCTAACTCCAAGAGTTGGATCACCTACTATTTCACAATCTTTGACATATCATAATTCTCTTGGTGCTCTAGACTCTTTTTCTAATATTTCTAGTTCTTCTTCATCCTCTTTATTAATGTCAAGTTTCTCTAATAGATCATTCTCTATGTTTAAGGTTTCTTTCAAGTTCTCATCAAATATTTCAATATCCTCATCATTGGTTGAACTTTTAGATATATCATTTGACTCATCAAATATTACATGTATTGATTCTTCAACCATCAAGGTTCTTTTGTTATATACTTTATATGCCCTTGAATTCAAAGAATAACCTAAAAAGATTCTCTCATCACTCTTGACATCAAATTTTCCTAAATTGTCTTTTCCATTATTTAAGACAAAGTATTTACAACCAAATGGGTGAAAATAGCTAATATTAGGCTTCTTTCCCTTGTAAAGCTCATAAGGGGTTTTCTTTAAAATTAGTCTAATCATAATTCTATTAATGATATAGTAAGATGTATTTATAGCTTTAGCCCAAAACTATTTAGGTAAGTTATTTTCATACAACATGGTTCTAGTCATTTCTTCCAATGTTCTATTCCTTCTCTCAACTACCCCATTTTGTTGTGGTGTCCTAGGGCTGAAAAATTATGACTAATTCCTTGATCATTGCAATATTCATCAAATCTAATATTTTCAAACTCCTTGCCATGATCACTTCTAATACTAGTTATAGTGTAACCTTTTTCATTTTGGGCCACTTTTGTATAGACAATGAATTTTTCTAAGGCTTCATTTTTTACTCTCAAGAAGAACACCCAAGTGAACCTACTGTAATCATCTACAATCACAAACCCATAATGTTTCCCACCTTGGCTTGTTGTTCTAGTTGGTTCAAATAGATCTAGGTGAAGTAATTGGAGAGGCCTAGTGGTTGATACACTATGTTTAGGCTTAAATGTTGTCCTTTTATATTTTTTTTTAACACAAGCTTCACATATTTTGTCATAGTCAAAGGATAACTTAGGTAATCCTATAACAATGTCTTTTCTAGCTAGCTTAGATAACACATGCATGCTAGCATGACCTATTCTTCTATGCCACAACCAAGGTTCTTTTTCTTTGTCTACCATAAGGCATACATTTTCATTTTTAAGTTCATTTAGATAAACAATGTATATGTTACCTTGTCTATGACCTAGGAAAAAAACTTTATTAGATTTAGGATCTATAACATGACATTTCAAGCAGTCAAAAATTACTTTGTAACTTTTGTCACAAAGTTGACTAATACTTAGTAAATTATGTTTTAGACCCCTAACAAGCAATACTTTTTCTAATGAAAAGTAGTCATTACATATTGAACCAGTTCCTTTAACTTGGCCTTTGGAGTTGTCCCCAAATGTGACTTCTCCATCAACTTTTGACTTAAATGAATTGAAGTGGCTTCTATCATCGGTCATGTGTCTTGAGCATCCACTGTCCAAGTACCAAGCTTCCTTTGTTTTTGCTTTGTGGCAATGCTCAATCACCTATAATCAACATTTAAACTTTTGTCTTAGGTACCCAAATTTTCTTGGGTCCTTTGGAGTTAGTGAATATAATTCTTGATCCCTTAGGGATCCATTTTACTAATGCATTAATGTTTTTTGAATTAACTACCTCTTTTGGAACCCAAATTCTTTTCACTATTTTTCCTCTAAAAGTGGTCATCTTCACATTACAAATATATGATGCATGCCCCTTTTTATTACAATGTGAATAAATAGTTGAGGGTTTATGCATATTCTTTTCTAGCTATGAAACTTTTGAGGTGAGTCTCTCCACTTTTTCCATCATATCCTAATCCATTCTTATCAAAGAAGGCCCTTTGAGTTTCTAGCATGTTATCTAATTTTTGTTGACTCATGTAAAATCTAGTAAAAGAATTATGTAAGTTACTATTTTTTTCTTTTAGGTCACAAATTTTAAGATTTGTATTCTCTAACCTCTTTTCACATTCTATCTTATCCTTTAGTAATAACTCATTTTCTTTCTTTAGTTTAGATATTAATTTTTTGTACTTCATACTCATGCATTCATATTCCAATGCAAGATCATCAAATGTATCTTGCAATTCATCAAAAGAATATTCATTGAGATCTGAAATTACTTTTTCATCTTCAATAGCCATGAAGCATAGATTGGCAGTATCCTCATTTGAATCATCATCGGAGCTGTCACTGTCGCTCCATGTTGTCATCATTGCCTTCTTTTTGTGATACCTATCATTTGATCTTTTAAGAAGATGACGGTTAAATTTAATATGTCTAGGTTTTTTACATTCATAACATATGATAGTATCTTTTCTACTTAACTCTTCTTGATCTTTCTAATGGTTTCTCCTACCACTACCACTTGCTCTCATTCTCATAAATTTGTTAAATCCCTTAGCAAACATTGCCATTTCAAGATCTTCTTCACTACCACTCTCATTTTTATTCTCTTTTTGAGTAGTGGATTTCAGAGCTACTCCCACTTTCTTGGGTGGCTCTTCATTTCTTCTTAACTTCATTTCATATGTGAGTAGTGACCATACTAATTCATCTAGTGATAGTGTATGGGGATCTTTGGACTCTTCAATTACAGTTACTTTAGCTTCCCATGATTTTGGTAGGCTATTCAATATTTTCTTAACCATTTCTATATTTGAATAGATTTTCCCTAAGGACTTTAGCCTATTTATTACATCAGTAAATCTAGTGAACATGCACTAATTGACTCTCCTTCTTTCATCCTAAATAGCTCATAATCATGTGTGAGAATTCCTACTTTAGTCTCCTTTACTTGAGTTGTGCCTTCATGAGTAATTGTCAATTTATCTCAATTTTGTTTGGCATTGTCACAACCGGAGACTCTATTATATTCATTTGGCCCTAAAGCACAAAATAGGGTGTGCATAGCCTTTGCATTTAGCTGAGCACATTTTACATCATTTGAATCCCACTCATCTTTTCTTTAGGGATATCTCTTCCCTCTATTCTTTTAGTTAGGATTTGAGGACCTTTAGTTATAATCCTCCTTACCTTATAATCATTTGCTTGAATGAAAAGTATCATCCTAGTTTTTCAATAAGTATAATGTTCACCATTGAACATAGGAGGCCTAACTGTAGAATGCCCCTCTCCTACTAGATTGGTTGCTTCATTGTTGTGAGTCATTAGATCGTTTTTAACTCTTAGGAAGTTATTCCTTTATGATCAAAGAGTCCTCGCTCTGATACCAATTGTTAGCTCTACCGAGAGGGGGTGAATCGATTTTCTAAAGTTAATGGTAAATTTAAACTTAATTGAATCTAATTGCAAGTAAAGAATAATCAATATAATGTAGTGCAATAAATTGAAAGAAGATAAGGGAAGGAAAAAGCAAACTCAGTAGTTTATAGAGGTTCGGCCAATCTCATGCCTACGTCCTCTCTTCTTGACCTCCTTGTCAAGAGCTTTCTTTCACTCTATCAATGGCTGTTACAAACTCCTTTTTACAGGTTAAAGAATAACCTCTCTACCCTTTTTACACAGACAAATATTCACCCTTTACAAAATTATCTCACAGAGGAACTCTCCTCTTCTCTCTTGAATTAAGGATGAATACAAGGTAAAACTTTCTTTTGAGGGTAGGATAAAATAGCTTTTACACAAAGATTTTTACTACAATATTAATAAATGATTTTTTAAGACAAAGAGAATGTTGAAAAAGAATTCTTGAGAATATACAGAGTTTACAACAATAGTGTCTTGTTTTTCAGTGTCTTCAATGCTTGATTTTATACAGCAGGATTGGTAGTTGGAGCATTTAATGCTGTTTTTTTCGTTGAAGATTTTGCAGAAAGAGCGATTGGGAACCTCCAGTAGAGTGCCAGATCGATCTCCCATTATGACCAGATCAATATCTTAGTTTAATTTCCTGCGATTACAAAGCAACTTGAAGCATGGAGATCGATCTCATATTTGTAGAGATCGATCTTATAATTTGAAAATGTTAGTGAAGATCGATCTGTCGAACCAGCAGATCGATCTTTCAATCTCTCTGTTTGAGGCAAGATCGATCTACAGATCGATCTAGCAAGTATTCTTGTAGAGAGGATATCGATCTCTAATTACCCTAGATCGATCTCCTTAGCTCTCTGACTTTGAGGAGATCGATCTCTATCCACAGGAGATCGATCTCATAAACTCTCTGTTTGAGCATAGATCGATCTCCAGATCGATCTACTACCTTTAGCCTTTGTCTTAGAGGAAATCGATCTCTTCCTAAACCAGATCGATCTCTCAGACATTCTGTAATTTACAGATCGATCTCATAACCCCTACAGATCGATCTTTGCTTCCTCAACATCTTATACAGTTTCTTTGAGTTTTCAATCTTTTAGCAGATCGATCTCATATTCTCATGAGATCGATCTCTCATACTAGAAAACCCAGGAGATCGATCTCTCATCTCACCAGATCGATCTCTCAACCTTAAATACTTAGTTTCTGGTACTGATAACCTCTAAACATGTTTAAATCATTTCTATATTATTGAATTTACTTGTTTTGTCATTTCAAAATATATTAACTCAACAATTTCCATGTCCCGCTTAAATTTTACAAAGCGGACTCCAAAAATTTTCAGTGAAACTATAAGGTGTACACTCAGATGATGGTTTACTACACCTCTCGGACCTATCTCTACAGCCTCAAGGAACGGTTCATTTCCATCTACCAATATGGTTGTAATACTAATCAGCCATATCTATTAGTTTCCCTTCATTCACTGACATAATTTTCAAAAAAACACAACAAAGTATACACGTTTGTATCTAAATAATGTACAGTAATGTTGGGGATGTGAACTTTTTCTAATTTTCTTTCACTTTTAATATCGACTCGTATCAGGCCAACCTTGCTCTGATACCAACTTCTGTAACAACTCAAATTTTCACACAATTTAGTTGGGCTACAAATCGATATTAGATCAAACAGTCTCAATTAAATTTCTTCTACAAATAGTCATGTTCACACTCCCCCAAGCACATCTCATCTAGATTACTGTATTTACAAAAATTTTAGATACAAAAGAATTTCTTAAAAGTTGGTATACCTTCAACGCAGAAATATACTTCGCGAAATCACAGCTATGCGAAATGCCCTACTAACGGAAGCGATCCAAGTTCCCGATGGGCTCTATGGAGGAAAGTAAGGGGTGAACTCAACATGCTTAGTAAGAAAAACCCCATAGCAGGGAGATAAATACACTACCTAAATATATATATATATATATATATATATATATATATATATATATATGTATATGTATGTATCTGTCAAATCCAGAACATTTCACAAAGTATGCAAGTAGTTCGACAAATTCACAGATACCAAAAATGGATTTCAGAAACCAGAACATATATTGGTAGTAAAATTAGCTACGGTGGTAAATATAAAAATTTCAGAGCTTCCAGTAGCAAAGTAAATGGATTTTCAGATATCACAGTTCATGCAGACAGTTCAGAAAATATTGCAAATATTCACAGAGACACTGCTAGTTCCGAAAAATCAAAGTAAAAAAAATCCATGGTAATTTCAATATGAAAATGAAACTAAAATCAATACCATTTTCTAAAACTTTAAACAGCTTTTAAAAGCGATGACGGTGTGGCACTTTGGTCCCGCTGGATTTAAGAGGTGGACCCCACGATCTTTTATGCATTAAAATATTTAGTTCCATACGAAAATACAATCACACAGTCAATTCAGAAGTTCAAATAGACGAGACAAGACAGACATGCTATATCAGATAACAGAAATAATAATTGGTCAATGTCGGTGACTCCAGGCAATCAGGAGCCAGGTATATTGGGACGTCAATCGCCGTAGGAGTGGTCAGCTACCCAAACGGCTCACAAATCAGAATATCCGAAGACCAAAAACAGAATAAAAAAGATGGTACATCGTATTCGCGTGCGTGCTGCACGGTACATTGTACTCCGTGGACCACAGAAATAGATACAGAACATACAAAAATGCAGCATGATCTCACCAATGCCTTTATCTCAAAATCAGTGCGAGTCGGACCTACGACACATAGTCAGTACGCGCTCAAGCACATATAATCAGAATAACTTTATAAGCAAATCATTTCCTTTAAATCGCTTATAAATTCAGTTCGTTTTATAAAACAATTCAGAAGAGGCTGACTAATCTTTTTCTCTTGGTTAAAAATGTCAATAAATGGGCTATGGTGAGTAAAACCAGAGAATTCAATTTAAAATCAATAATTATAATTACAGAGATTTTTGTCTAAATAAATCAAGTAAATCTATATCGGTAGTTGGGCGATCTACGAAGTTTAAAATTCCCTTAAATTCCAAAACTTAAATTCGACCTCGGATTCTCTATATTCTGGTAACTAGGAAATTTAGCCTAATAATTTTATAACTACAAAAGCACAGAAATTACGTATATTTAACTCTAACAGCAATGAAAATTTTTCTTATCTCGGTATCTGTCTGTAATCTTCGATTGCCTCAACATTGCGAGTCGACGAGTTTGATCCTCTCGGGTTATTACCCTGAAATTTTGTACAAATATTTTTCGAATAATCCTCCTTCGGTTTTTCCAAAATTTTTTAGTATACTCTCTTCTTTCTTCAATTTTCTTCTATTCTCTAATATACATATATATATATATACATATATATATATATATTTATAAATATATTTTTTTCTTACTTTTCACTTTTTTTTCCTTTTTTTTTAATTGTTCGCGCCAAACTCTTTCTTTTCTTTCTCTACTTCCTTTCTTCCTCGCGGCTACTGTTCATACACTTCTTCCCTCTCTGTTTCCTCACTTTTGGGTCTCACCATCCTCTCCACCGCTTCCTATCGTTTCTGACACCACCATCATTATCCCTATGTCTCAGCCACCTCCCTCAGCGCTGCCGGCTCTGTCCCAGCCACCCGCCGTGACCACTGTTACCGAGAAGGAACTTCCTCTGCTCCTCAAAGGCTTTCGGTTCACCCCGCTTTCTCGGACAATGTTTGGACCTTCCCTTCGTGTGCTCTGTACAGCACAGCAGCTGGCGGTTCACCTAGTACGAGCTGCCCTACATCACAGCTTCCTTCTGGAGCCCATGCACAACATCGTGCCATTGACTTCCTTCCGTGTCGGATACAGTGAACAGAGAGAAACACTCTGTTTCAAGCGTTTCCCTGTTTCCAGTCTTCAGTCTACCCCATGCTACCCTCCTTCTAGCCTCTTCTGGTTTTCCCCATCCATTCTCGGGTTTTCTCGACCGCCAGTCCCTCTCTCACTTTCGCTCATTTTCGTTCCGTCCTCCCTGTCTCATGCATATATATACATATACTCAGTTTCTTCTCCTTTCTTTTCCACTCCATCATGCTTCGGTCGGTCTCCTTTTTATCCTCTTACCCTCACACCTGTTACAGCCTTCATCCCACGGTTTCACTTCGATCTCCCACAAATTTTCTTTTCCACTTGTTTCTTGTTGTCTCTCTTCTCTGTTTTTCCTCCATTTCATGCTCAACCCTCTTTCTTTCATATGTCAGCTCAGCTTGTTTGGCTATCGAACTGCTCTTATTATTATTATCTTCTTCTCACCAAACTGCTCGATTTTTCAGTAGATCGTCGTATCTCCCTGCTCTCTTTTTTGCTCTCCTTTTACTGCCATACCCACCCCTTCTTTTTTTCTTTCGGTCAGGCCCCATTTTCCAACAGGTGGATTTGTCATCTATAGTCAGTTGCAGACTTCTTTTCACTTTGGTTCCGTCTCTATAAAAGCTACTCTTATATTATATCATTTTCTTTTTCCCCCTCACGTGTATCATCGTTCACCGACCTTGCCTTCACTCCAAATACACTTAGGGGTAGTTTAAAGTGATTCTAGTGTGAAGTGATGGTTGGAAAAGTAATTGTTGAGAAAGTAATTCTACAGTATTTAGTATGCAATGTAAAGTTATATTTAAATTGCAGGGAAAATAATTTTATAGAGTTTGGTATGCATTCACTTTGCTGGTAAAGTTGTGTCAAATTCCAAAAATACCCATAACTATAAAAAACAACTTTAATGCAATGAAAAAATTAATTAAAATGAAAATGTAAATGATATAAAATTATATTATTAATATTACTCATTATTTGTAATTTTAAATTTTCATGATTATTAATTTAAATTTTAATGAGTAAATTATTACAAATTCATTTATTAATTTAAATTTACAAATTTATTAATTTACAAATTCATGTATTATTAATTTTAATTTTAATTCATTTATTATTTTTAAATAATGTCATAATAATTTATTTTAGTCTTTATAAAATATTTTTTATGTATGATAATTACCTATAACATCTATAAAAGTATTATTGCGTTTTTTGTAAAAGGGTTATTTGGGTAAAATTGAGTAAAATTAACTTTGCAGCCAATGTCGCAAAGTGATTACAGCCTACTTGGACTGCAATCACTTTGCAGCTTTTGGATGTTACAATCACTTTACATCCAACTTTCTTGATAATAAACGTTGTAATCACTTTGCGTCCAATTAAATTACAGCGTAAAGTATTTATTTTCATGATACCAAACGGGACCTTAAGTATAGGTATGACAGTATGCCTCCGGTTTACGTTCTCATGATTTGTCCCATCACCTGTCGAACTGCCTTGCTTCATTTCTTTACTCTTTCTTTTTGTTTTCCGCCTGTGCTTCTATGTACATATCCATATATATATACCTTTTTTTTAGTACATATCCATATACCGTGTTTGAATAGTACCTTATGGTAGGACATACATACATAAACACCTAGGTACTTAAATAAATTTTTATTCATTTAGTTGCTTATTTATTTATTTATTTATTTTTCAATTCTAGGTAACACTTCATCATGTATATATGCATATTCATATATAAAAATTTTGTTAATCACCCTCATATTAGTCTAAATCTCTCGTATTAAGATTAAAATATAATTTATTTTTGATTAACCACATTCCGACATAATCTAATCGCAATCGATATGACCCATAACTAAGTGTCGAAAATTTCGCGGGGCTTACAGGAAATCAGTTCATAAACTTTTATTTTACTATAAATAAACTTTTAATCTTTCAAAATCACGTAATTATGTCTAAATTTATTAAATGACACTAACTTTCATTAGTATTGCACGTGTGACAGCCAACTAAGTTATCCACATCAGCTTCCACGTAAGATATCTAAACGACACTTAGTGTCTTTTAACAAATCTGAAGTTAATTATATGATTTTAAAAGGTTGAAAGTTTATTTACAGCAAAATAAAAATTTATGCACTGATTTTCATGTAATAAAACGTTGATAATTTATATTCATTTTTTATATAAGGTTGAGAGTATATTTGCTATTAAACTTACAATTTTATAATGCATTTATTTATTTTATTTTTCTATTTTTATCTTTGATATTTTAGTGTATTACATTATTCTTTAAATGATTATCATTTATATATATTAAATTTTTGTAAATTGAACTCATGACCCGTAGGGATGCACGCGCCACTAGTACGGTATTCGTATACAAACGAGTGAAGTGACATTCAACTACATTCACAGGATTTTTCAACCTTTTCCAAGTCAAACGTGCATGCACTGATTTTTCTATCTATACCTATTTAGCAAGCCATAAGACCCAGTCAGCAGTCATACGCAGAGTAGAACGACTTAGAAATTTCGTTATGGAATTAATAGTCCATGATTTTCTGTCTATAAATAATAAGCAACGGCAGGCATTCTCCACCGCCCCATTGCCTTTTCTGCTCTATTTCCAAGCTAATTTGTTATCAAATGGCTTTAACTCAGTCCTCTCAAATGAAGATGCTGATGGTTTTCTTAGCCATCATGGTTCTCGCGTCATCTGCTGCTGCTGTTTCCCGTCAGGATTTGATGCTGAAGCCTCTGAATCTCGGTATATTGTTGTTCTTTCAGCACAGCTGATTTCAAATTAATCAGAGTAATTGCAGTGTTTTAATGAACCATACATGTTTGATTTTGATAATGATCATGTTTGGGTGCAGGACGGAAGCTTCTTGATGTTTATTATAAGCCTCCCGAATATCAAGCTGCACCAAGTGGAGGAGGTGGCTATCCATGTTGCAAGTAAGAAGCTATTACAAAGAATTTGGGAAGAAAATCAATGACAAGAACAAGGGCTAAAAGGCATTGCTATTAGAGAAAACAGCTGTTTAATTTGTTTCCAAGTAAAAGAGTACATGATTTGGGTAGATATTAATAGCGTAAGGCAATAAAATGTTGGAATAGAGTTCGGACTATACTTCTTTTAAGAATGATTGTCAGTAGATTTAATGTTTGAATCTCAATGACTATATTTTATTTTTTATTTCACATATATATATATATATAAATAATAAAAATGAATAAGACAGGCCAAATTTGTATTTGTATGTAATTAACTCCATCATTCAATCTAGATTGGTGTAATGGAAGTTTTAAAACCAACAAAAAGCTTTTTATCTTATTTTATTCACTATATTGTATTGCTAAAAAGCTTTCGACACTAAAATTATTATACGCTTCAATGATTAATTGGTTTGAGAAGCTTTAATCTTTCGGGGGAATGGTGCCAACTGCCAATGACCAGTTAAGACAAAGATTACTCTCCTGCTCCTCAAGGACTGGAACTTTCCACAGTCAAATGCTAACCGTTCAGGTTTTGTTTTGTCAACCGTTTTGTATGTTGACTCCATTCATTCGATCTATTTAAGAGTACGGGAAGTTTTTGTTAAGGCAAAATAGCTTCTTTTATCATGTCAATCATAAATTCTATTAATTATTATGCAATACTTAATTAAAAGTTGTTAGTGACAGTGAACGTATATAAATCTATTTTTAATAACAAGGATCTTGTTAATATAATGATGCTAAGAACATTTCATATTGATAAATGTACCTTTTACATATTTTGTCATTTCAGATATTTGAGGTTAATCATACAAATAAATTGGCAAATTGATAGTAATGTAACTCATAAAATCAAGATTGGTTGGAGCAAATGAAAAAGCTACAGATGTGTTGAACAATAAAAGAATTTTTATATGATTGAAAGATAAGTTTTATAGGCCAGTTAGTAGACCAATATTGCTTAGTAGTAGTGAAGGTTGGACGGCTAAAAAATTGCATATATAGAAGATGAGAGTAGCAAAATTGGGAATATTGTGATGGATAACAGTGGCAAATGGGCGGGTTTGGTCCATATTGTCTTTGGGATCAGGTCATTCCAAATTCCAGTATTTTTGAGTTTGGGCTTTTTCAGATTCAGGTATTTTCAGGTTCGAGCTTTGTTAAATTTTGCCTTTTCAGTTTTGGCTTATTCTGGGTTTGGGTTTATATCAGGTTCGGTTTATTTCGATTTCGATTTTTTTCATATTCGGTCTCAGTTCGAATTGAGCCGATTTAGTGGGTCGACTTTAAATTATTTTGAAATTTTATAAGTTATAAACATTTTTTTTAATCTTGAATGCAATTTAATTTAATTTTTATATAATTTTAAATTTTAATAAATATTTATATAAATATAAAGTTCTACATTTTAATATTTATTATTTGACAAAAATTATTTACCTTTTTAATTTCTTACAATATTTTTTTCTCAATAAAATAGTGAATATAATTATATTCATCAATTTGCAAAATATATTATATATAGATATTATGAACAGAACAGTACCAATTATCATTTTTTAAAAATACTTAATATAAATAATTGGTCAACTAATTAGCTCGATTTTATTTTTAATTTATTTTTTGTTTATACATAAATTATAATATTAAGATGGTAACCATGTATGCTTTTATGGAGAATTGAACCCTGACAAAAAAATAAATAACTAACTGTCTTACCAATTAAACCATTACCATTGCACTAATATAATATAATGAAAATTAATATATGTTTTTAAAAAAATTAATGCTTTAATAAATATTGCAAGAAAATTTAATAGTAATAAATATGAAATTAAATTAGTTAATTATGGTTAAAATAATAAAATTTTTTAAATTGTAAAAATAAAGTATTGAAATTAAGAAAAACTATTATAAGTTAAGATACAATTGACAATTCTTTACACTTATGATACTACAATAATAATGTATAAATATATATATGATATTTTATTATAATATATAAAATAAAAATTATGTTTGTACTGTAAGTAACTGTATAATTAATTAATTATCTTATATCATTAGTACTATATCATTGATAGGAGTTTATACTTTATACTTTACGCTACATTAAAAGATTTTATAGTTTATTCTATATCAATTATCACATTATAAGAAATTAAAATAATATAATGTAAACATACAAATAATTTTGATAAGAATAAGATATACTTATTAATGATTTGTTTTATATATTTCATTTTAAATCGAATGATAACAAATGAATTAATGATAAGAAACTTGAACTTAATCTTTGAGTTAAGATTATAATTTTGAAATTTATAATAAAATATTTTTCTAAATAATTTATATAATACCAAATTATAAAATTAATTTAAATTAAAAAGTATATATGATTTTTTTAAATCATATTATATTATAGGCTTATAACTTATAAGAAAATATTTGGATGTTGGAATGATTTGATCTTAAAGCATTGTGTTAGTTTTAGGAATGAAAAAAAAAATTTCATCTGATTTTACGAGTTGAACAACATTTCTATTTTATTCTATGTTATTTTGGACTTGTACTTGTATTGTTTGATTTAATTATTTAAATTTTCTTTTAATTTTAAAAACAATATATTTTAATTTTAAAATTATGTTTTTATTTTCAAGGAAATTTAATATTTTTATATATTCGAAACTCTAAGAAAATATAATTTAAATTTAATTTTTTTAATAATGTTCTTAATTTTTTGCACAAAATATTAAATTCAAACAGATGTTACAATTATATAGTGATTTATATATATTTAATTTATTATTGTATTAAAATTTAAAGTTTAATATGAAATAAATATAATGAAATAATATAATAATTGTTTTTATAATAAAATGAAATGTTATATTTAATAATATATTTATTATTTATTATTTATTATTATAAATAAATGGGTATGATATTAAAAATTATTTAATATTCATATATATAGTGTTTTAAATTAATTTTATTTAATATTGAATTTAAATACTCAATACCTATTTTGTCGATGATACATTATTGATAAAATTGTGCAATAAATAATGATTATTTTAAGATTTTATAAATTTTAATTAGAAAAAACATATTATAATTTATTTATTTTATTTTTTAATAAAATAATCATACAACTATAATTCTAATTTTTACGGGTTGCGGATCGAATTGGCTTGGGTTTGGATTGTATCATGCTTGGTTTATGTTGGGTTCAAGTCGAAACAGGTTTCGATTTTTTCTAGTTTAGTCTTTTTTGAGTTTGGGTTTTAGACTAGTTTTTTCGAGTTTAGTCCTTCGACTTTTTTGATCAATTTGGGCTGGTACTGGGTTCAGTCTCAAACGGGTTTTCAGGCTCAAGCCAGCTTTTGCCGGCTCTAATGATGGATGTACTAATATACGAGGAAAAAAAAGAATAAGAAATGAGGACATTCACAAATGTCAAAATTTTTCAAAATAGTAAAAGAATGATTGATTAAAAATTATTTTTAATTAATCGAATAAAATATTATATGCAATTATTCAATGAATAACTTCTTTTTTAAAAAGTTATACATTTTTTAAAATGATATTCTTTCACTTGTGAATATTTAAAATCATAATGATTGATTACAAGTTGTTATTATATTAAATAATTATATTTATTGGATCAAACAATACAAGTGGAAAATCATAATATTTGGTTGTGAGAATATGACTCTTGCAATAAATCTCTATAAATTGAGAGGTCAAGATTCATTTCTAACATACTTGGAAAATATTTGAATATATTTAGGGGCCGTTAGTTCTCGAAAATTAAAATTTTCCTTGGGAATCATTTTACCTTCAAATCATTTTACTTGATGAATTTCATAGAATATTAAATTCTCGTGTTTGGTTGTTTTAGGGAGAATGTTTGATTTCTATATTTGGTTCAAGAAATTTTTAAAATTTATAAATGACATATTTTACTGTACTACCATTTTTGTATAAAGTGAATAAATAGTTCATTTAAAATGAATAACACTTTTATGGTAGTTATGTTTAACATATTTTTTTATTTATATGTTTATTTATTTATTTATTATTTATGCTTATTCATTGAACAAATGTTAATTGATTTATTTAATACATGCTAACTAAATACTCCATTTCTTTATAAGATATTTAATGTGTAAATTATTTTGATTTATTTAATTAGTTAAACTATTCATTTGTAAGATGTTAATTAATCTATTTACAAAATTAATATATTTATTTAATTAGTCCATTTGTTTGTAGGATGTTCAGAGATAAAATTTATACAAAATGCAATTATAAGCGACTACAACATTTATTGATCACTAATTTTGTTAAGAAATGTTATTTTGATACTTGTTAACTTATAAATTATATTTAAATGCAATGAAAGTAAACATTGTGTTATAATTAAGAAAGAGTTTTTAATGGCTTAAGAAAAACAAAAGGATTTATAATAAGTGTTTTATTTAGGAATATAATTTTTAACAAATAAATGAGTATATTTATATTTAAATTAATTTTTTTAATTATTTAAGATGTTAATTTATTTATTTATTTATTTCAATACATAAATAATTATGTAAGATGTAATATCTTTGATGACAAAGGATAAAGTTGAGCTAAATGAAAAGAGGTTAAAGATAAACTTGGAACAAAAACAAAAAGAATTCCTAGGGGAAAATAAAAATACCTTAAGGACTAGAGGGAATTGTTTTACCCCTATTTTCCCTCATTTTGATGTTGTTGGGAATTTAGGATTCTCGATAAAGGGAAAATTATATAACCAAATGAGGTTAAACATTTATGAAAAATAAAATCCTTGAAAGAAATTCAAAATTCCGTGAACCGAACGCTCCCTTAGAATTTTTTAATTTCATTATTTTCTCTCAATTTTAAAATAAAAACAAGTCCCTTAGACATTGCATTTATTAAGGATGTTTAGTAGTTTGATTTCACAAGTGTAAGGTGCATTTAAACAAATTGATTTTATTGTATCCCGAGACTATTCCAATAATCTTTGTTGTAAATCATAATTGATGAGGATAAAATAAGTTTTAAAGAAAGTGGCATTTGGAGCACACCTTAAAGTCATTATTGCAATTTGTTTGTGATAGATAGTGATTGTTTTGATTGATCATGATTACTCATTGGTTTGTTTATTTAGAAGTTCAAATTTTAAAAATTTAAAGTTCAAATCGAAATTTAAGAGTTTTCTCTTCATTCAAACCTAAGTGAATAATATATTATTGAATTATTTTGTTCAACAATAAGAAGGTTGGAGTAACATTTATCAAAGTGAGTAAAAGTCATTTATATTAGTTTGGATATATATGCCTTAGATTGCGGATGCTCCAATTAGAAAAGTTGAGGTTATGAGTTATGAAAAAGAGTTAAGACTAGAGAAAGATTGAAAACTTAAAAAGAAGTTATTTGGAAAGATATGATAAAACAAGAATTTAAAGAACAAATTACTTTATATAGAAATGAGTGAATAAGGGATACTGACGATTTAGTGTAATTTCATATATTGATTCATGTAGTTAATTTCAATATTAAAATAAAACCTTGGATATTGATAATGAATTACCATATTAGATTAATGAAAAGAGTATATATATATATATAGAGAGAGAGAGAGAGAGAGAGATAGAGAGAGAGAGAGAGAGAGAGAGAAAGGCCGGGGGGGGGGGGGGGAGGGGCATGAGCGGTTGTGTGAATTTAGCTTAACAATATTTGATAATTTTTAAATAGTTGTAGTATCCTAACTTATCAAATCTATTAATGATGTGCAAGAATTATCTATCTAATAATTTTTCAAATAATAGATATTCACAAAGAGACAAATTGACAAATGACTTTATCAACTTAGCCATTATTTTTAATACATTTATTAATAGATTATTATCTTATCCATTATCAGTGAAGTTAAAAAACTTCATAAATGGAAATAAAATAATTATACATACCTCACTTGAAATTAATAAAAGATTATTATTTTATCCATTATCAGTATAGTTAAAAAACGTAAAAAATAAAATTAAGATAATGACACATACATTTTTTTTTTTGTTTATAGGAGATATAAGAGAAATTAAGAATCAAACCTTGGATCTAATCATTTTTAAAAAGATGTAACAATTATTAAGTTAAGTCTTGATTATCAATAACACATACCTTTAAAAAATAAAATATAAAAATAAATAAAATAAAATATATGTAATTATTTTATTCTTACTCATTGATCCAAAAACTCTACCGGAAAATAATCCCATAACTATTATGCATTTGGCAGGAAATAGGATATTCTAATCTTTCAAAGAATGTTTAAGTGAAGCGTCGTCGTATGAAGGTTTATTACAAGCTTCCCATTTTATCTAACATAAAACACGTGGCAGCCAACGAAAGCTTTCCAACCATAAACAGAACCGAAGTGCCTGAACTCCTTCTGGGCAACAACTGGTTTTTCAAGCAATTCAATCTCATACTTCAACACTTCTTCTCTTCAGATTCTCAAACAAGCAAAAAGAAGGCCCCGAAATCACTTTTATCTCGCTGTCTTGTGGAATTGAAAAAAAGAAATGAACTTGTAAAAAACAGATTAGATTTTTACTTAATTTTGAAGTATTGAAAATGCAGAAATTGATTCTTCATAGACCACCAGTCATTTCAAGAGGGAAACTTCCCTTTTTGGTTCTTGTGGATTCATTGCCGTCTTTTGGTAGCATTTCGAAAGTACCCATTTCTCCTTCATGTAAGTTTTCCACTCTATTTTCTCTCTTTTTGTGCCTCTTTTTTTCTTAGGCTCTGAAGGTAAATTTGACGTATTTGCTATGAGATTCATGAAAGGACTTCATTTTTTTATTGGTAAGAATATTATTTGTTGATTTTTTAATTAGAACTATATGAATTGAGTTGAATTTAGGCTATCTGTGTTCAAAGAGGTTTGGTGGATGTCATTATAGTGAAATTAACTGTCAGAATAAGGCAGTGAATAGCTGTTTTTTCCTTCTTTTCTTTTCTTTTTTTTTTTTTACTTAATTTGAATGGAAATTTCAGAGTTAACTGAGAATAAGTGAATCAGTTTCTAAGTTTTGCATAAATAGACTTTGGAGTTTGTGTGGTCTGTAGGTGAGTGATAAATTCAGGTCATGTGCAAAAATTTCATAGAACCAAAAGGAATTGAATTCAACCAATGGTAATCTTCTAGAATTTGATGAATTGATGAAAAAGATGTAAAGCCACTCTGCATTATCTTTACTTAGTAGTTATAATGCTTTGCATACTTTTCATTGCGTGTACTAATCAAGAGTCTGAAGATTGTTCCTTTACTGTATAGGCTATAGTTTGAATTCTGTGCGCCCTTGGTTGAAGTTGTCGTAAGCTGAGCTTTAAGTTTTGACAATAAGATTTATTTGAGGATCAAAATGCTCTTAGAAATTTCTTGTCTGTAGATCTCTAAACAAAAAAGAAAAAAAAAAGAGAATAGTGAGCAGTGTTTGCACTCTTCCACTTTCTTCTTCCTAATTATTTTTTTAGCTGAACCTTATCCTGTTTATTGGCTTGCTCTATATAGTTTGAATTGCTGCTCAGTTTCATTACTCAGCTTACAAATGTTTATGTTTCTTCTTTCTATGACTCATTAAATGGCTGTACTCATAGTGAATTGTTCAAATTTAGGGTCATGCACAGTATTGATTTTATTCCTTTCTTTTGTTAGATGCACCATCGTTAATTAACTTGTCTAATTACCTTTTTATAGTACGATATAGAAAAATATCAAGGTTGAGTTCAACTTGTAGCTCATTCAGAGCACAAGCATCCAATGTAGGCATTGGATCTGGAGGCTATGAGGGCAGGGAGGAAAAAGAAGACCATAAAAGTTTTGTGAAGGGACCATCCAGTGGCAGTTCATCAGAAGTGTAAGTGATGTCCAGTTAACAAAATCTTTTGATGGTAGTATATTAAACTTTTCAAACAACAATTCAGTTATTTAGAAAAAAAGATTATCTGTAAAAGTAAACATTCTTATGTAGAAACTTTTTTTTTCTTCATATACGTATATTGAGTTGGTGCAATGGTAAAGGTAGCTCTTTTGTGACCTGGATAACACAGTGTCAGGTCACAGAAACAGCCTCTCCATTAATGAGGAGAGAAGGCTGCGTATGTATGACCCTCCCTAGACCCCACAATGTGGGAACCTTGTGAATTGGGTTTGCCCAGAGAGAGATACATATATTAAGTCACCATGTGGCAGGTTAAAATTACAATGATGATTGCATATATAAACAATGCAAGGATTTGTTAGTCTTCTCTTAAAGTTCAACCGTCTAACAGCTTACTTCCTGGTGAAGGAGACTACTTGAGCCTAAGAAAAGGAAAAAAAGCAAATACTAACCTTTTCCTTGTAGTATTGGGTGTTATATCTACTTAATTGAAATTATTGTTAAATTGATAAAAAAAAAAAAAGTATAGCTTTTTATTACAGTGGATGTTTTTCCTTCCTTGGCTGTAATAGAATGTCATTGATGAAATATATATTGGATAAGCTTAGGCTTCTTTTCTGCGAGAGTTCTAGTTTACTGTCTTATGTATCATCTAATTCTATGCTTTTTTTTTTTTTGATACAAAATGTCACCATACTTTCAGTCTCACTCGATGTACTTAATCCTTGATTATTTTGCAGTGTGGCGCCTCCCAGTCAAATTCCTTACCCCCTTTCTATTGCTATTGTGCTATTGGGATGTGCTTTAGTGTTTTCGTTGATTGCCTTTGCAAAAGGTGGACCTTCATCACTCTTAGCAGCAATTGCAAAGTCAGGCTTGACTGCTGCCTTCACATTAATATTTGTTTCCGAAATTGGAGACAAGGTAACTATTTTATTATAAATAACTTAATGTGTTCTTGATCCTTTTTTCTATCTTTAGTTTAAGCCAGTAAAACTGTAGTTCTGTTGTGTTATACCGATTACATATGTTTTTCATTTACCTCTCTCTATAAGTTCTTCCCTTTCTTTTGACAAATCAATAAGTTCTTCCTTTGGTGAGCTTGACTGAATGAATCTAACGCTTTTTGGACTGACGCTATTGAATCTAAGAAGTTTTCTTCATTAGTTTCTTAAGTGAGAAACCTTCCCGGAGATTTAAGTTATATTTTTCTTCTCTTGACCAGACATTTTTTATTGCTGCACTCTTGGCCATGCAATATGAGAAAGGACTGGTATGTTCTCTCCTAACAACTATTCTCTCTCCGTTTCTTGCATTAGGTTCTCACTCTTTAGTCTGGTCTGGGTATTGTTGTTTTGAATTTAGGTTCTGAAACAAATATAAGTTTAGTATCTAATTTTTCACTTTCTCGTTGGGAAACAAGAACTAGTCATTTGTGTTGCAATAAAAACTTGAAGTTGAGCTTCAACTTCTTAAGCTATGTCATTTTTACTATTACATATAATTTTGATACATAAAGAAAGAATCTGTGGTAAAATGAGCAATTACAGCACAGTCACCATCATATAAAAATGCTATAGAATTCTTTCCTATCTTCTCAATTGAAGTGGTGAAACACTCCCTAATGGTTTGTAATGACAAATGTTTCATCCTTTAAACAAGTTAACTATAATCTTCAAGTTATCATGCCTCAGCTTCCAACTTATTTCAATGGGGTTGGTTCCATGACTTGCATTTGTTATGGGCATCTTCATGGACTAATTAACATACCATAATATTGTATTATCCTTGGAAAAAAGTTTTTTCCTTTTTTTTTTTTGTGTGTATATATTGCAGATTTTATTGCATATTCTCTGGTTCTTAGATTGATGAATGTTTTACTTTCTTGGACCTTGTTTTTAACATTTATTAAATCACTGGAAAGGTACTGTTGGGGTCAATGGGTGCCCTTTCTCTTATGACAATCTTGTCAGTAATAATTGGACGGATCTTTCAATCAGTTCCTTCTCAATTCCAGACCAGTAAGTTCCTACTTCTTGCATTTGTCATGTCTCATTGTTAATTTCTGATGAGATTTGCTCTCTTTGATGATATACGCAGCACAACAATATGGGCACACTGGCTACTATGAAGTTATACTAATACTGCAACATATGCTGATTTCCTGTGTTGTCTTTTGACAGAAGTAAACACATAATTGAATTTGATTTAATTCAACCAACTGTTTCAGCTACGTGCATATAGTGAGATACTTTTCTCAGTTTGCTGTGCTAAATCCTCCACACAGCCTTAACCAATATTACTTTCTTCAGTCTGAGATATTCATGATATAAACTCTGAAACTATGCATATTATTAGTTCATTTACACCACAATCTTATTTTTTTCATAATGAATTACATCCTTTGGTATCTTTTTTTTTTAATTCTAAAGTTTCTGATTACTCCGTTATTCTTTGATTTTTTTTTTTTGCAGCCTTGCCGATCGGAGAATATGCAGCAATAGCTCTTCTTGTGTTCTTTGGCCTAAAATCTATAAAAGATGCATGGGACCTTCCACCAACTGTAGCAAAGAAAGAAGGTGAGAGAGGCCCTGAACTTGATGAATTTGTCGAAGCTGAGGAACTTGTGAAGGAAAAGGTAATCAATGTTCTTCTTGTGAAAGGAAATAAGCGAGCTGGAGCATGTGCTTTTGTTATTATTAAAAGAAAAGAAAAAAATAATAGAGAGTTCTATTTTTAATGTATTCAGGTGTCGAAACGGCTCACAAATCCACTTGAAATTGTCTGGAAGTCATTCAGCCTGGTATTCTTTGCTGTAAGAATCTTTTTACCCTTTTTGAAACCAGCATTTTATCTCCAAAAGAAAAGTCTGCTCTTTTGGTTATTTTGAATTTGCTCACAAATGTGATCTGAAGCAATAAAAGGAAAAGAAAAATAGTAATATCCGTGGCTGCTGATTATATACCAGAGAACTTGACGCGGAATTAAAACTGTAGAATGAATGTGCCTTCAACAATTACTCATTGAAATAAAATTTCCATATGTTGTGTATTTCTTTCCTAACTGTTATTGAAACTAAAATGTTGCAATTGCTCCTAGGAATGGGGAGACCGCTCAATGCTTGCGACAATCGCACTGGGCGCTGCACAGGTGCAACTTTGCCAACTTTATTTTTCATGATTTTTAAACTTCTTATACTGTGTAATTCACAATAGTTCAATGATTGCTGCTGCTTTGCCTCTACAGTCACCATGGGGTGTGGCAAGTGGAGCCATTGCCGGACACCTACTTGCCACATCAATTGCAATTGTAGGGGGAGCATTTCTTGCCCACTATATATCTGAGAAACTGGTAAGACTGGAAATCTATCCTGTGCTAGTATCATATTCTAATTCTTGCATTTTGACTTCTATTGCAATTCACTTGTCTTCAATCAGGTTGGTTATTTGGGTGGAGCACTTTTTCTAGTTTTTGCTGCAGCCACATTTTTCGGATTTTTCTGATAGATTATATAGAGAGCCTAGAGAGAAAGAAAGGGTCCAGTTTCCGCCGCAATTGTTGTGATAGACTGCCACCTGTGGACATAGAAATTGTTATTAGAGAAAATGATGGGAGGAAAAAGAGCCATAGATCTTCCACTGGGGCTTTTAAGAGGCATGTTAGTTCTTATAAGCATCACTGAAATTCTGTCAATTATAAGTTATCCCTCTCTGTAATATGGAAGACTGGAACAATTGAAAATGGGCTTTTTGTTAGAAATATTTGTTCACTTATATGAATTTTATGTGCTTTAGCTTTTGCTAATTTTCAGGCCATATATGTTTCTCTCAGGTAGTTACATTTTTCTCATTTATGTTTCTCTGCAAAAGACTTGGAAAGTTTTAATGTTTCGGAGCCCTGTAGTTGCTAAGTGTTTCTTTATTTTGCCTTTATTAGAGAGAAGGTTTTTTTCTTCAAAAACAAAAACCTCATGTGATAATGTTTGAGAAAAAGAAACAATATCTCAAAAAATTTTAGGTTCTGTAATTAGATAAAAAAAATTGGAACAACTGATTTGGAAGAAAACTAGAAAGTTATATTAGCTTTGCCAAATCCAAAAGCACAAACAAAAATTACAAACAAAAATTCATATATTAACTAGAATTCAATTAGGTTCACTAAAAATCAAGATTATAGTAATTAATGAAAGACAATCGTAATGACAGGTAAAATTTAATTTAGTAGTGGTTATTTATTTTAGGAGGAATTAAGTTTAAAGTTTGATTGAATTAAGGTTTAAACTTCGATTTCCACTTTTGTAGGCATAAAAAAATAATTTAATTAATTATATAAAAATTTTGATTGGTTAATAAATTTATCAAAATCACGTATTGATAAAAGAAAAAAAGATTTATCAATAGAAATTGTTGTGCATGATATTAAGAATAAAAAAAGTACGCGATATTAAGAATAAAAAAAGTGCGCCACGTGATGCACGAAGAAAACGGGTATAGGCATGAGAAAATCTGGCATTTAATGAAAAAAAACATATGCGTAATTAGTGATAGAGAGAAACCTATATAAATAAGGATCAAGTATGATTTATAAACTCAATCTGATAACTCCTTACTAAAACTCTGTCAAATTCCCTGTCTGATATTAGTATCGGAGTGCAGGCGCAGGGAACAACCCCTGCGTTCCTCTGTTTTTCTTCTTTTTTGCAGAAACTCTCGGCAACACGTGGCAGGGAACCCGAAGAGAAGACGTCAGCAATTCGTCACCATTGTTTCAGATAATAACAAAAATAAATCATATTCATTATATATAATTAAATTAAAAGAAATAGAAATAAAATTAAAAGTGATTGACTCTTTTTAAAACTCACTATCACTTAAGATAAAAAGTTCCTCCAAGCTATTGAAAGAATATTTGGAGACTTCGGTTAGAGACTTATTATCTTTTTGTGTAAGACCCGAAAATTCGGTGTCATTTTTAAGAAATTGTTATTTGTAAACTTGAATTTTATGTAATCTTGGTCAATAAAGAAGAAATAGTTAAATTTCATGTCCAAACGATCAAGATATGAAATTATGATGAAAACCCGAAAATTTTTCACCACGGGAATTTATCTCAGAAATGTGAAATATATATATATATATATTTATATATATATATATATATTCCAGGAAAATAAGGATGAATTATGATGTACATATATTTGTGAAAATAAATTAAATAAAATATATGTACAAGGGTGTGTAAGTATTAGTGTATAAAATACACTACGATGATAAAATATTATTATAATAATATTAAATACTTTAATTTTAGTATTGTTATTATTATTATAATAATATTTTAAATTTTAAGATATTTTAGGGTATATATGTACTTTTTTAGACATATATATATATATATATATATATATATTATAATATATATATATATATATATATATATATATATATATATATAATGTAAAGCAATTGAAAAAGAAACGAAAACTGGAATCAAAAATCGCGTGGAACAGGAGGAAAACCGACCTCCTTTGGTCTCTTCACCGACGCCGGCAACAGACCGTAAAAGATGGCGCAAGGACACTGATGAAGGAAGACCGGCACAATGGGAGTGCTTGATCGTCGGCACGAGCCCTGGAGTCGTCGAAAAACGCAAATCGGAGAGGGAGAAGCTGCGGGAGAGAAGGGGAGATTCGGCGGAATCCGGCGCCGATTAACCCCAGCCCAGGCCAAAAGAACGTTCCCCAGCCCGAGCCGAGCCGATTGACGGTGGAATCGTGCCGGGAACCGACCACTTGTGCCGGCAACAACGAAAAGGCCACTGAACCGGTTCGGGCCAGTTCAGTGTGAAAAGGATTGAACCGGTTCGAACTGGTTCAGCAGCAGAGAAAGAGGAGAGAGAAAAAAATTTGGAAAAAAATTCGATGTTGCCCCGAGTTTACGAATAAGCTGGTAAGCGGTCAAAATTGATCGATTTAGCTTTCGAAAAATTAGTTTGAAATTATATTTGACTGAAATTGATCTGGGTTAAATATATAAATGTGTAGAGCGACAATAAGCGATGAATTTGAATTCAATCGAGCCTCGATTTACGAGCTATCATGGAATCTCGAGTAAGTGAATCTTACTTACTATAACTTGTGTAGTTATACGAGTTAGGAATTAATCGCATAAGTTGTGGATTAACTCTGTATAAAATGCTTTATATTAGAAAAGGCTTAAGATGGCGTGATGGTAGTGTTAATGGGCCCCACGAATGGCCCAATAATTGTAAATAAGCCTGATAAGCCCAATGGGCCGTGACAAAATAAATAATAAAGTCGAAATGGGCTTAAAATAGAGTTAGGCCCAATAAGAGGCAACAAGGCCCAATAAGAGCAATTGTGCTCATTTGACGAAATAGACTGCATAAAAAGGATAAATGAGTTATCTGACTTAATTAATGTGATTGATAACTATCTGCAGCTCCAGGAGATATATTCGGAGCCGAATAGACTGATTTACGAAAAGTGAAAAAAGGTGAAAAAATGCATTCGACTGGATTCCAGGTAAGGGATCTATGCGAGCTCTTAGAGATAACTGTACATATTTTCATCGTCATTTACAGTCAATTAAATTTCGTATAGAGATATGAAATTTCTGGATAGTACCCAAATATGGAAAAATTACAAAAATACCCTTAGACCCAAGAATTTTTGAAAGTGCATAAAGTGCATGAAATCCATGTTGTCTCTGTGAAAAAGAGATTTTGTGAAGCTGAAATGATAGACTGGCTCATGATTTGACTGTATGCATTAAATTGCACGTTTTTCTAAAGTGTGATTTGATTGACGAGTGATTTGATGGGATGTTACCCTTTCACTCTGTTTTGTACCGTTTTGCATATCGCACTCGATTTTGAGTACCATTGTGGTGGGAAATAGAGCCAGCTGTATATTTTGTGTGTGTGAAATCGTGCTAGAGCTATGATAAGATCTGTGGATTTATCCAGATCCTCTCGCACTTGATTTTGGTATTACATCTGTACAGATCGTGATGGAGCACTGCTCGCACTGGATTCTGTTGTGATTGAGATCGTGTTGAAGCCCTCGTGTTGATTGTGTGTCACATTAATGTGCTCGCACTGGATCTGAGATGACAGGCTATGGTTGATAAATTATTTGGTTGGGGTGGTGAGCTTGTGACTCAGGCACCTACAACTATGTGGTAATGTCACTCTGGTTCATAGAATACGTTGTACTATGTAGACAACATGGAGTACACTGTACTGTACAACTATGGGTTTTAAGGATTATGTCTTTGGACTTGGGCATGCTGTGTCATTGCTCTGATCTGTGATAGTCCTTAAATAGGAGCCGATGGATAGACTAATCCCCTCCTTAAACTCAGAGACACCCTGGCACACCTGATCCGTGATAGCTGGTGGGTCTCGGATTTTGGCCAATTGTCCCTTGGATTTGTGTGGAAATCCCTGCCTAGTCTCATATATTTTATTAGTTTTGGTAATGAAATTAATTGTGATTTGATTTCTGTGATGAAACCGTTTAAAATGAGAATATGATTTAAATGTGAGTTTCAATACTGAACACAGAAATATTTTACTCTGAATGAGTTTTGATATTCGGTTTTTTGACAGTAAATTGCTATGTGTTTTACTATAATGGTTTTGTGAATGCCATGGGTTTTTCGGCATAAACCATGCATCATGAGCATAGTGGATAGTTTGATTATCTACCTGCTTTCATATATTAATGCAAGTGTTTTGAAAAGTAAATGCATTTGTTTTACGAGATGATAAAACATGCATTATGAGCATCATAGATAGTGTGGTTATCTACCTGCTTTCATATATTTCTTACTGAGCGTGTTATGCTTATCCCTTTATTTTTCCCTCTTCTACAGAACATTTTAGTAGAGTGTATAAGCTGCGTCCGTCCTGCGATCTTTAACACATAGCTATTCGGCAGCATCGAGGTATACACACATATATTTTTGTATCTGAATAATAGTGTACAATAATGTAGTCACGTTATATGAGAGATGTATATGTTAGGCAATGTAAACGAATTTCAAATTATGAAATGATAACTTTATGAGCTTCTGCGAATGTTAGTGCCTGGAATGAAAGCATTGCCTGTTATGCATATATATAAATATGAAACTGAGTGATGGATATTGACTCACAGCCCAACAAGTGAAGTGTGGTAAGTTCGCGAAAAATTTGTAGTGATTTTTGAAAAAAAAAATGGGTCTCGACATCTTGGTTTTGGTAGATCTTTGAGAGAACTTGTTATCCTTGGTAGATATTTGAGAGAATAGTTGGGCTTTGAGAGAATGGTCGGAGATTTATTGTACTATTAGCTTTGGTAGATCTTTGAGAGAAAAGTTGAAGACTTGTTGTCCTTTTGGTTCTGATAGACCTTTAAGAAAAGGGTATAAGAAAATGGTAAGAGACTTCGCTTTGGTAGATCTATTAGCTTTGGTTGAATTTGTAATGAATTTATAGTGCCTTTGACAGAGATTTGACTTGATTGAGTTTTGATGCTCAGCAGAGAGTGGATTTGAGAAACTTATTGTCCTCTTCACGGTAGATCTATTAGTTTTAGTTGAATTTGTAGTGCCTTTGATAGAGATTTGACTTGGTTGTCTTGACACTTGGAGTCTTAAAGATTAGATATTGGACTTGAGAGTCTTAAAAGTTTGGAGACTTTGACTTTAAAGTCTTCGACATCTTGGACTTTAAGATTTGACTTGAAAGTCTTGGAGACTGAATATTGACTTGGAAGCCTTAAAGCTTAGAGACCTGAGTTTTTGGTGTCTTGAACTTTAAAGATTTGACTTGGAAGCCTTAGAGCTTGGAGATTTGAAAGAGGAGATTTTGTAGCTTAAATTTGAGAATATCTATGGAAGCTAGTGCTCTCTCCCTTCTTCGAATTCATCTTTTTTTTGGAATTGTCTCTCAATAGCTTGGTGGAGCTCTCTATTTATAGTGCTTAAATGATAGAAACTTCCAAAAAAAGTTAATCACTTCTGATTTTATCTCCAATTATTTTAATCTAATTAGAAATAATAAATATGATTTATTTCTTTTGATAAATCTTTTTTTTTTTTAATTTATCTTAATCACTAAGTGCTTTTGATAAATTTATTTAATCAATTAAATGTTTAATTTAATTGATTAAAATTATACCATTTTTTTTTCATGCCTACAACTTTTTCTGTCTAAATCCTTCAAGAAACTTTATAAGAAAATAGTAAAAAAAAATGTAGTTCATTATATATATATATATATATATATGTTGTGCATGATAAAAGAAACAAAGAAAATATATGAGAAATGATACAAGCCCTGAGTAAGATAAAAAAGGTAAAAAGGTAATTAATGACAGAGTAAATCCCTATAAATAGAGGTCAGGTACGATTCGTTTACCTAAGTCTCTATTTCCTCTACAGAAACTATGCCCAATTCTCTGGCTGACTTAAGCATCGGAGTGCCAACGCAGGGAACAACCCCTGCGTCTCTCTGATCATTATTTTTCTTGCAGAGTTTTCGGTAACACGTGAAAGAAAGATCGAGAGGGATACGTAAGCAATACATCATTGTTGTACTTGACAACAACAATTGACGTCATCTGTGAGAAATCGAAGAAAAAGTCATTCTGCAAAGATGGTACGGACACGTTCAGCAGCAGTCAGACGCGAAGATAGTGAAGACATGGCGAGTTCTCCCATGACTGATTTGGGAGCAGGAGTGATGATGCCGAGCGAAGCGAATATGATGGTGATTCCCGTCACTGAATTCGAAGCTATGCGGAAGCAAGGGGAAGAGACCGTCCAAGCTTTGCGGACAATGATGGACCTATTCAAGGGTGTTTTCCCGCGTGTGAATCTGCCGCCAACCGTCCAACATTTGGTAGGAGAAAGGTGAAATTCGCAGAATGCCGAAGGCATGCCGCGATCCCTTCCCGGCATGGCGAACGCTGGAGGCATGTTGCGAACCTTTCCCGGCATGGAGAACTCTGAAGGCATGCTGTGATCCCTTCCCGGCATGGCGAACGTTGGAGGTATGCCGTGAACCCTTCTCGACATGGAGAACTCTGAAGGTATGCCGCGAACTTTTCCCAGCATGGAGAACTCTGAAGGCATGCCGCGATCCCTTCCCGGCATGGCGAACGCTAGAAGCATGCCGCGAACCCTTCTCGGCATGGAGAACTCTGAAGGCATGCCGCGATCCCTTCTCGGCATGGTGAACACTAGAGACATGTCGTGAACTCTTCCCGGCATGGAGAACTCTGAAGGCATGTTGCGAACCTTTCTCGGCATGGAGAACTCTGAAGGCATGTCGCGATCCCTTCCCGGCATGGCGAACGCTGGAGGCATGCCGCGAACCCTTCCCGGCATGGAGAACTCTGAAGGCATCCCGCGATTCCTTCCCGGTATGGCGAAGACTGGAGACATGTCGCGAACCCTTCCTGGCATGGGAGACATTCGCAGCATGGATGACATTGGCGGCATGGGAGACCACAACGCCATGTCGCGAAACCTTCATGGCATGGGGGATAGTGGCGGCACGGCGCAAAACCCCTCGTTTTCTTCGTGAGCCATGTGGCGCACTTATAACGCGAAGATACCAGCTCGCGTGTGTGACGCCCCGGAAGCGCTGAAAATATGGCTAATTTAAAACTTTTTACTCATTAATTCACAATTAAGGGTGCATTCCTATGCAGTGTCATACATCATCATAATTATCATGCCTCAGGATCTCATCATAATATAGTATATATTGTATTATATACATTACTCAATTCCAAGTTAATTAATCCTAATACATCCCGTACATCATTATACAATGAATGTCTGTAAATATAACTCTAGTCTGGGTACATGAATATTAAATATCTACCTCAATACACAAAATACGGCCTGGAGCTCAAGTCCTCCATTAGCCTCTAACCCGTACGTCGCAGGGAACTCACTTCACTTGAAGCGATCTGAGGGGGAGAGAAAACAGGGTGAGCTTCCAAATCGCTCAGTAAGGAGGGTAAGGGAACTCAGTTATATAAACCATATCACACATCACAAATATGTATTTGTTTATGAAGCTCATTTGAAATCGTAGCATGAAAGATTCTCAAAACATCCTCATCTCATAACTCATAAATCATGTGAAAACATGAAGGTAAAAAGGCTCAATATCGAGCACTCACAAGCATGTGTAAATATATGCGATAATGGCTGTTCTCAAAATACGTGATAAAAATCACCTCAGTAAATAGTACGTGACAAGGTCACAAAACACAACTCATGTGTAAAACGAGACTAGGCAATAAAACTCAATTAAAACTCGTCATGGCACATCAAATATGTAATCTCCTCTGGGTGCGCATCCCAGGCATCCTCGTATAGAGGGAACGTTGACAATATGGTTGTACGCATGGTATATTGGACTTATATGTTACCAGAACAAGGCCCGGCCTTACATGCTACCAGAGAAATGCCTCGCCTCATGCACATTATCACGTGGTCCCTGGGTCGGTTCCCAGGCGGCCCACTCTCTCGGTCTTACATGCTACCAAAGCAAGGCCACCCAGCGTTACCAGAACGGAGGTCATCTCACGTTACCAAAATGGAGGCATCTCTGTTACCAAAACGGAGGCATTTCTCGTTACCAAAACGGAGGAATATCAGACTTACATGCTACCAGAGCAAGGCCTCCCAACGCTACCAAAGCGGAGGAATAATCAGACTTACATGTTACCAGAACAAGACCTGTGGTCCCTGGGTCGGTTCTCAGGCGTCCCACTATATCGGTCTTACATGCTACCAGAGCAAGGCCCGATGTGTATTCAACATGACACGCCTAAGTCTCAATCATTAGCCATTATGTTATAAAACGTTATGCCTTCACGTAGAACTCATAATGGTTTTCTCTTGTAAAACTCATTTAAAACATTTTGTACTCAACACAAAACATATTAAAACCGAGTTCCAACCGGCAAAACACGCACACATTTTCTCAAATCTCAATATCGCCTTAACGTAGAGCCCAATTTACTTTTCACGCAAACTCAAAGGTTTATAAAGCAATTTCACACTCAGCTTATAAACTCATAAAATAATGGGCTCCAACCGGCTATAAAAACCGTGTGCAATTATATCACAACACAACACCGAACATGCTTGTATTCTCAAATCATGGTTCATGCTACAACAATTCATCAAAACACATACACAAATGGTTTAGTTTTCCCTTACCTCTTTGCACCTCATATAGTGCAATCGTTTCCCCCGTATCACGGACTAGCCTCGCATTCCACTCTGGAACTCCCAAGCTGTCCAAACGATGTTAAAACATCAATACTCATTATCACATCAACCTCAATTCTCAAAATCGAGCATAATTGCTCATAACTCCTCAAATTTCTCAATTCTCATAACTCATCACAAACCACAATCTCGCTCCCAACACCTCAACATTCTATATTTCCTATGCCACAATATCTATGCTAATACACCACATTGTCTAAATCTCCATTTATAGCTCAAAATTCCTAAATTTACCAAAGTTGCTAAATATCATCATCACTCCAACTACATTGCAATTTAATCAATCTCTAATAATTTTTTAGCTATTTCAACACAATGCCAACAACTAGCATCACCAAAATCATCTCAAATATAAGGATCGAAGTTTAGAAATTACCCAAAACTTGTGGAGAGCTTATCTCTTGCCTCGATTCGATCCGTCTTTCGATTTTCAAGTATGTTGTTCTCCCTTGGGTGAGGAACAACTTTCCTTCTTGCCACAACTTTTGATTTGGACGGAAATGAGTGCTTTGGATGAGTGAGAAAGCTAGGGCTCGGTGAAAATGGGGGTTGGAAGAGAGAGAAAGTGAAATTGCAGGAGAAAGCAGGGATTCCTTATATAGACTGAGGGTAGGAGATCGATCTGGCTCTTGATGAGATCGATCTGCATTTAAATTTGGGGACGATTTGGGGTAATTTATGCCTAGGAGATCGATCTGTCGAGGGGTGAGATCGATCTCTTTATGGCTTTATGAGATCGATCTGCGCCTTGGGGAGATCGATCTTCTCCCAAACAGAAACATTTGGAGATCGATCTCTTCCTCATGAGATCGATATTCTCTCAAACAGAATCATAAGGAGATCGATCCTCTTCCATTGGAGATCGATCTGCTCCTTAAATTCCTCCTTCCTTGTCATTTTTAACTCACCAGATCGATCTCTCCTTCTCCCAGATCGATCTGTCCTCATAACTTCATACTTATTTTAAACACTTAACATATAAATCTCCAATTATCATTCCCCAATTCACTTAGCTCAATAAATTATACTTCAAGTTCATATTACATAATTAAAATATGTCTGAAATCCTCAGATCTCACAGCGTGAGACCGTCACGGCCTGGCTTCTTGAGGCCCTCATGGCATAGCTGCACGAGACCCTATGTGTGAGACCGATAAAGAAATGAGGCGTCAAGGTATGGGAGATCCTGTGCGTGAGGCCTCGAAAGGCCTGCGGCGCCAAGCTACGGAAAACCTATTAGCACTGAATTTTATATATGTTTAGGACCTTTTTTACTTAGTTATTTGATTTGTTCTTTGCAATATTAGATATGTTTTATGTGTTTTGTGCACTTGTGCAGGAAACATAACAAATTGGAGAAGTTGAAGCTTTTGAAGCTAGTTCTGATGATTCCGTGAAGAATTGAAGTTATAGGGTGCTGATCGTGACTTATGCTGCAGCAATAGAAGAAACTGGATAATGTAGACCAGATCTGAGGAATTAATACCATTGCTGCAGCATAGCAGTCTGATTAGGGCAACATTGTTTTTCCACGTGGCCTTCCGCGTTTTAAATATTTAGAAACCTTATAAATAGTCTTTTTATCAGAATTACGGAGGAGGCTGCGACAGAAGACTTCAAGATCAATTTAGCTCCATAGAAACTTCATCTTTTTCACCATTTCTTGTTCTTGGGATGATAAATTGGAATTCTTGGATGTTTATTATGATGTCTAGGAACTAAACTTCTTTTTCCCAAAATCAATGTAACCAACTTTGGGCAGATCGCAATTACTTTGTGATGTTGTTTGGATATTTCAATTATGTCTATTTAATCTACTTGTTCTTAATGCTCTAGTTGATTGGCCACTAATTGGATGAATTAGTATAAGAATCTGATACTCGGGAGAGGGGATTGTTTATATGCACAATGGTAGATTAACATATGACATTGTTGAATCGGGAGGTTGACAATTCTTATGAGTCATAGAGAAACGGATTACTATCGCTTAATGAACTCTATTATTTAATTTTGAATCAGGAGGTTAGGATTAGGTAATTTGGGTATGACTGTTTAAAACTCGGGAGAGATAAACAGGGAATAGTTTCGGCTATAAACAATTTGAAATCAAAAGAATAATTGATCAAAGGAATTGCATGAACCCTAGTTAGGTGAAATCGATTTCTAGGAATATTTTTCCATTGAAATTTTCATTTGTAATTATTGTGATTTGTTTTAATTAATTTGTTCCGTAGTTAATAGTTAGAATAGTAAATAGGATCTTAACCAATATTAATTAACTTTTCTAAATAAAGTTCAAGGTTGTTGATTACAGTGATTTGCGGTAGACACAGTTCCTTGTGGAATGATACTCATATTTACTCTATACTCGAAAACTGACCTGTGCACTTGCAGTAGTGTTCCATTTAAGGACAACAAGTTTTCTGGTACCGTTGCTGGGGAACTGTTGTCTAGTTTCTCGTTGACACTGTTTCTCAGTAGCCTTTACTTTAATTTAGAGTTTTATTTTTATTTTTGTTTTAATTTATTATCTACGATTTTTTTTAGGTGAATGGTAAGAACTCGCAGCAGAGGAAATACAGATATAAAAGAAGAGTTAGATCCAGAGCTTGAGAGAACTATCAGACAAATTCAACAAAACAAATTTGAAGAGAAAAATCAAAATTTAATCATGGTAGATGATAATCAGCAGGAGCGAGCTATACGTGATTATTTCACCCCAGTTGTGAATCAGAATTTCGCTGCTATAAGAGAGATTCCTGTGAACTGCAACAACTTTGAGTTAAAGCCCGGCATTGATCAACATGGTTATGCAAAACCAATTTGGAGGTTTAGTCTTGGAGGATCCTAATACACATTTGACAAGTTTTCTGCAGACTTGTAGCACTATTAAGATTAATGGAGCCTCTGATGAGGCTATTCGGCTAAGATTATTCCCTTTTTCTCTTCGGGATAAAGCATTGAGTTGGTATCAAAATCTACTAGCATGAAGAATTTCGACATGGGCTGTGATGGCACAGAAATTCTTGACAAAGTATTTTCCACCAAGAAAGACTATGCAGATGAGATTAGAGATTGCTCAATTCACACAGTTAGACCAAGAGCCATTACATGAGGCATGTGAGAGATTTAAAGAATTATTGTGTAGATGCCCTCAATATGGATATAATGAAGGAAACTAGATACAGATTTTCTACAGATGCATGACTCCGCAGACACGAGCTAATGTGGACACCTCAGCAGGAGGTTCATTATGGTCTAAGATACCTGATCAGGCTATGCAGTTACTTGAAGAGATGGCTATAAACAGCAACCAATGGCCAAGTGAAATAGTTAATGTCAGAAGAGTAGCAGGTATGCATGAGTTAGATACGCAGATAGCCATTCTAGCAAGACTTAAGCAGATTTCAACACAAATTTATTCAATGGGTATACAAGGGCCGCAAGCTATGATTCATCCTCACAACACAAATTCTAACTTGATGGGGACGAATTTGGAGCAGGTGAATTATGTTAATAATCGTAACTTTGGTTTTCAGGGAAATCGGGTTCCTAACTATTACCAACCAGTATTCAGAAACCATGAGAATCTATCTTATGGTAATTCTAAGAATGTTCTAAACCCATCAGCAGCAAGTAACAGCAATATAGGATTCAATAACTAAGGAAATTTCCAAGGTTATGGTGGAAATAGAAGAAATGAATTCGAGGAGTTCATAGTTGAAACTAGAACACGATTTAGCAAAACTGATGCACAGTTAGACACTATGGAAGCTAAAGTGTCAGTCTTGGTGCGCAGATGAAGTCTGTAGAGACTACTTTGGGACAGTTAGCTGCAGCTATCAGTTCTTTGAAGGAAAGAAGTAAGTTCCCTAGTGATACAGTGCTAAATTCGAAAGAACACTGCAATGCTATATCTTTGAGAAGTGGGAATACCTATGAGCCACCAAAGGTAGCAGAGAAAGAAGAAACTGCGCCAATCACAAAGGTGCGAAAGAAGCAAGCCGAACCTGTTATGTCAAAAGATGCAGAATCAGAAACAGTTAAACAGGGAGTTGATTCTAAACCTTTTAGTAAACTATTTCATGATAATCCTCCTTTGTTAAAACCATCTATTCCTTATCCTCAAGCTTTGCATAAAAGGAAGATTGAATCTGAGTTTAAGAAATTTCTAGATATATTTAAGAAATTACATATTAACATTTCGTTTGTTGATGCCCTGCAGTAGATGCCGCATTATGCAAAATTCATGAAAGATGTGCTGTCAAAGAAATGAAAACTTGAAGATTATGAAACTGTCAATTTGACAGAGGAATGCAGTGCGATTCTGCAACAGAAGTTACCGTAAAAATTGAAAGACCCTCGAAGTTTTACTATTCCATGCGAGATTGGAGGATCGAAAGTGGGTAAGGCATTGTGTGATTTAGGTGCTAGCATAAATTTAATGCCTTTATCTATTTTCAAGAGCCTAGGTCTTGGAGAGGTAAAGCCGACCACCATAACACTGCAACTAGTAGATAGATCGATTACTTATCCCAGAGGTATAGTAGAAGATGTACTTGTTAAGGTTGATAAGCTAATTTTTCTAGCCGATTTTGTAGTCTTAGATTATGAAGAGGATAGAGAAATTTCGCTTATACTTGGGAGACCATTCCTTGCCACTGGGAGAGCACTAATCGATGTTCAGAAAGGGCAATTAACCTTGAGGATGAATGATGAATTAGTTATATTCAACATCTATAAGGCGATGAAATTTGTTGATGAGCCAGAAACCTATAAGTTGATTGAAGTAGTGCAGAGTTGTGTAAGGGAAGTTGAAACAAAGGAAGCATCAACCGATCCTATGGCTCAGTGTCTGGTAAATTCAGTTTCTAATTTAGATGATGAATTATTAACTGATGATATTAAAAGTTGTGTTGTTACTTTGAAAGCTAACCCATTAGAAAGTGCGACTACAACAACTAAGGAAAAGATTGACAAGTCGCAGGTAAGTGAAAAAAAAGGCAAAACTGAATTGAAAGAATTACCAAGCCATTTGAGATGTGCTTTCTTAGGTGATGATAGTACTTTTTCTGTAATTATTTCATCATTTTTATCTGCTGTAGAGGAAAACAAGTTGCTTAGAATTTTAAGAGAGCACAAATCGGCAATTGGATGGTCCATTACCGGCATCAAAGGAATTAGTCCCTCTGTTGTGATGCACAAAATTCGGTTAGAGAAAAATCATAAACCCTATATTGAACCACAGAGAAGAAGAAATCCAGCAATGAAAGAAGTTGTTAGAGCTAAGATTTTAAAATTATTAAATGCTGGTATTATATATGCGATATCTGATAGTTCTTGGGTGAGTCCTGTGCAGGTTGTACCTAAAAATGGAGGAATGACAGTAGTTCATGACACCAACGATGAAATCATATCCACCAGAACGGTAACAGGTTGGAGAGTCTGCATCGATTATAGGAAGCTGAACAAAGCTACTAGGAAAGACCACTTCCCGCTTCCGTTCATTGACCAAATGTTAGATAGACTAGCCGAGCACAATTATTATTGCTTTTTAGATGGCTACTCAGGCTATAACCAGATTGCGATAGCCTCAAAAGATCAAGAGAAAACAACCTTCACTTGCCCATATGGAACTTTCGCATATAGAAGGATGCCTTTTGGTTTGTGTAACGCCCCAGCAACCTTCCAGAGATGCATGATGTCGATCTTTGCTGACATGGTTGAAGAGATAATGGAAGTATTCATGGATGACTTCTCGGTATTTGGTAAGACTTTTGATCAATGTTTATCTAATTTGACACTTGTTTTGCAGAGGTGTGAAAAGATGAATCTCGTCTTAAACTGGGAGAAGTGTCATTTTATAGTGCAAGAAGGAATCGTCCTAGGACATAAAATTTCAGCTTACGACATTGAGGTGGATAGAGCTAAAATTGCTGCTATTGAAAAGCTTTCCCCTCCAAAATCAGTTAAAGCCGTGAGGAGCTTTTTGGGACATGCAGGCTTCTATCGCAGATTTATCAGGGACTTTTCAAAAATCTCAAAACCTTTATGTAATTTATTAGAAAAAGATGCTGATTTTTGTCTTTGATGATATTTTCTTGTAGGCATTCGAAAAAATAAAAAATGAGCTTATTTCTGCACCTATTATGATCACACCAGATTGGACAAAACCGTTTGAACTAATGTGCGACGCGAGTGATTTTGAAATTAGAGCTATCCTTGGACAGAAAAGAGACAAGATTTTTCGAGTTATCTATTACTCAAGCAGGACTTTAGATGAAGCTCAGAAAAATTACACAACAACGGAGAAGGAGATGCTTGCAGTTGTACATGCATTTGACAAGTTCAGACCATACTTAATTGGGGGCAAGGTCATTGTCTATACAGACCATGCAGCTATTCGATATCTATTTGCGAAGAAGGATGCAAAACCCAGACTTATTAGATGGATCTTGCTTTTACAAGAATTTGATTTTGAGATCAGGGATAAAAAGGGATCTGAAAATGTTGTAGCTGATCATTTATCCAGGTTGGAGTAATCTGAAATTCAGCAAGAACAGTCTATTCAAGAGGAGTTTCCAGATGAAACAATAATGAAGATTGATGCAAATCTGCCCTGGTTCACAGACATAGTGAATTACTTAGCAGGAGGATTAATGCCAAGTGGTTTAACTTATCAACAGAGGAAGAAATTCTTCCATGATGTCAACTTGTATTTTTGGGATGACCCTCTGCTGTTTAAGAAGTGTCCAGACCAGATTATAAGAAGATGTGTGCCAGAAGATGAAGTTCAGGAGATTTTGCGTCACTGTCATGCTGCAGCATATAGAGGCCATTTTGGTGCAGAACCTACAGCAGCAAAGGTGCTGCAATCAGGTTTTTATTGGCCTAGTGTGTTTAAAGATAGCGACATGTTTGTAAAAACATGTGACAGATGTCAAAAGGTTGGAAACATTTTAAGAAGGCATGAATTACCTTTAACAAATATTCTAGAAGTGAAAATCTTTGATCTATGGGGTATCGATTTTATGGGACCGTTTCCTCCATCTTTTGGGAAGCTGTACATTCTCCTTGCTGTTGATTATGTCTCTAAGTGGGTGGAGGCAATAGCAATACCAACAAATGATGCAAAAATGGTGATTCGATTTCTACACAAGAATATATTGACAAGATTCGGTGCTCCAAGGGCCATCTTGAGTGATGAAGGCACTCATTTCTGTAACAAAGTCTTCAATGGTTTGATGTCAAAGTATGGAATTCGACATAAAGCAGCTCTCGGTTATCATCTGCAGACAAATGGTCAAGCTGAAATTTCAAACCGAGAAGTGAAGCTGATATTAGAGAAGACTGTCAGTTTGAATAGAAAAGATTGGGCTAATAAGTTAGATGATGCGCTTTGGGCATACAGAACAGCGTATAAGACTTCAATTGGAATGTCTTCATACATGTTGGTATTCGATAAGGCATGTCATCTACCTGTAGAGCTTGAGCATCGAGCTTACTGGGCCATTAAGAAGCTCAATTTTGACTATAACAAGGCTGGAGCAAATCAGTTACTCCAATTGAATGAGCTTGATGAGCTGAGAAATGAGTCCTATAACAATGCAAGGATTTATAAGGATAGGACCAAGAGATGACATGACAAAATGATAATGAGACGAGAATTCAGTCCTGGACAGCAAGTTATATTGTATAATTCATGACTCAAATTATTTTCTGGCAAGTTGAAGTCAAGGTGGTCAGGACCGTTTGTGATACACCTAGTTTTTCCATATGGAGCAATTGAGTTGAAGAAATTTGATGGGAGCTTGTTCAAGGTCAATGGGCAGCGTCTAAAGCATTATTATGGAGAGGGGGTGCATAAATTAGATAGCATTCCCCTTGGTGAACCGAATTAAGGAGATTGGAAGCAGTCTGGCTGAAGACTTAAAATTTAGCGCTTTTGGGAGGCAACCCAATTTGTGTTTTTAGAATTTTTAGTTTTTAATCTTGTTTTATTTTCTTTGATTTTAGTAGTCTGTTTTTATTTTTATTTTTAATTTATTTGATTAGTTTGTGTTTTATTTTTCAGGCATATGCATAAGAAGAGCACAGTTTAGAAGTTTAATTGTCATGATCCTTCAAGAAAGAATGCATGGGTGCGTGACTGATGAAAAGAAAAGAAAAATTTTGCAAGGGTTTTAGTAGCTTCAGAGTCGACAATCAGAAACAGAAGAGAAAAGAGAATGGTTTTTCAAGAAAGAAAGTGAACAGATACATGAATAGTAACTCAGCTGAAAAACTAAAATTTTTCTTTCAACTGAAGAGGTAAGGATAGAATAATGTCTGCAATTGTAAGAGAAAGAAAGTCAAAAAAAGCATGAGAAGAAATTTTGTCAAAGAAGGAAACAAATGTTTACAATTTTCAAAGATGGGTGAATGAAATACACATGTCAATGCTTTATTGGAAGATGGATTCCCTTATCTTTTCAATCCCACTTACTATTCGGCTAAGGAGATAGCCCTTCCAAACTAATTAGAAAGAGGCAGCCGAACCTTATAAGACTCTCTCTTTTTCTAGTTATTGCATTTTCTTTTGTTCTCTTAAAAGTACCCCGACAAACCCCACAACCATTATTTTTCTCTCTTTCGATCTTGTTGTTTTCTGTTGATTTGGTAGTTTTGCCAAAAAAAATTTTTGTGGGTTAGATCTCTTGGTGGTCCCGAAACCTTTGGGGGAAGAAGAAAGTGTTTTCTTGTCGGATTGTTTCTGTGATAAAGACATAAAGTGGTCCAACTCAATCTTATGTGATTTCAGTTTCGGGTATTTTCCTTCTCTTTTCAATCGTTTTCGTTTTTCTAGCGATTATTCTTTTTGCTTTTACAACTTGGATTTTTGAAGACCTTCTCGGTTTGATAAATCTTTGTTGGAAAAATTCTAGTTGTGAAGAGATTTTTGGGTCTGTTTTGTGTGCTCGTCAGATTAGGTTTAGCTGAAAATTATTCTTGTTAATTTGTGAATCCATTGGTGGATAATGGCACCGAAAGCATGAGCCAGACGAAACCTGAAAAGTTTGAGTCAAGCCAATGATAGCTCAGCCCCATCTCCACAAAGGGAAGAGTCTGTCATTACTGATTATGATCCCTCTAGGTTTGTGAACAGTCAAGCAGCAAAAATTTTTAAGAAAATCATGGGTAAAAACATGATTATCGAAAGGAGCTTCCGGCCTGACATTGGTGGCTGGGATATGTATTCTAAGTTTTTGAGGGATTTCGGGTTGTTGAAATTAGCAGGGAAACCTGAAGATGCCATCCTTGATGTGGTCTGAGAATTTTATGCCAATGCCATGGAGAGCATTCATTCGACTTCAGAAGTTAGGGGTGTTCTTGTTCTCTACAATACAAATGCCATTAATCTATATCTGGATCTTTCGCAAGGGATGCAAGATGAGTAATCCAGCTATGTCATAGCCCTACACACTGATTATGATGAGCTGGTCCGGGTCATTAACGAACTAACAATCCCATACCCACATTGGCAGAAGAGGCCAGAAGCTGAATCTATGGCATTCCCTTCCAATCGACTTCAATATGGTCTTCATGAATGGTATGGTTTTATTTGTTCTAGAATCATGCCTACCACCCATAAAAGTAGTGTCGATGTGGACAGAGCTGCTCTCCTTTATTGTATTCTGATTGGAAAGATTGTTGATTGTGGAGCCATTATTTTTTGGTCCATGCAAGAGTTCATACGCAGGGAAAATAGAAGGGGTTTACCTCACCCTTCATTGGTTTGTGGACTATGTAAGAAATATGGAGTATATTGGACTGAGCTTGAACCCAGATTGGCAAGGAAATCTGTAATCACTTTCAAAAATCCACGGGTACCTCTGACTCAGAGAGAAGCTGCTACTCCTACTGCACCACCACCACCTTCTGTTGGTATTTCTGCTTGCCCATCAGCTGCACCTTCCACCACTTTCGTCTCCATTGAAACCGTGCTTAATGAGATTAAAGAGTTACAGATGGAGATGCGCAATAATGACCGAGATTATCGGACTTTCTTTGCGTATGTTGCCAATTACAATCGGTCATTGGTACAGTACCTAAATATGAGGGGTCGAGAGGGAGAGGTGGAATTTCCCTTACCACCACAATGGTGTATGCCACAGCAGGGAGAGACAGCTGATGATGATACTGACATGGAAGAAGTTGCACCAGAATACGCTGATGTTGAGTTGGCTCCGAGGAGGATGAGGACAGCTAGACTACCCCAGTGAAGTCCTTTTTAACACTTTTTCCTATCTTTTCATTGAGAACAATGAAAATCTTAAGTTTGAGGGAGTTATTGGCTGTGAGCTGTGTTTTGTCTGCCTTATGTTTTGTGTGCCTGTGCCTTATGCTTTGTATGCCTGTTTCAATAATTTTTAGCAGTTGTTATTTGTTTCAAATTTATATGTTTGTGTGACAATTATACTCAGTTTTACAGATTAGTTTTTTACATTGTGGTCGAAGATGGATATTGCAAGAACTGATCAACTTTTTCTTAAATGGATGATTTTATTGTTTGAGTATTGGTATGTGGATAGAAAGCTTCACTTGAATCCTTTCACTTAAACTATGCACCAATCATATTCAGTTTATGTACTTATTGTGTTGATTTGTGAAACCAAAAAGACTCTAGAATTTGATTAGTTATTACTTGAGGCAAAATTAATAGACCATACATGATTAGGAAAATGATCTAGGCCATTTTTGTTTTGAGATTGAGCCTTTTAAGCCTACCCAATTATATTAATCTTTTGAAAAACCCTTTGAGCCTAATTTTTCCATTTTTTTTTGTTATCTAACCATATTACAAGTCATGGCCTAATTGTTTGATTATCTTTTTCTTTTGGTCTCTTACTTGAAGTATTATTAATCAAAATTTTTGGATTGGGGGATGAGCTCAAAAGAAAACAGGGGTGGTTTGTAAATTGTTGGTTTGAGAACTTGATTATTACAAACAAGGGTTTGTTCTCGGGTCTTGATGAAAATTTAGTGTCATATGCAGTTACAAGTAGTGAAAAAATCTTAAGTTTAGGAGTATGACACTGTGAAAAAAAAAAATCAAATTCGAGAATGAATAAAGTTGGGTAGTGATTCATGAGCTCAAAACAAATTTAATCTAAAGGCGATTATAGTGTTTTAGGTGGATTAAACTTCATATTATATCTTTTATCCCACCTAAACCCGAGCCTTACATTACAACCCTTGAAAAGTCCTTTTGATTCTTGGTTATGCATGAGTCTTTATTAGTGGAGAGTAGTAGTTAATTCAAGCATATGAAGTCTTGTGTTTAATTCTTATTTAGGTTTTGCATTAACACTTGAGTGCATAAATTTGAGTAAATGATTGTACACACACACACAAGTGGAAAGTGAAAAGTGAAGGGGGATTGGTTTGTTTTGGTTGGCTTGAATAATGTAAATCTGAAATTTGTCGTAAGTTGAGAATCTTGCGAATTCTTGAGGAAAAATCCCAATTTTGTACAACAAGCATGTGAGCTGAGTATGGTTGAGAGTCTTTATTTGTTTTGTGTCTAGCATGTCTTTGCTTGAGGACAAGCAAATTTCTAAGTTTGGGGGTATTGTTAGCACTGAATTTTATATATGTTTAGGACCCTTTTTACTTAGTTATTTGATTTGTTCTTTGCAATATTAGGTATGTTTTATATGTTTTGTGCACTTGTGCAGGAAATAGAACAAATTGGAGAAGTTGAAGCTTTTGAAGTTGGTTCTGATGATTCCGTGAAGAATTGAAGTTATAGGGTGCTGATCGTGACTTACGCTGCAGCAATAGAAGAAACTGGACAGTGCAGAGCAGATCTGAGGAATTAATATCATTGTTGCAGCATAGCAATCTAATTAGGGCAACACTGTTTTTCCATGTGGCCTTCCACGTTTTAAGTATTTGGAAACCTTATAAATAGTCTTTTTATCAGAATTAAGGAGGAGGCTACGACAGAAGACTTCAAGATCAATTTAGCTCCATAGAAACTTCATCTTTTTCATCTTTTTCACCAATTCTTGTTCTTGGGATGATAAATTGAAATTCTTGGATGTTTATTATGATGTCTAGGAACTAAACTTTTTTTTTCCTAAAATCGATGTAACCAACTTTGGGCAGATTGCAATTACTTTGTGATGTTGTTTGGATGATTTCAATTATGTCTATTTAATCTACTTGTTCTTAATGCTCTAGTTGATTAACCACTAATTGGATGAATTAGTATAAGAATCCGGCACTCGGGAGAGGGGATTGTTTATATGCACAAAGGTAGATTGACATATGACATTGTTGAATCGGGAGGTTGACAATTCTTATGAGTCATAGAGAAACGGATTACTATCGCTTAATGAACTCTATTATTTAATTCTGAATCGGGAGGTTAGGATTAGGTAATTTGGATATAACTGTTTGAAACTCAGGAGAGATAAACAGGGAATAGTTTCGGCTATAAACAATTTGAAATCAAAAGAATAATTGATCAAAGGAATTGCATGACCCTAGTTAGGTGAAATCGATTTTTAGGAATATTTTGCCATTGATATTTTCATTCGTAATTATTGTGATTTGTTTTAATTAATCTGTTCCGTAGTTAATAGTTAGAATAGTAAATAGGATCTTAACCAATATTAATTAACTTTTCTAAATAAAGTTCAAGTTTGTTGATTATAGTGATTTGCGGTTGACATAGTTCTCTGTGGGACGATACTCATATTTACTCTATACTCGAAAACTGACCTGTGCACTTGCAGTAGTGTTCCATTTAAGGACAACAAGACCCCATGCGCGAGACTCCAATGAACTGGAGACATTAGGGCGTCGAAAAACTACGGCATCATGGTATAAGGAATTCAACACGGAAGATTGTTGGTGGCCGAAGATGCCAAAATACTAGAAACCTTGAGTGTCCGACTATGGTAGATTCTGGATATTTGGATGCGAAAGATCCTTGACTCCAGAACACAAATGGCCTACCAAACAATGGAATCAGAGGTGTTGAAATGACAAGGTCTCGTGTTGGGAGAGACTCGAAAATAGATCCATCACGGAACCTTGAAATTGGAGTGGTAAACTTTTAATCTCTAACTCGTCAAAATCGAACTCAGAGTAACGAGAGAGAAGCTATGGACTGTGACCAAGTTGATTCATATGATGCTAAGAAAGTGCAAAACTGACCTGCGTCCAAGGCACAAGTTGCCACAGACATGAAAAGAATGGTGGAACGAATCTTAAAAGAGAAAATGTTGGTTCCAACCGAAGAAAACCAGAGGAGGAGAATCTCATTCAGTACAACGATCATGGGAAAATTGCCGCCCCAAAAATTCAAAACCCCGCAGATGACGGTGTATACAGGAAAGACTGACCCTTATGACCACATTCAGAACTATGAGTCATTGATGCTATTACATAGATGGGAGGATGAGATTATGTGTAGAGCATTCCCCTTAACTTTAACCGATCACGCACTAAAGTGGTTTAACAGTTTGCTGGAGGGGTCTATTTCGTCTTTCAATCAATTAAGAAGCGAATTCCTGAAGGCCTTTGTGATAAAAAGTCAGAAAAGGAAGGAGACCACCTATTTGTTTACCTTAAGGCAGGGGAGCAAGGAATCACTCAAGAGCTATGTGGATCGGTTCTGTAATGCTACTCTTGAAGTACATGATCTACAAGCTGGAGTAGCTGTGACAGCTATGCTACAAGGGACAAGGTCTGAAAAGTTACCAGAGTCGCTATTTTTAAATCAACCGACTACGATCTCGGACTTGTTCTCTAGAGCAGATAAGTATATCACTTAAGAAGAAGTGATGAAAAGGATACCGACGCTGAATTACATATAAGAAAGTTCTGAGAAAAGAAACCCCTACCATCGTCGGGCTACCTACCACTTGCAACTACAATGGCAGTAAGACTTTATTTCATTTAATGTTATTTTTTATTCAACTATGGGTTGAAATTTAATTTGTTGAACTATGATTTATGTCATATTGATATTTTATTGGTTGGTTGAGGTTCTCACATAATTGATAAATGATTGATCGCACCAGCTACACATGTGCAAGGGCTTGAAGCGAAAAATGCGTAAGGTAAGTCACGCACTCAAACAAATAAAAGGCTTGAATCGAAAAGTGCGCGATGTAAGTCATGAAGAAAAAAGTGCAAGAGCTTGAAGCGAAAAGTGCGCGATGTAAGCTAAGCATCCAAAACAAAAGGCTTGAAGCGAAAAGTGCGCGATGTAAGCCATGAAGAAAAAAGTGCAAGTGCTTGAAGCGAAAAAGTGTGCGATGTAAACTAAGCACCCAAGAAAAGAGCTTGAAGCGAAAAGTGCACGATGTAAGCCATGAAAAAAATGTGCAAGGACTTGAAGCGAAAAATGCACGAGGTAAGCCACGCACCCAAGAAAAAGGCTTGAAGCGAAAAGTGCACGATGTAAGCCATGAAGAAAAAAGTGCAAGAGCTTGAAGCGAAAAGTGTGCGATGTAAGTTAAGCACCCAAGAAAAGGGCTTGAAGCGAAAACTGCGCGATGTAAGCCATGAAGAAAATGTGCAAGGGCTTGAAGCGAAAAATGCGTGAGGTAAGCCACAAAAAAAATAAGCAAGGGCTTGAAGCGAAAAATGCGCGAGGTAAGCCACGCACACGGACAAAGGGCTTGAAGCGAAAAATGCGCGAGGTAAGTCACGCACTCAAATAAGAGCTTGAGAATTAGACGGCCAGAGAATTTGACTTCAGATTCTAATGTAAGGACTTGACCCGAGGCTACAATGTGAACATATGTACTCTTCCGCAAGGTTATACCTAGCGAAAGAGTGTGGAGCAATTGTTGTGCATGATAAAAGAAACAAAGTAAATATATGAGAAAGGATACAAGTCCTGAGTAAGATAAAAAGGGAATAAAGGTAATTAATGATAGAGTAAATCCCTATAAATAGGGACCAAGTACGATTCGTTAACCTAAATCTCTATTTCCTCTACAGAAACTCTGCCCAATTCTCTGGCTAACTTAAGCATCGGAGTGCCAACGTAGGGAACAACCCCTACGTCTCTCTGATCATTATTTTTCTTGTAGAGTTTCCGATAACATGTGACAGAAAGATCGAGAGGAATACGTCCCCATTAAAAAATAAAAAAATAAAAAATATATTACATATTTATAATTGCTTAAAATAACAAAATTGTTATTGCAATAAAAATATTTTTGTTAAAGGACAGAAAATAACAAAAGCAAAATTTAAAAAGCGTTCATTTTCTATCTCAACCATAACTTTTCTTTTCATCTTCTCAAACTGAAAATAACTTCTAATAGAAAGAAGGAAACCAAAGAAGTAATAAGGAGAAATAGAAAGACATTATAGGAAATGTAAATATTTTTCAAAAATTATTTTTTAAAATTATTTTTAGTAATTCAAAAGGAGTCTAAATTAAAGAAAATAAATTAAAGAGTGAACTATTATTTTTTTCTTCCAACAAGATATTCAAGTAAGTAATTACTTGTTATGCAATTTTTATATTTGCACTGATGTGATAAAATATTTATTTACTATTTGGAATTTTTTGTATTAAGAAAGTAACTTGATTAAGAATTAATTTATTCTTACAAAATGTTTATAGTAAATATGGATCGACAATAAAAAATGTCAAACTTGATCTTAGTCTATTCTTTCAAGCCCTTCTAAAATTCATACGATAATAAAGTTAAAGACTCACTTAATAGGTTTTTTTTTTTCAACCACAATTTCTAGGTCACTCTTCTTTTGCTGTAGTTGAACAAAATCATGATGAAAAGTACATAATATACACCATAACTTAAGTTTGATTTAACGATTATTATTATTTTTAATTAAGAGAGATTATATTTAAATTTGATTTTCCATTATCCTTTGTACCTTATGTTTGATCAATGATTTTTCCCCTTGATTTTTAGAAGTCTAATTCTCTATTGGAAATTCATAAGATACTGCAATTTTAGAATATCGATACCAAATGTTCATATTTTATGTTCGTACATATTTTACATATGCATTGTCACTATTTAAAAAGTATTAAGTTATTTGTTATATATAAAATTATTTTATTTAATTAAAAATTAAAGTACATAATAATCTTCATCTGCATTATTGTATTTTAACATATCTTTTTATTCTAATATAAATTTTTTTACAATACTTCGAAGCTATAAAATCTTGTAAAAAATAATTGTGACATATTATATGTTTAATTATAAAGAAAACTAATTTTTATGCATTTTAATTAACTTATATTTAATATTATATATTAGTTTGAGTATAAATCCTAAATTCGTCTTTACTCCTTCTATCTTCTTATAAATTTAAAAATACAATTATAACAACAATATAGGCATTTAAAAATAAATATCAATAAATTTTTTAATTTATTTTTAAAAATTTATTTAATTTTTAAACTTTATTCATTAATGAAGTAATCTTTTGAAATTGATTGACAGGTACATAACCTTTATATAAGGGTTGGGACTTGTAAGATATCTATAAGGAGGAGTCATATCTTTTTATATGATTTATAGGAAAAGAGTAAAAAAATATGAAAAAAAGTAAAGAATAGTAGAAAATATTGAAAAAAAATACGAGAATAAATAATTATTTAAATTGAAATATTTAAGATTGGATTTTTTTTAATTGCTCATATTATATTAATTTTTGTTAATAATGTTAAGTTATATGTGATAGAATGTCTATTTTTAATAAAAATTAATTAAAATTGAATTAGATTCAAAGAATATTCTATTTTGAAGTATTATGGACTGATGAATATTGTTGTAAGGCAATAATCAAGGAAAATTGCGGAAACGCAAAACATCTTGAAATTCCAAGAAAATTGCCTTTTTTAAAATAATAATAAAAAAAACCCTAGCTTGCTGGAATTTTTTACCATTTCATGGCGCACGTCAACAAATTGAAAAGCCAAACAAAGATTTTGAGGCTATAAAGGTCGTGGAATCGGATGCAGAAATAATGGAGACGGAAGGGAAGATTCGAGATTACCTGAAAGAGAGAAAATTTACTGGATGCAAGGTCAAAAGTGTCTTGGCAATGTCAAGTGAAGGTGACAAGAACACAACCTTTCTTTTCACGCACAGGCATCGAAGCAAAAATCTAGGAATCATGTGAAGCTATTAATAGATCCAAAAAAAAAAAAAAAGGTATGGTGTTAGGATGTGGGCAGAGTTGGAGGAGATATTAATAATTAATGATTTCAAATCTGAGTATACTGACAACAAACTCGTACTAGGCATCATTTTTAATGCATATTATTAATTTAATTAATTAATATATTTAATTAAAATTAAAATTCATATTTAGACAATTTATGTTTTTTATTGTGTATTGATCTAATTATAAGTAATTTGTAAGAGAAAAATAATATAAACTATAATTTAGTATTAAAATATTATACTAAAACAATATTTATAGTCGGATCTTTGCGGATATTCTAAAATAATCACATGAAGTCATGAACTCATATAGAATAATATATTTACTATTCAAGCTTTAATTAAATCTGATTATGAAATATTTTAATCCTTCTTAATTAATGGACTATTACAAGTATTAATTTTCTAAGGAAGATTAAGCGAAAAAACTATTTTTCATTTCATAAGTCCACTACTCAAATCCCTAAGTTTGACTTTTATACCTCAAATGGAGTCTTAAATCTTGTCATTTGAAATTCATTCCAAAATAACGGCGGCGTGAATACGAAGCAACCATTAGAGATCATAATATGTTCGATGATGTGCTCATTTTAGACCGTACGTTTCAATCTTTACGAAGCGGTGGTGTCACTTTATCGAGTAAGGAATATCAGCTCCCAGAATCAAAATTGATTGAAGAAACGCTTCAGTAGCTCGAGAGAGGCAAAAATGGCAGCCGCAGAACAGAGCGAGTGGGGTTCAAAAGCATGGACCCACTTAAGCTCAGTACGCAATCAAGCACCGTTGATCCAGTGCATTACCAACTTTGTATCAATGGATCAAACGGCAAACACTCTCTCATCCGCGGGCGCATCTCCGGCCATGGTCCACTCTTCTAGCGAAATCCCAGACTTCACTCCTCGAGTCAACGCTCTTTACATCAACGTAGGAACACTCTCCGACAACTGGCTACCGGCCATGAAGCTTGCCGCCGAAACGGCTTCCAAGTTCAAAACTCCCTGGGTCCTTGACCCTGTCGCCGCCGGTGCTTCCGGTTTTCGGTTAAAGGCGTGTTTAGATCTTGTTTCCCTTAAGCCAACCGTTATCAGAGGCAACGCCTCCGAAATTATTGCGTTGACTAACGCTTCCTTGGGGACCAACAAAGGAGTAGATAGCTCTCACGACTCAACCGACGCCGTCGAAGCCGCGAAATCCTTGGCTAATTCCAGCGGTGCGGTCGTGGCGGTGTCGGGAGCAGTCGATTTCATCACCAACGGGAATCGAGTCATTGGAGCTCGAAACGGCGTGCCGATGATGCAGAAGATCACAGCCACTGGATGTGCCGTCACCGCGTTGATCGCCGCTTTTGTCGCGGTTAATCCATCGCACCCTTTGGAAGCAACGGCTTCTGCGTTGGCGGTGTTTGGCGTTGCTGCTGAGATCGGGATGGAGATGGCGAGAGGTCCGGCTTCGTTGCGGATGCACTTGATTGATTCTCTCCACGGACTTGATCAAACCACTGTAGTTTCTCGTGTTAAAATAATCGCAATGTGAAAAGAGAGAGGAGAAATTCTATTCTATATGTACTCACGTTTTTCTATCTTTTTACAGTCAACTCAGAAAGCAAACGTATCGATTCACCCAATTTTATGAAGAGAATCATGGTAACAGATTTTACGACATAGGACCTCATAATTTCGTGTGGATTACAGGTTTTTAGCATGCATCATTTTTCATATCTGAAATTCAAAAAAGAAAAAAAAATGCCATGGCAGTGCCGTCAATTCGTTGAGGAGTACGAAAATAAAACAATAAAATTTTTCGATTTTTGACTAAAGCCCTCTCCATGTTCTAATAATTTATGTTGTCATTTTGCTCCAATAATTATTGTTGTTAAATTACAACTATGGTGAATTGTTAATTTTTCGTATTAATTTTTGTGTCACATGTTATCAAGTGTTCTGTTAAAAAAAAATGATCAGAGAGACTATCGAGTGCTCTATAAGAAAAAAAATGATCAGATGGATTTAAATATTGTTTCATACGTAAACACTTCGATATTCGATATTTAAGTCAGGTAAAGAATTTGACAGAGTTTCTGTAAACAAAATAGGATCTTCCTTTTAAGAATCATATCTGACCTTTATTTATAGAGATTAATTTCATATTTAATTACGTATTTATTCATTAATTAAATATCTTTTACTAATTTACGAGTTTTACAAAATAAAAAATATTTAAAAATAAAATTATTCAAATAAATTTTTACGCATGCCCTTAACAGTGTAATTCTTTCATTATCACGTGTGCGGTAGACCTTGGTCTTCCACCATAGTATTAAATAGGCGGGAGGCTTGGTCTCCCGCCACAATATTAAATAGGCAGGAGACTTGGTCTCCTGCCAACAGGTAAAATGGGCAGGAGACCAAGTCTCCCGCCATGCACACAATGGCGCCATGTGGTGCATTTCGATGACGACACGTGATGCATCATTTTTTTAATTATTAATTATGCACAATAATTGTTTTTATTCTTTCGTTAGGTATAATCTTGCGGAATAATACATATATTTTCGTCGTATTTTCATGTAAAGTCCTTACATTAAACTCTAAAGTCAGATTCTCAAGCTAAATTCTGAAGTCAAATTCTAAGGCTAAATTGTGAGGTCGAATTCTCTATCAGGCTAAATCCTGAAATCAAATTCTCAGGCCAAATTTTGAAGTCAAATTCCCTCTCAAACTAAATTGTGAGGTCAAACCTTGATGTCAAATTCTCAAACCAAACTCTGACGTCAAATTCTCAAGCCCTTGTTTGAATGTGTGGCTTACCTCGCTCATTTTTTTCGCTTCAAGCTCTTTATTTGGGTGCGTGGCTTATCTTGCGCATTTGTCGATTCAAGCCCTTACAAATTTTCTTTGTGGCTTACTTCGCGTACTTTTCGCTTCAAGCCCTTTATTTGGGTGCGTGGCTTACCTCACGTATTTTTCGCTTCAAGCCTTGCACATTTTCTTTATAGCTTACCTCGCGCACTTTTCGCTTCAAGCCCTTTATTTGAGTGCGTGGCTTATCTCGCGCATTTTTTGTTTCAAGCCCTTGTACATTTTCTTTGTGGCTTATCTCGTGCACTTTTCGCTTCAAGCCCTTTATTTGGGTACGTGGCTTATCTCGCGCATTTTTTTGTTCAAGCCCTTGTTTGGGTGCGTGGCTTACCTCACGCATTTTTCGTTTCAAGCTCTTGCACATTTTCTTTGTAGCTTACCTCGTGCATGTAAGACCCGAATTTCGTATTTGTCTTTGAAAATATATCATGTTAAATATGTAATTATGATATATTGGGCAATAAATAAGAAATTATACAATTTCAAGTACAAATAATTAAATTGGGTACCGATAAGTTTAAAAGTATCGAAATACGAGTTCGAATAGATTCGAAATTTAACTGATTGAAAATATGGACTCAGAACGCGAAAATATAGGGAGTCCAAGAAGGGAAGTTAGTCCGAAAATGATAAACCTGGAATGTACCCTATTTTGACAATTTTATCCCGAAAATATCGAAAAATATATTTTCGGAGGGATAAATAAATACAATAAAATGAAATAGAATGTGCATATATTTATGAAAATAAATTTAATAAAATATATGTACAAGGGTGTAAAAATTTTAGTGTATAAATTGTACTATGAGAATAAAATATTGTAATAATAATAATATTTGTTTTATTATTATTATTATAATATTTTAAAATTTTAAGATTATTTTAGTATTATTATATGTATTTATTAGTAGATATTTTGATATATATTATATTATATGGAATATAATATAATATATATATATATATATATATATAAAAATATAGATAGAAATTGAAAAAAAAAAAGGAGCTGAAACCTGAAATCGCGAGGAGAGAGAGAGACGCCGAAGACTGACCCTCTGTCCTTCCACCTCCGGGAAGCCACGACCGGCGAAACGCGCGAGGAACGACCGACGAAGGACGAGCAACACCGTGGGAGCCTTCGATCGGCCGGACGGACCGTGAAATCGTCGAAAAAGACAGATCGACGAGGAGAAGGCCGCAGGAGAAAAAGCCAGATTCGTCGGCACCGGCGTCGAATTGGGCTGAGCCAAGCCAACCGAGGCTTTCCCAGGCCGAGGCGCGTCGAACGGTGGCTGAACCACCCCGAGAACCGGCCGGCGACGACCAAAACGCACTTGAACCGGTTCGGACCGGTTCAGTGTGAAAGAGTCTGAACCGGTCCGAACCGGTTCAGTCAAAGGAGAGAAAAAAAATTAGAAAAAAAATTTCGGTGTTATCCTGGCACAGCAGTAGACCGGTAAGTGGTCGAAAATCAGTCGATTTATTTTTCGGATAATTATTTGAATTTATATTAGACCGAAATTAATCGATTTAAATATATATTGCTGTGTAGTGGAAAAACGGTAGGCGACGTGTACGAACTCAAGCGGATCTCGACTTACGTGCCACCAAGGAACGATTTGGCTTTCGAGAATACATCCGAACCAATTAAACTGCGTGATCCGGAGAGATCAAGAATTTAATTCGCAGTCGACAATTTCGAGGTAAGGGATTCCGTAAGCTCTTAGAGATAGCTGTACGTATTTTATCGTCATTTACGTACACTTAAATCTTCGTATAGAGTATGAATATGAAATTTCCCGATAGTATCCAAATATGGAAAAAAATTACGAAAATGTCCCTAGGTACGAAAAATATAAAAATGGTCGAAATGACATATTTTGATGTGTTTTACATGAATAAGCATGTTTTGTGAATAAGTGGTGATAGAATGGCTCTGAATTTGATTATCTGCATTAAATTGCATTGGTTTCAGAATAAAAAGTGTTTGATGAGTGATTTGATAGAAAATGTTTTCTCTCACTCAAGTGGGTACTACCTTCCGTGGTTGAGGTTGGTTTGTACTCCTCTTATGTGCATCGAGCCATCTATCAGTTTTGAGATTAAAGTCGTGCTAGAGCGTTGCTCGCACTAGACTTTGCATGATTTGTGCATAATACTGTGCTGGAGCTTTGCTCGCACTGGAATTCAATTTTGTGATATGCATAAAACTGTGTTTGGAGACGTTGTGTAGGCTGTGTAAGCTTGCACTGATCCTCGCACGTGATTTGATAAAGCCGTGCTGGAGCCTCGTGTAGACTGGGTGTCACACTGATTGATATGCCCGCACGTGCATTTTTGGAGACTCAGTATTGATATAGCTGGAGATGGGATGATAAGACCCGTTGGACGGGCACTCCTAATCTCGCTGATTTCAGATATTGGAGTCCACGGAGTACAATGTACCGTGTGGACGCACATGAAGTACGACGTACCGTGTTGTTTGTTTGTGTCTGATGGGTAGACTGACCCCCTATCCTCAGCCATCCGGGGACATTCATGCACACCTGGCCCGTGAGGCATGGAGTCCAGTGACTATGGTCATATGTCTATTTGTTTCCATTTGCTCTGCTTTGTCTCCATACTTATATAAATTCTGATTTAATTTTCGAGATTTTGATTTGTCTCATATTTTTATTTAAATCAGATTTATGAGAACATGTGTTTTGAGAAATTCGTTTGTGATTGACATGGCTTTGAGAAAGCATACATGTGTGGTTTTGTGAAATTCAGTCGAGATTGAGAAAGTAAGGATTTTCTGCATGACATGCATGTAGGTAGTATAGTTATCTACCTGCTTGCGTCATTTCTTACTGAGCACGTTAGCTCACCCCTTTTTTTCCTCCACTCCACAGAGTTACCCAAGTAGGGAGAGCTGCGGTTATTCCTGAAGCGATAGCCACTTTTTGTAGAGCGTAAAGGTATACACTTATTTCGCTTTTGTATCTAAACTTGTAAGGTACAGTTATGTTTATTAAGAATTACGGGGATGTAAACGTACGTGAGTACATTTATATAAATAAGTAAATCAATTATTACTTATCGCTTGTATTTATGGATGTAAGTTTAATATCGGCTCGTATGCCCAACCATCCGTATGTTGTCTGCTCCGTTACGTGTGTATATGGGGAAATAATATAAATTTCGATTTGGAAACGGGGTATGACAGTGCATTTTTCGTTTCAAGCATTTTGTTTGGGTGCGTGGCTTATCTCGCACATTTTTCGCTTCAAGCCCTTGTACATTTTCTTTATGGCTTAACTTGCGCACTTTTCGCTTCAAACCCTTTATTTGGGTGCATGACTTACCTCGCGCATTTTTCGCTTCAAGTCCTTGCACATTTTCTTTGTGGCTTACCTCGTACACTTTTCGCTTCAAGCCCTTTATTTGGGTGCGTGACTTACCTCGTGTATTTTTTACTTCAAGCCCTTGCACATTTTTTTTGTGGCTTACATCGCGCATTTTTCGTTTCAAGCCATTTGTTTGGGTGCGTGGCTTATCTCGTGCATTTTTAGCTTCAAACCCCTGCACATTTTCTTTGTGGCTTACTTAGTGCATTTTTCGCTTCAAGCCCTTGCACATTTTCTTTGTGGAATAAATCATAGTTTAATAAATGAAATTTCAGACCATAGTCCAATAACATTCAATAAATTAAAGTTTCATCGCCAATATGGTTTTAAGTGGTTGATATTCCAGATCTTTGCTATCTTCTTGCCTTGTGAACTTTTCATCTTCCTTCAAGACTTTGGTGATGGCTTAGTTGGCTCGACGATGGTAAGAGTTTTTTTTTCTTTTGAACTTCCTTACATGTAGTTGACGCAATATTACATGTTCTTGTCTCCTTTGATCTCCTCTGACCTGTCTCACAACTTTGGGAGTAGGAAACTTCATCACCAAATAACATGGAGAAAATATGGCCCTAATGTCACTCAGCAATGACCATCCTAGAATAACGTTGTATGCCAGAGATGTCGATTTGACTACCATAAATAGAACTTGTCTCGTAATACTTTTAGGGTTCCCCCTAGAGTAACAGGTAGATTAATGGACTCTGTCACCTTCACTTTCTCTCCTGCAAAGCCAAACATGGGGTAGTCATAGACTTCAATTTGTCTTCGCTTAAATTCATTTTTTTTAAAACAATTTCAATAGATAAGGTTCACCGAACTTCCATTATTTACTAGGATTTGACTTATTGGATGTTTGGTCACAACTGCCGATATGACCATAGGATCATCATGCGGGGTAATCACTTCACCTTGTTCAGTGGGTGAAAAAGTAATTGTCTCTTCTTTCTCGATCATTTTCATAATAGAATGGACTTGGTACGTCTGCCTAGCGTAAGCTTTTCGTGAAGCAGATGACCTACCAGCTATGTACTCTCCACCGAAAATGACATTAATAGAGCTCTTGTAGGTTCAGTGTCTATTTGTTGATTCCTATGTTCTCCATTTCTAGCCTCATTTCCTCTTTCTTCATTTCTCCTCATATTTTCTCTATTATTATCGCGTCTATCACGTGGTCTATTGTCTCTTTGACCATGGACCAGATATTGATTCCTCTCACTTTTCCACACATAGCAGTTTAACTTCCCTTCTCTGGCTAACTTCTCAAGTTCATTAATTAGATCTCGTCATTTTTCAGTTGTATGTCCGAAGGTAGAGTGGAAATTACAATAAGGCCCAAGGTCTTGTCCTAAATTTCCCTCACCTCTCATGGAGAATTGAAGCATCCCAGTCCTTTCTATTGTTGCTAAAATTGAAGCACGTGGTTCGATAAACTGCGTGTAATTAACATAGTTCAACTTTGGGGCTTTATCTTATCTTCTCGTGTTTTTATTATCTGGCTCTCTTTCTCGCTTCCTTCCTTCCTTAAGGTCGCATGTCGATATCATTTTCATCTCTTCTTCTTGATCGACATACTTATTTGCTCCAGAGAACAAATTCGAAATCGTCGTTGGCTAATCCAAAGACAACGATTCTTTCAATTTTTCAAATCTTGTCCCTTGTAGCATAGCTGTCACAACTACTCCAGCTTGTAGATTATGCACTTCAAGAGTAGCATTACGAAATTGATCTATATAACTTTTCAGTGATTATTTATCCCCTTGTCTCAAGGTAAGCAGATAAGTGGCCTTCTTCATTTTCTAACTATTTATCACAAAGGCCTTTAAAAACTCACCCCTCAATTGATCGAAAGATGAAATGGACCCTTCTGCTAAACTATTGAACCAGTTCAGTACGTGACCAGTTAAGGTTAACGAGAATGCCCTACACATAATCTCATCGTCTCATCCATGCAATAGCATTAACGATTCATAATTCTGAATGTGGTAATAAGGATCTATCTTCCCAGTATATGTCGTTATCTGTGGCATCTTGAATTTTGGGGGCAGTAGTTTCCTCATGATCGTTGTACTGAATGAGACTCTTCTCCTCTGGTTCTCTTCAGTGGAAATAAACCTTTTTTTCCTCTAAGATTTGTTCCACCATTTTCTTCATATCTATAGCTTCTTCCGCCATGGGCGCAGGTCGATTTTGCATCTTTTCAGTGTTATAAGAATCAACCTGGTCAAAATCAACAATCTCTTTTCCCTTACCTTGTAGGTTACAAGTTCGGTTTTGATGAGTCCGAGGTGGCAAGTTTACCATTTCTGTTTCAGGGTTCCCAGGTTGATCCATTTTTGAGTTTTTCCTCCAAGTACGAGACTCTGTCATTCCAACACCTCCTATACCATTCTTTGGCAGGCCATTAGTGTTTTGGAGTTAAGAATCTCCTGCATTCAAATATCCAGAATCTGTCACACCTTGACTCTAAGGATTTCTAACACCTCGGCGTCTCAGGCCCCCAACAGTCTCCCTCACAAAGTCTCTCGCACCCTGACGGCTCAAGCCTGGCGCAATCTCACGTACGAGGTCTCCCGCAGCCTGACGCCTCAAGCCTGGCACAGTCTCACGCACGGGGTCTCCGGTAATCTCACGCACAAGATCTCTCCCAGTCTGACGCCTCAAGCTTGGCGCAGTCTGACGCACGGGGTCTCCCTCAGTCTCACGCACAAGGTCTCTCGCAGTCTGACTCCTCAAGCCTGGCACAGTCTCATGCACGGGGTCTCCCGCAACCTCTCGCATAAGGTCTCACACAGTCCGGCTCCTCAAGCCTGGCATAGTCTGACGCACAGGGTCTCCCACAGTCTCATGCACAAGGTCTCCTACAGTTTGACTCCTTAAGCCTGACGCAGTCTCACGCACAGGGTCTCTCACAGCCTCACGTACAAGGTCTCCCGCAGTCTGACGCCCAGGCTCCCCAATACCTTGGTGTTCAACAGTCGTTGCTACCTCAGAAGAACACCTTTTTTGGCTTCCTTCTCCCACCAAGTTTTAAACAATCGGAGGCAAGTTCATTTGCGGGAAGGCACTCCTAAACAAGTCAACCATAACCCGTAATAGCTGTCTGTTCTCCCTGCTTCTTCATAGCTTCAAATTCTGCCACAGAGACTGTGTTTACGAGTGCCTCTCTCTCTCCTTGAGCTTTATGGCCCAAGTTACCAATTGGAGAACTTACAGTATCATCATTTTCATCACTCTGCATTGCTGCTGATCGTGTCCTCACCATTATTGTAGAGTAGAAAGCTTTTTTTTTTCCACATACGACGCCAATTGTTGTTACTCAATCACAACGGTGACGAATTGCTGACGTTCTCGTCTTGATTTTTGTGCCACGTGCTACCGAGTGCTCTACAAGAAAAAGAATGATAAAAGGGATGCAGAGGTTGTTCCCTGCGTAAGTACTCCAATGCTTAAGTCAGAAAAAATAGTTTGATAGACTTTCTGTAAACAAAATAGAGTCTTTCTTTCAAGAATCATACCTAACCCCTATTTATAGGGATTAATTTCATATTTAATTACGTATTTATCCATTAATTAAATGTCTCTTACTAATTTACAGGTTCTGCAGAATCAAAAATATTTAAGAATAAAATTATCCAAATAAATTTGTATGCATGCCCTTAACAGTATAATTCTTTCGTTATCACGTGTGTGGGAGACCCCGTCAAAATATTCAATAAGCGCCTGCCAAGAATAAAATGGACGGGAGACCTTGGTCTCCCACCATAATATTAAATAGGCAGGAGGCTTGGTCTCTCGTCATAGTATTAAATAGGTGGGAGATCAAGTCTACCGCCAAGAATAAAATGGGCAGGAAGTCTCCCGCCAATAGGTAAAATGGGCGACAGACCATCTACACAATAACGCCATGTGGCGCATCACTTTTTTTTTTAATTATTAATTATGAACAACAATAATAAACCAAAACCTTTTCTTCATGCAAGTATTAAGTTCATTTTGCTTTAGCTTTGAAACTTTGGTTCTAACTAGTTTATCATTTTGCTGCAGATAATGAATGATACAATATGATGGGAGGCATACTTTATGTAATAACGGGAAGAACTTATGACATTATACCAAGTATAATTAACAGATAAATTCTTATTGTCCTTTTAGATTAATATTGAATCAAGAAGGCAGGCTACTTTAGGACACTTTAAATGGTTGTAATAATAGATAACAGTTTGCACCGTGATATAAATTGTAGTTGAAGGGTGATTTCATAAAAAGAAAAGGTTGGTAGTATAAAGAATACCCTGCACCAATGCAAGCAACTTCCCCTGCAAGAAAGAGAAAATAAGCTCCTTAATTTATAGTTCATGAAACCTGGAAGTTCAATGAAGAAAAAGAAAGATCTTTTTCTTTAGTTTGTATATCCAGCTCTTAACGATCTAAATGAATAAGTTGAGCATGGATTCATATAGTCATTTTAGCATGCTTAAAATTTTCAAGTTCTTAAATTTGGGTTTCAAAGCAAACATACCATACATCTGAATAAAATCTGAAGAGAGGAAGAATAGAACCACCATTGATAAAACAAATAGGAAAAACTTCAGCATCCACCACCCCGAGTGCCATTTACTGCAAGCTTGGTATAATTTTCTTGTACTAAATGTAATGAGAAACATGAGAAAGAAAAATATATGAACTCTTAGTCAGGGAACTCAATTTTTAAAGATTGGAAAATAATCGGGAATCTAAAACTCAACAGCATTGGTAAACTCTGAAAGTTTGAATATTTATAATTATTAAGATAAGCATTTTGTAAGAAGACAGATTCAGAAAGGACTTTTTCTAATATCTCGTCTGTTTATTGTGTTATTAAAAGATACAAAACATCCTAAACTCACAAGGAGAACTCCCAATGTGTGAAAAGAATCACCTCCACTGTTTCCACATACTTTTTCATCGGAAAAAAAAAAAACATAGAACATGTAATTAAATATGATTCAATTATGTTTCCTTCAACAAGAGTACAAATAAGAATGTAAACTAATCAAATTACGCGTGAATTATTCGGATTTGACTCAATTATTATTCTAATTTAATTGTTTATTTTCGAATTGAGTTAAAGCTCGAGCTATTTGAGTGCTGAGTCAAAAAGAACTCGAGTATTTTAATACTCAACTCGAACAGATCGCATGCTTATTTGAAATTTTTTAATATATATTTTAAATATTTTATTATTAATTTATTATTTTATTTTCATTATATTGTTAAAAATTGACAAAATAAATCTATCGATTTGAGTTCGAGTTTATTGAGTTAAGTTCGAGCAGCTCGAATGTGTTGATAAATAAATTAATTGAACATTTATCAAAATTATTTTGGCAAATCAACATAAAACTAAACTTGTTCAAGGATCGAGCTATTTACCCAAACTTGAAGATCTGTCAAATTTTTTGACGCATTTGACAAAAATATAAGTTTGTTAAACACTTTAGGGATTGCTTCAATAAAAATCGAGTCACCATTTTAAATCCAAACCCGGCCCAATAAATATTTTTTTACTATTTTTTATATTAATTCATTTTTAATTACTTTTGATTTTTTTTATAAAATTTAATTTGAATTTGTATTATTTTTTAGATTTTAATTTTAATTTTTTATGTTTCTTGTAATATTTTTAAGATATGAAGATAATGGATTTCCTTATCTTAGACTCCTAGTTGGGGCTATATTACCACATAAGTTCCTATTAGTCTTCACCGAATAAGAAACATTACGAACACATGCCTTGATTAAACTAATTCATTTATTGCAAAAACCCAATTTATCTCTTATCAATTCCAAAAACTCCAACACAATCCGACCATACAGTTTACTCATGTCTAGCTTGATGGTCATCAACCCCTCTGAACTCTCCCTATGACTCTTTATACCAGCAAAAACTTCAAAAGGAATTATAAAATTATTGAAAATTAGTCTTCCTCCTACAAAAGCACTTTACTTTTCACCAATAATCGCAGGCATTAACTTTAATTTCACTTTAATTGTTAACATTTCAGTTGTTTCATTTGTAGGCTAACCTTTAAAATTGTCCATTTTGATATTTGATATTTCATTCATCTTGTAGCTTATGTTGCATGTTACGTGGCATGCAACATGAACATTCCTTTGGCATGTTATGTGAAAAGTTTTTAATGTGATTGTAAGAATATGATAAAAGGACCAAATTAAAATAATTTTAGTGATTAAACATCCAAATTGGATAATTCAAAAGTTTAAAATTAAGTGAAACCAGAATAAAATATTAAAATCCATGAATGAAATTTTTTTCATGAAATATTAGGACTATATCTAAAATAATTTAATTAAAATGAAATAAAAATCTTTTTTTTATTATTAATTGGGATAATGCCCACATAATCTTTCGAATTTTGTCATTAAAATAAAAAAAGCTTTCATTTTTTTTTGGGTACATATGAAGCAGATAAACTGCTTAAACTATGCAAAATGGAAAGAGACCCACACCATTACAATCAGCAGAAAGCGCCGGTGGCTGAGTTAGATTTACAAAATCACAAGTATGTGCATGTGCCTGATTTACAAAACTGTTCTTTATTGATGAATTTCAAGCCAGTAACTCCATCCTTGTCATATTCTCAAGCTTTCTTTTCTAAATTAATTTCTACCTCTTATATCCTAAATTCAACCAAAAAAAAAGCCCAAATTCGAGATTTTCTCTTATGATAATGCCATGCTAATTAATTTCAATTCGAAATTTTACAGATTTGGAAGCACTGCCTAATATTCTTCAGAAAAAGTAAGCATTGATTCGTGATCTTGACAAAGTTTACAGGGTGCCTTCTTAAACTTAATATTTAACTGTTTGGAATTCATTTGAGATTTGAAATTTTACTTTGTTTATAATCAATGAATCCAGATTAAATCGAATCCCATTTTTTTCATTTGATTCGAAATACTGCCTTCTGTTGCTATATATGAAGAGAAATTGTGAGGCAAAATGAACAATGTTGTGAACAAGAAATAGAGGATATTAAAGGAGGCGTGAAGGCTAGAAACATCACACCTGATACGTCACTTAGTAGATTCTCCAGCGAGCCACTGGATGAACAAAAGCATAGCATTAGAATTGCGGATGAAAAAGTTGCCTTGGCAGTCCCCTCTACCTGTGTCGCATTTGTAACCCGTATTCTGTAATATGGTTTTCGACAGAAAGAAAGACTGCTACTGCTACTGCATCTCCTTCTCCAAGTCCTGATGATACATGTTATCATTTGAACTACATATTTCTGAAGAACACGTCTGGCAACAGCAGCCACGGCCGCAGCTGCAGCAACTGAAATGGTGGCTGCAAATCCAACTGGTATGGAGTTAGACTTGCTGGTGGATACTAATGACCCGACTTACTGTTTGTGCAACCAAGTCAGCTTGGGAGAGATGGCGGCATGTGATAACCCTGATGTATGTAACTAAGTTCTTTATATATATAGATATATACACATATTTTTGTCTGAAACTATCTTTGTCAGCAATCCCTATTCTTGATCTGATGAAACTCTTTGCTCATTTTATTAGTGCAAGATAGAATGCTTCCACTTTGGCTTTGTTGGTATGAAAGACCAACTAAGAGGAGAATGGTGTTGTTCAGATTGTGCAGCACTGAAAAATCGCCGTTAAGGCAGATCACGATAGTTTTTTTTTTTTCCTGGGAAGCTGTGCTAGTGCATTTGTGTTAGACCCTAACTACTTGACCAGACGCCCAGCTTGCAAGAGATCGATTGGCGGCGTTGTGACGAGTGCGGAGTGCGGAGTGCGGGAAAGTTTTGCACGGGGCGCAACGGGGCACGCATCAAAATAGGCAAGACAGGCAATTGGCTTGGGTGGATTGCCAAGCTTGAAATGGAGACGCTAACGAACGATGATCGTAGTTCGCGAGTGGCGAGCTAACCTGCCGACACTCTAGAAACGTGAACCAAGTGGTTGGACAACGATCATAGCGAAGATTGTGCAGTCGTGGGAGACGGGCACGAGAGCTAAGATGAATCCTTGAAAATCGGGATAAGGATGAATGCGGGTCATAAGCTGGGATAAGCGGAGAAGTCTTGGCAGACCGAATCACTGGAGATTATCACGGATATAAACTCTGAAGAGTATTGAGGTGGCGATCATCCGGAGAGTCCTTAGTTTAATAAGAATTAATCCTATAGAGTTTCTATTGTAATCAAACTCAGTTGCCTACGTGAGGGGGATGACCTCACTTGCCTATATAAACCCCAAGAGAGGGGGTAGAATGTATTCATTCATCATTCATTGAGAGAATCATTCAGGGAGGAAGAGAGTGATAGCTAAGAGCGGTCTTCTTGGCTAAATATTGTATTCCTTTTTATTGCGGATTAATAGAAAAGCTCCTTTCTCTAAAGCTTGAGTGTTCTTTGCTTTATTAGTATACTTTGTAGAGTCATCTTTTTGCTCGAGTGTTATAGCGCTACGTAATTGACTCGGATTTGGGTTAGTGTGAAGATTGGCTGTACTAAGTTTACGGGGAACTTAGGCCATCACTGGGAAAAGTTCTATAGGAGAGAACGACCCTGTGACAAATTTAGTATCAGAGCTGAGTTTTGGATCATGGCACACGAGTTGGCTGACAAAGTTGCTGTACTTGAAGCAATGGTGGGCGTACCGCAAGAGGAAGCGGGTACAATGGCTGAGCAGATTCAGGCCATGGCAGGCAGTGTCAAGGAGCTTACACAGCTGGCATTTGACATGCAAAAGGAGAATGTTAATCGCTACACCAACGTCATGTAGCATGTTTACGATCTATCGGATAAATTTGAGGTGCAGTTGAATTCTTTGAAGGCTGACGTTTTATTGATGAAACACGCAATGACTGCTACAGACCATGGGGAGGCGTCTAGTAGTAGCAGAGGGGGTGATAGTAGCGATCTTCAAAAGAAGATCAAGGTGCTTGAACCTAAGGAGTTCGCAGGAGTTCGCAATACGAAGGAGCTTGAGAATTTTCTGTGGGACATGGAGCAGTACTTCAAAACTGCCCGAATACCGAAGCAGGACCAGGTTACAATCACTAGCATGTACCTTTCGGGTGATGCTAAGCTATGGTGGCGAAGCAGACTGGTAGATGATGATAGTGCTGGTCATCTGAGGATTGAAACATGGGATGCATTGAAGAAGGAGTTACGGGATCAATTCCTTCCCTTGAACGCGGCATGGGTCGCGAGAGAGGCACTCAAGAAACTGAAGCACACGGGTTCTGTGAGAGATTATGTCAAGGAGTTTAGCTCTTTGATGTTGGACGTCAAGAATATGTCAGAGGAGGATAAGTTGTTCAACTTTTTCTCAGGACTTCAGCCATGGACTCATGCTGAGTTATGTAGGCAGAACGTGAAGGACCTGCCACAGGCAATTGCGGCTGCAGACAGTTTGGCGGATTATAAATTGGGTTCTTCTTTAAACATTGGGGAAAGGAAGAAGAACCATCCTGATGAAAATAGGGGGAAAGGCAAGAAAGACTAGAAGAGACACCAGAGAAACAAGGAGAAGGCTGAGTCTTCTAAGCCGAGGGAACCGGATCCACTCCAAAGCAAGGGAGATTGGAGTTGTTTCTTGTATAATGGGAATCACAAGGCCCGAGATTGCCCTAGACGGACCAAGTTGTCGGCCCTCATGAGTAAAAAGGATCCGGATGATGAATGTCCAAGAGTTACCCCGATGCAGTTGCTCAACGCTATTCGGACCGAGCAACAAGCTCCTCATAAGGGACTAATGTATGTTAAAGTTGAGGTGAATGAGAGACCGATTCGAGCAATGCTTGATACAGGAGCAACCAACAACTTCGTTTCATTGAATGCGGTTGAGCATCTTGGCCTGAAAGTCACAAGGAGTAACAATCAGGTGAAGGCAGTCAATTCTAAAGCCCAAGGTATCCAGGGAACGGCTACCGCATTGGTGAAGATAGGGACTTGGCAACAGGATTGTAAGTTTTTGGCTTTAACTTTACCTTTAGATGATTTTGATGTGATCATGGGTATTGAATTCTTTGTGCAAGCAAAGACATTTTCTATTCCACACTTGGGTGGATTAATGATATCTGACAAGACGTGTCCAAACTTTGTCCCTGCGGAGAGAAAAGGTGCTGGGAAGCCGTTGCTACAGTCAGCTTCACAAGTAAACACCGGGTTGAAGAAGGGGGAGACAACCATACTTGCTGCCCTGGTTGAGGTGAAACCAGACACGATTGTTGAGGTACCGGATGAAGTAGCGGCGGTGCTGAACGATTACAAGGATGTAATGCCCCCAGAATTACCCAAGGCGCTACCACCTAAACGCACCATTGAGCATAAGATCTAGTTGGAACCGAAAACTAGACCACCTGCACGAGCACCTTACAGGATGAGTCCTTTGGAGCTAGTCGAGTTAAGGAAACAGCTTGGTGAGTTGTTGGATGCGGGATATATCCAACCATCGAAGGCATCATATGGAGCCCCAGTTTTGTTCCAGAGAAAGCAGGATGGCACACTGAGAATGTGTGTGGATTACCGAGCCCTGAACAAAGTAACGGTTAAGAATAAGTATCCAGTTTCAAATGTCGCTGATCTGTTCGATCGGTTGTCGAAGGCAGCATATTTTACCAAGTTAGACCTGAGATCAGGATATTGGCAAGTAAGGATTATCGAGGGAGATGAAGCTAAGACGGCTTGTGTGATAAGGTACGGCTCATTTGAATTTTTAGTTATGCCTTTCGGTTTAACTAATGCACGTGTGACATATTGCAACTTGATGAATGATGTGCTTTATGAGTATCTGGATCACTTTGTGGTGGTATACCTAGACAACATTGTGGTGTATAGTCAGACGCTAGCAGAACATGTGGAGCACCTCAGGGTGGTGTTTGAGACCTTGAGAAAGCACTCTCTCTATGTGAAGAAGGAGAAGTGTGAGTTTTGCCAGCAAGAGATTATGTTCCTAGGTCACAAAGTTAGCAGTGGCAGAATACGGATGGATGAGAGGAAGATCCAAGCCATTGTTGAATGGCAAGCCCCTGCGAAGGTCCCGGAGTTGCGGTCATTCTTAGGACTGGCAAATTATTACAGACAATTTATCAAGGGATATAGTAAGATGGTGAGTCCTTTAACAGATTTGTTGAAGAAGGACAAGAAATGGGTGTGGTCTGATGAATGTGAGCGAGCTTTTCAAGAAATCAAAAAGACGGTGACATCCGAGCCAATGTTGAGACTGTCGGATTTCAAGCTACCGTTTGAAGTTCACACGGATGCCTCAGACCGAGCCATTGGAAGGGTGTTGGTCCAAGAAGGACACCATATTGCTTATGAAAGCTGCAAGCTGAAGGATGCGAAAATGCGATATTCAACTCATGAGAAGGAGATGACGGCGGTTGTGCATTGTTTGGAGGTGTGGAAGCATTACTTGTTGGGAACAAAATTTGTGGTGGTGACAGACAATGTGGCTAACACTTATTTTAAGACACATAAGAAGCTGAGCTCGAAGCAGGCACGATGGCAAGAATTCCTTACAGAGTTCGATTTCACCTGGGTACATAGACCAGGAAGGGAGAACCAGGTGACGGACGCGCTGAGTCGTAAGATAGTCCAGTCTTATGTTGCTTCATTATCCGCTATTGAGACTAACCTGATTGACAGGATAAGGCAGTAGGCATCAGCAGATAAAACTTATGAACAGCTCAGGGAGAACGTTAAATTGAGCAAAGTTCGTAGGTATTGGCTCGAGGAGGATTTGTTGTATGCCAAAGGTAATCGACTCTATGTTCCATCTGACGGGGGACTAAGAAAAGAGTTGCTGAGAGAAACCCACGACCCTCAGTGGGCAGGACATCCTGGAGTGGAGAAGATGTTGGCATTGTTGTCAAGGACATATTTCTGGTCGAAGATGGAGGAAGACATCGAACTATATGTCCACACATGCCACATATGCCAGATTGATAAGACCGAGAGGAAGAAGCAAGCAGGTTTGCTTCAACCACTGCCTATCCTTGAGAGGATATGAGAATCAGTTTCTATGGATTTCATTACAGGATTTTCGGAGATAAACAAGATGAAATCTATAATGGTGGTGGTAGATCATTTTTCTAAGTATGTTGTGTTCATAGCAGCCCCACATGCATGTACCGCACATGAAGCTGCAGAGTTATTTTTGAATCATATGGTGAAGATCTTTGGATTACTCAAGGATATAGCGAGCGATCGGGATACTCGGTTTACTGGGAGATTCTGGACTTACTTGTTCAAGATGATAGGTTCAGAATTAAAGTTTTCAACGGCTAATCATCTACAGACAGATGGCCAGACGGAGCGGATTAATGCATTGTTGGAAGAATACTTGAGGCATTATGTGATCGCGAGCCAAAAGAATTGGGTGAGTTTGCTCGATTCCGCACAGTTTTGCTATAATATGCATAGATCATCTTCCACGGGTATTAGTCCAGCAGAATTAGTATTGGGACATCAACCTACTACACCTTTGGAGATAGCAAAGACTAAGTCCTAAGGGAATGCCCAGCGGCATACAGATTTGTGCGAGACCGTCAAGAATTGATGGAATAGGCTAGGGAGAGCTTGGAGAAGGCATAAAGGAGGATGGTGAAATATGCGAATCAGCATAGCCGGGCACTAGAATTTGAGGTGGGTGACAAGGTGTTGCTCAAACTGACACCTCAGATATGGAGAAAAGTCACAGACAAGAGGTATCACAAAGGTCTAGTGCAAAAATACGATGGTCCTTTTGAAGTTATAAAGCGGGTAGGCGCGGTGGCTTATCAGCTAAAACTGCCAGAGAGGATGAAGTTGCATCCTACTTTTCACGTGAGTTTTTTGAAACCTTACCACGAAGATGTTGATCCGGGAAGACAACAGGTAAGGAAAGCTCCACCTACTATGAGAAGCCATTTCGAGAAGAAGGTAACGAAAATACTCGACCACAAGGTTGAGGGAACTAGTAGGAAGATTCGGAGAACCTACTACTTGGTGCAGTGGGAAGGTGAAGATAAGGCAGACGCTACTTGGGAGAAAGACACTTCTTTGTGGCAATTCGAGGATGAGATCAAGGCGTATTTGGAGCTCATTCCGATGAGGGCATCGGCTTCCTCCGATGGAGGGAGGGTTTGTTAGACCCTAACTACTTGACCAGGCGCCCAGCTCGCAAGGGATCGACTGAAGGTGCTGCGACGAGTGCGGAGCGCGGGAAAGCTTTGCACGGGGCGCGCACCAAAACAAGCAAGATAGGCAATTGGCTTGGGCGGATTGCCAAGCTTGAAACGGAGACGCTAATGGACGATGATCGTAGTTTACGAGTGGCGAGCTAACCTGCCGACACTCTAGAAACGTGAACCAAGTGGTTGGACAACGACCATAGCGAAGATCGTGCAGTCGTGAGAGACGGGTGCGAGAGCTAAGGTGAATCCTTGAAAATCGGGATAAAGATGAATGCGGGTCATAAGCCGGGATAAGCGGAAAAGTCTTGGTAGACCGAATCACTGGAGATTATCACGAATATAAACTCTGAAGAGCATTGAGGTAGCGATCATTCGGAGAGTCCTTAGTTTAATAAGAATTAATCCTATAGAGTTTCTGTTGTAATCAAACTCAGTTGCCGACGTGAGGGGGATGTCCTCACTTGCCTATATAAACCCTAGGGGAGGGGTAGAATGTATTCATTCATCATTCATTGAGAGAATCATTCAGGGAGGAAGAGAGTGATAGCTAAGAGCGGACTTCTTGGCTAAATATTGTATTCATTTTTATTGCGGATTAATAGAAATGCTCTTTTCTCTCAAGTTTGAGTGTTCTTTGCTTTATTAGTATACTTTGTAGAGTCATCTTTCTGCTCGAGTGTTATATCGCTGCGTAATTGACCCGGATTTAGGTTAGTGTGGAGATTGGCTATACTAAGTTTGCGGGGAACTTAGGCCATCACTGAGAAAAGTTCTATAGGAGAGAACGACTCTGTGACAATTTGTATAGCTTTGCTGCAAAAGCTATTGTTTTATGGCCACGATTATGCTATTAACATTTTCATGCTTCTTTATTTGTATTGCTGTATAGCAATTTGGATGCTTGTACCATTTTGTTTAAGAGCTTTTTCCAGACAGTAAATAATTTCTTCCAATGGTTTAGAGTATCGATTCATAGCTATCCTTATCTGATTTATGATTCAAAACTAATTTTACTTGGATCTGAGAGTAGATTCAAGTAATACCTTCTCAATAATAACGATTTCAAATATTAAATTTTATCCAAGTACTTGAAAATAAATTTACTTTTACTTATTTCTTATATCAATCAACTAGAGGAGTAAATCGGTTAATTTGAGTTGTATTTAAATAAGTTATAACAGAAGCCCATTACTATCTGCAAAAAAATTAAATGCAGAGGATTTAACAGATGACAAGCATAATCAATCAAACCTTAAATTAGAGAAAAAGGAACATGAACAAGCAAAAGTACAATGAGGGCATCCGAAATTACCTGAACTGAATGATAATCGGCCACTGTTTGCCAACCTTTTGCAAGGACGGCCGCAAAAGGAGCCCCTCCAAACACATTAAATATTTTTCACTGCTCAGCTCCATATGATTTTCGAATGTTAGCAATATGTAGACATGATTTCTTGGGCATACATGCAGAAAGTACGCATAATTATAACTGAAAATCAAAAGACTTTAGAAAGCCTCTGAAGCAGAATTAGAGTTCGACTTGGAATAACCATATTAGACTTGTGAAAGGGATTATGCCTTGGCAAGCTACGTCTTATGTGGGGATGCAAATTTATCCAATCGTACAAAGAACTCGATTTTTACTTGAATGAAAATGAATATAAGTTCCTCTACTAGATTTTCGGTTCCGCTCCGTCAGATGCTTTAATAGCTCGATCTGAAACCAACCTAAACGTGAGAATCGGCTCCAAGATCAAAGGAATTCCACCAGGTAAGGAAAAAATTGAAAATGAATATAAGTATTAAATTTTAAGAAACAAAAATGGTTTGTTTTTAAGAAACTTGTCAAGTATGGGAACATAACATCCGTATGTAATCCTTACCCCATATACATTTAGTAGATGCATTTAAAGTTGTCCATGAGTCGAATTGAGTTTAATAATGGTTTATACACAAGCTTGAGTTTAACTCAACTTGCAAATTTGGGTTTGATTTTTAGTACATGTTCATTTTTTTTTTATTTTCAACATGCAAGTTCAAACTCGGCTCGGTTCGAATATAACTTTATTATATATTTTATGTTTTTTGATATTTTTGTTTTATTTTATTTTATTCCCTTTAAAGTTTTATTTGATTTGTTAAAATTTGCAAATCAATTTTCATGTTAAATATATATAATCGTATTTATAATTAATGATATTTTATATACATATTATTACATTATACTTTTTAAATATATTTAAAAATTTTAATTTTATTTATGTTTAGACCAAACTGAACTTAGGTTTTGAAGAGTCAAGCCGAGCCCAATCCAAATTTTGATCGATTTAAAGATTTTGTCCAAATTCATTAATTGCATCCAATATATTTGCTCGAGCTCTCTCAAAATCGAGCATCAACAAACAGCTCAGCCTTGGACAAGTGTAGATATATTGTTATTAGATTTTTCAAACATTATTTGTATGTCTTTTTAAATTTATTTTAATGTGTATTGTATTTATTTTAGTGTAAGTATTTGTAAGTTTTTAGTTATTTTAATAAATATTAAAGCTCTGATTGAATAAAAGAGCTCTCATCATGCCGTATTTATAATTTTATCTCATTTATTTTTTAAAAATTTTAATATAATATCTTTAAGGATCATTTTATCATTCACCTTACCGTAACCATTGCAATTGAATCCAAACATATCACTGTTTAACATCAATCTTACCGCCAACGCTACTTTCAATCTCACCACAATCAATCGCAACTAATCGTATCGTCCATTTGAAAAAACATTGAATATTATGATACTTAATATTGTTTTTTTAATGAACCATGGATAACATAGATTTTTTTTTAATCATACTTAACCTTATAAATATTCTACAAATAAGGAGAAGGATGAATGCATAACAAAAAATCAAAGACGTAGACAGAAAAGATTGTACCCACCCCTTAACATCCAAATCGAATGTGGCATTTTTCACATGTTAGACAAATCCAGCACTAACTCTTAACTTTCTCCATGAATTCAATGTTCCTTGCAACAGTTACACTTACACCATGTTTTCTCACATTTGTGGCACCATAGCTTTGTTCACACTATGTAGATTGACAAAATTCCTTCCATATATTTAACTTATCCAGAAATTTTTTATATGCAAAACAACCCAATTACTTGATGTTTTCCCAAGTGATAACGACTTGCATCCTGCCATGCGCCAACCACTGCCAGCCCAGCATTACAACAAAAATCCAAACCCATGCGCATATAACAAAGTAATTCAGGTCTCTTATTCGACTTGACAGTCCTTGCTTGATAAAATTTCAAGTCAGAATTCCTTGTCTACCTTTCATTAAATCTGTTGATTTATATAAAAAATTTATCTTTCTATCATATAATTTCGTATTAAAATTTATATTAACAAATTAAATATAAAATTTACATTTTAATTTTTACCTTATTTACATACAATTTTTTTTCACTTTTAATATATCATTTTCGTACTTTTTATTTATATTATTTTTGTATCATATCACTATATCACATCTAAAATTATTAGATGTATTTTATTTTGGGTTGCTCCTCGTGACCGCGGAGCTCCTTCTCCGCAACCTCACGATAGCATAGCCTTCTTGTTCTTTTCATGCCAGAAGTCTTTATCAGCCTACAACTATGACTCCTGTAATCTGCTGAATTGATGATTTATGCACCGAAAATCCAAGGACGTGTACAAAATCTTATCAACCTTCCCATATGAATAAAACATATGATATGAAGAAGCTATAAGAGAAAGAAAATCCGTGGATTGCAGCCATAAGATTCACCAGATTACAGTTTACAATACTGTGTATTTGCTACATTCATGAAATTGTGTTAAAACCGTGGAGGCTTGCTAGCCACCAATGGCAACTCTCCTATCCCACTATGCATAACAAATAAGTTAGCTCAAAATAATCAAACATGAGAATATTACAACCCAAATACAGAAATCAACCAAAACCCTCATTCTTGCAAGCCACATTTTGATTGACCAAAACCAAAATGATTCAAGATTTTAACAAAAACCAATTAAACCAACCAACCAACCAAAAACACACACAAAAGAAAAGTCAAAATTTCCCTGATGGATTTTCAACTTCATCAAAAACAAAAGCAAAAATAGTAACTTTCACTAACCCAATCTAAACCCCATTACAACCACCTAAACTACACTAAAGAGTTAAAAAAAAGACCCAAATTTTTTTTTTTCAAAAAAAAAAAAGAAAAAGGGAAAGAAAAAGCAGTGCTCTTCTCACCAGAACATTACCCTTTATCCATAGGCTTCATTGCAGAAAATCCCAACTGTTTATGCCTCTTCATCTCCAATATCTTCCTGTGGGAATTCGAGTGCAACTCATCGGAAAATGTAGGGCTACTTGCTGGACGATACTCAGGCACCAAACGCCCGGACTTATACCTCACTCCACAGGCATTGCAAAGCGTTTTAGGCCCAAGCGGCCCTGCCCTCCATTGTGGTGTCTTTTCTGCCCCACAATGCTGACATTTCCTTCCTATAGCCCTCGAACCAGCGCCCTTTGCAGTGGCATTGGCATTCTTTACATTCTCCTGAACCCACCAGCTGTTATCCTGGTTCCTCAGGTCCCGACATTTGCGGAGACGCTTGGACCGCGCTTTCACGGGTACTTTAACGTTGCCACAACAATACATTACAATGCTTCCGTTGGTTAAGGTTGTGCTACCAGAACTGTTGCTGCCGCTGTTGCTGCTATCCAGTACTGACACTGGGCTCTGGTGCTTTGCTGCGGTCCCTAAAATATCGACGAATGAAGTTTCCACAGCTGGAAATGCATCTTTGTTTGATAACCATTCTAGCTCTTCCTCCGCAAATTCCTGCAAATTGTAAACAAAAAACCTTTTTAACTCAGTCGTTAACTCAGTCGACTCGAACGAGTTAAACTTGTCTTAACAAGTGGTTCCTCTCTATTTTCTTTCTTTTATCATGGAGCACTTTTGTTGGGAGTAAGATGACAAAACTAGGTCTAACAGGATTCACGTGCTTCAAGTTTAAAATTTGGACAAAATTGACTTTTCGTAGTGAGTGGAATTATAAAAAAAAGAGTGCTCGTATCATTTTTTTTTTTTTTCCGAAAAGCGAAAATGGAAATCTCGCTGGACATTTATTAGGACAGCTCTACGCCTGGTGAGCAACAGCTCATATCAATAATACATTTCCCCTTTTCAATGCCTCAATACCGAAACTACCCCCAACATGGTGTCCATATTACGCGGTTTTATTCAATAGTGTAAATTAAAATGATGGGCAAATTTGTCCTGTTGAGAGTATCGTGGGGCCAACAATAATCGGCACGCGAGAATCATCTTCCACTAATCCTTCCGTTTCGGAAAAAGAAAATTTAAAAAAACAAAAATCATGTGACAAAGTGCATGTTCAATTCATTGCCGTCCGCTTTGACCCGCCCCGGGTCATTTTCAGTCCTGACTCGGGAAAATCGCCCGAGTTCGACTCAACCCAAACCCTAACATCGCTAACCGAGTCGGGCCGAGTCAGCTCTCCTTCCTAGTTCCCCCAGCCTCCAAAAACCTACCAAACAGCAACGACTCGGCCGAGTTAGCACCAAACTCGGCCTCTTTCAGCCCCCTTTAGAAAAGAAAACCCAAAATATTTATAATAAGAGCATAAACCATGAAGAAAAGCACTTACAGGAAAAGAACGGTTATGTTTAGTCTTCGACGACTTCTTGTGTTCTTCATCTTCATCTTCCTCTCCGACGTCGGAGCCAAAGTCCAATAAGGTGTCTTCGAAACAAGCCGCCATGTCAAAAGCTTCCATTTCCTTGTCAAACAAACGGATTATTTTTCCTGAGACAACTAAAAGGAAAAGAAGAAGACGAGGCTGGAGGAGACGAAACTCTCTTTTGTTTTAGTGGGAAAACGAGGGGATGTAGATTTTTAGAGTTGTTTCATTTAATTCCTTTTTCAGTTATAATTTTTCCATTTTCTCATAACGTATAATGGTGGTGAGTAATGCTTGTCTGTAAACATGGTCCACATTCTTTTTACCTTTTTCTTGAAATCAGGGCATGTTGATGAATCTTTAAAGGATTGATTGATTTTCTGTTGCATATTTTAAAAATGGGACCCGGTTATTTTAACGGTAATTATGGTGAACTGAACGGTAATCAAGGAGTGGATGGAGGGAGGTTAAGTGTAATTACGTGAACGTGAGTAATTATATATATTTCCAGCAGTTTTTAGTTAATTCTCAGATAAAAATTAAAAAAATAAAATATTACATATTTTTAAAAATAATTAAAAATAAATATTTGTTTCTGAATTTTATAAAATTCACTAAAAATATATTAAAAAATAATTCAAATTTTAAATCTAATTTTATTAATATTTGTATATTTTGTAATTTTAGCTAATTTTAAATTAAGTTGATATTATTAAATTCAATCTTACATTTTATACTAACATCATTATTGGTTAATTGGTTTTATCATAAACATGAATATATAGAAAGAGAGATAAAAATAAAATTTGAATTTTAAAATTTTAATATCGAAAAGTTTTTATTTAAATATTATTTTTATTTGAATAAAATTAATTTTATATTATAAAATAAATGTGAATATTTGTAATTAAAAAAATTAAAATATTATTGTAAATAAATTAATTTTTTTAATTTTCTTTTAAAACTATTAAAAAAAGGAAGGGGCGGGCCGCATACGCAACGGCCTGCCGTGCCCTAACTATGGACGACTTTAACGATGCTTCAATGCCAATAAGATCCATAATTCTACGCCATTGAACCAATGGGTTTATGACACGTAAGTTAGGTTGGCATGTTATCGAACTAATATTTGAAATCTTTGACTCGACATCGCACGTGGCGGCGATGATCCAGTGAAACGCGATGCACAAAATAAAGTACGAGGGGAGGGAGATTTAAGATTGTTTAGTTGAACTTGGCTGAAAAATCTTAAGAAATGGGGGAGACCACTTTGGATGGTATATTTGCCATTTTGCATGTGAGCTTTAGCGCAGGCGGGGTCCACAGCCTCCCTTCTCCACCACTGTACCAGCTGGCGCCGAGCTCATAATAATTAATCACGTGGGAGTCATGTGAGCTTAGAGTGTATGTCCAAGCCCTAGTTCAAACAATCCATCTCGGCTTCTGTCCGTTTGGATTAGGAAAGAATGGGGAATTTTCACACGCATCATAGGAAGTTTGCAGCATTATGCTTCCGCCACCTTGTTAACTTGCATTGTAGCCGGACGACATGTTGACTATACCTCCCCAAGAACAAAGTTATTTATAAATTATTTAAATTAATTTGATAATTATTTATATTTTATTTATTTATTTTCAAATTAAATTCAAATATCTTAATCCTCTTGAATATCTCACAATTTTTATAAAACCTTTTTAATATATATTTTATTAATTTAATATTTAATTTTTATAATATATAATTAAAAACTAATAAATTAAACACACTAAGAACAAACTCAAACGAACTCAAAAATCTTGTCGATTTACACTCTACCTTAAAAAATCAAACTCATACCAAAATCAAACTCATATCGAGCTTTAATTTCAAGTTTTCGATATCTTAACTTGATTATACCTACCTATATCAATCTTACATAATAGCTCTGTGACTTTCGATCCTACGGCTACAAGGAACATCCTTTAACAGGTTTCCCCCGTACATCCTGCCTAATACCAGGAAAACCGGACATAAGAACAATCAAAACAGTCTCTGGAAGAACTCATGTCAATTAATGTACAAAAATCCAAGGAAGATGGTTTTTTTCTCATTCTTTTTATTCGAACTAAAAACAGTTCCAGATTAACCAATTCTTCCTAACAACAACAATCAGGCAGTTTGACCTTCATCACCAAAAATACCTACAAGATGCTCTCTACTTATGATTACATGGAAGCCTTCAAACCGAAACAAGCATAGATAAACAACTACAAACTCCAATTTCAACCAGTGTATTGTTAGGAAATAACCTCAATAATCCATGCCACCCATACCACCAGGCATTGCTGGGGCATCCTTCTCGTCCTTGGGAAGTTCAACTACGATAGCTTCGGTTGTTGTCATCAATGATGACACACTGCACCACCAAGGCAACATACTCAGCTTGTTTGTTTTTACAAATTATAAAGGCAAGCCCGAGCAATAGTCCACAATCTAGAAAGAGATTTACTGCTTACCTTGCAGCATCAACCAAAGCAGTTCTAATTACTTTAAGTGGGTCAATAATACCAGACTTTATCATATCGACGTATTCACCTGATTATTGAACAAAATGAAGTATAAATGGCGTTAGTTTCATTGGAATGATAAATATATGCAGTGAAAGAAACTTCCGAGTCATTTACTGACCTTTGGCAGCATCATAACCAAGATCAGGGTTATCCTGCTCCAACAGCTTACCAACAACAACAGCTCCTTCCACTCCTGCATTTGAGGCGATTGTGTATACAGGTGTCTGCAACAAGAATTTCATTTGTAAGGGAGAGCTAAGCTTCACAAATAAAAATTAACAGCATTTGGAAACTTGCGTAATAGCTTCTAATCTTTTAAACAGTACATCTAGAAGAGAATTTAACAAAGGAATTTCAGAAGTTGATCAATCTGGTTGTGACATATGCAGAAAGGATTTACAAACCTTTAGAGCATTCTGTATAATTTGAACACCAATCTTCTGGTCAAAGTTGGCTGTAGGTAGCTTGTCCAACTCTTTTGATGCAAACAGAAGAGCAACACCACCACCTAGAATAGCAGATAACTCCTTCAGTAATGTTTCCACTAATTCCAAGTTCTATTGAAATCTCATGAAAAATCCATTTAGACTTAACAAGTTTTTACCTGGAACAATACCCTCTTCTACAGCTGCCTTTGTGGCATTTAATGCATCTGTAACTCTATCTTTCTTCTCACCAACTTCAGCTTCACTTGCTCCGCCAATCTGCAATGTCCAGCAAATTCTGAGATCCATTACCTCCATTCAAGCACCTACTGCATTTCTAAGTTAACAAGTTAAATGCTATTAACTCTAAGGTAGTATACCTTCAAAACAGCCACACCACCAGAAAGCTTTGCCAATCTTTCTTGCAACTTCTCCTTATCATAATCAGAGGTGCTCAATTCAATTGCTGACCTAATCTGTAATTGAATTGGACAAACGTTATAATCTGAATACTAAGGAAATTGCTTAAAGTTCAAGAATCAAAAGATGGCTAAAAGTTTGTTTATAAAGAGCAACAAGACCTGTTCACATCTTTCTTCAATGGCTTTCTTGTCACCAGCCCCATCAAGAACAACAGTGTCATCCTTTGACACAGTAACCTATAACAGCCAAAAGGAATCATGCATCAAACTAGATGTCTATACATATATAAAATAGGAATTAAATACTTCCATTTTACCAAACTCGAGAACTTCCTTGTTTTAGGGAACTGATAGAAAAATCACATCAGGCAGAGAATTTCCAAACAATAGATACCATACCTTCTTGCAAGTGCCTAGCATGTCCAGATCCACCTTTTCAAGGTTCATGCCAAGTTCTTCAGTTATAACCTAGAGTAGATAAGTAACATATATCATTCATCAAGAGGTCATGCAAATGCATGTCAGTGAAACTCTATGCTCTGAACAAGACAAATTCATATAACAGAAAGTGGCCTCACCTCTCCTCCTGTGAGGACAGCAAGATCTTGCAGACTAGCCTTCCTGTTCTCTCCAAAACCAGGGGCTTTGATGGCACAGACCTGCATCATACATAATTCACCCAGGAATAGCAAGCATTCCTAAAAATTAGAATAATTACACAGAAAAAGGGAAAATTCGTATCAGACTGAAAATCAAACCTTGATTCCAGCACGAAGCTTGTTAAGAATGAGTGTTGCAAGTGCTTCACTCTCTACATCTTCAGCTATAATCAACAAGGGCCTTTGTCTCTGAACAAAATATACCACAGAACTTATTAATGTTAGACATAAAATAACAAAAAAGAAGTTTTAAGACAGTTTTAAAAATAGACCTTGAGGAATGATGATTAGCCAAAATGTTGTCAGGTAGAATGGTCTAAATGTATGTATAGACCAAAATTGCTTACCTTTAAAGCTAACTCTAGTACTTTGACCACTGCATTTAAGCTAGATATTTTCTTCTCATGGATGAGGATAAGAGGATCATCCAATTCCTGCCATAAAACAATGAATTGAATCAGCATCAGCACATGGTCAAGACTCAAGAGATAGGCCAGAAGTACGGTCAGAAGAGATATGAATTACTTACACATTTTTGGTTTTTCGTATTGGTTATGAAATATGGGGATATGTAGCCCCTGTCAAGTTTCATGCCCTCAACAACTTCCAACTCATTAAATAATGTTTTCCCATCCTGCAAAGGTTTAACCCATTGTCATATGACAAGCATGAGCAACAACATCTTGAAATTAAGGCAAGAAATTTAATATATGACAAGCATGAGCAACCAAATCTTGAACTCAGAAGAAAAAAAGATTATGAACAACCAAAATTACCATGAAGGCATCAAAATTTACCTGAATTGTGATCACCCCTTCTTTGCCAACCTTTTCCATTGCTTTTGCAATTAACTCACCAATTTCCCTCTCTCCATTAGCTGATATCGTTCCAACCTATTACAAAATATTTACATTGAAGTCTTAGTAATTTAAACTTCGCTACCACTTTGTTTCGATTCTAAAGTACTGCATCACTCTGACTGTAATAAGCTTGTGACAGGAAAAAAGTTTGAATAAGTAAATCAACCTGAGCTATCTCTTCAGATGTACTAATCATCCGTGCCCGACTTTTCAAGTTTGTTACAACAGCATCAACTGCCATTGTTATGCCACGCCTTAGGTCCATTGCATTCATTCCTGCAGCGACAGACTTGCATCCTTCCATAAATATTGCTCGTGTAAGCACTGTTGCACATGTAGTCCCTGCAAAAATGTCAAAGAATTCTCATGACTTAGACCTTGACATATAAACAACACGCATGCATTTTGTTAACCTGAATGTCTAAGATGAACAAGTTAGTACATGCACAAAAGGATGTATCTACAATAGACTTAACGACCAATAACCACACGAAAATATCTAAAACAGAGTTAAAGACTTCAAATGAATCTATTAGATTAATGAAAATGTTTGCGCCTTACCATCACCAGCTACATCATTGGTGGCATTTGCAACTTGTTTCACAAGACTAGCACCAACATTCTTGACCTTATCCTTGAACTCAATGCTCTTTGCAACAGTTACACCATCTTTAGTCACTTTTGGAGCACCATAGCTTTGTTCAATAACCACATTCCGCCCCTTTCAACCAAAAAAAAAGTTCACAAAAGTTTCATAATAGGACAAAAACATAACATCTTTCCTTCCTTTCGTCGATATTCCTACCCATAAATTTTAAGACCCAACTTCTTATCCAATAAAAGAGGAATAAGCTGTTTCAATGAATGATTAACTTTGAATCCGCAAACCAAAGACATAAAGAAAAGATTCAAAGGAATAAAAATGTGGAATACTGGATTTACCTTAGGGCCCATGGTGACTTTAACAGCATCAGCAAGCTCTTCAACACCTTTAAGCATCAAAGCTCGAGCTTCTACCCCAAATTTTATATCTTTTGCGGCATAGTTTCTATTCCAACTCAATCTGCTACCAATCTAACACACACCCACAAAAAAAAAAAAAAAAAATCAACAAAATTATCAAGACAACATAAACAAGAAAGGAAACAAAAAGGTAGTAACTACTACCAATTAACTACCTGATGTGTAGTGTTCCTAGCAATCCTGAAACCAAAGATTAAAACCAAAGTGATTAGTTTAGTTTAAGGGAACAAAAATGAAACTTCAAAAATGATTAATGAACTAATGTATTAAAAGCAGTACCTAGCTTTAGAAGCGAGGCTTGAAGCGAAACGATACATGGTTTGTTTGGGAAGAAAGAAAAGAGGAAAGAAAAGCTTGAGAAAGTGACAGAATAGGAAATAAGATAGTTTGGGGAAGACGGAAACAATGCAAAGAATGGGGGCTTGTGTTTTTAAAGGGAGAGAAACCCAGATTGAGAAGGGTCTAGAAGCAGCAGCCTACCCAGCAGTTTCTAGTTGCTTGTGTTTTTTTTTTTTTTTTTTCCCCTCTTTAGGGTTTAGGGTTTTATGTCTTTGTCATTTACTTTTACCTTAACTTTTCAACTTAAGTGATTTTTTTTTTTTTACCAGAACTTGAACGTTGGTTTAATGGGGTGCTCTCAGTTTCTGTTCATGTGACTTCATGAACTCAGTCGGATCCGACCCTCATTTTTTCGGATTCAGATTGAACCCGACTCCATTGGATAGGCTAACGGAATGGAATGGGTTTAATCCAAGTTCGAGGGAATTCTCTGACAGCAACATTATAATTAGGCCCATTTGGCCTTTCACTCTTAGGCCTATTGGCAATGAGACCTTTGAGAGATATAGGCAGGTACCATTGGAATCTAAGCTAGGGATGTAACAGGACGGATACCCGTTAATTTTGAATTATTCGACTTCAAATCCGATTAATAATTATAAAATTTGAATTCTATAATTATTCGATTAATTTTTGAAACAATAACCCGAACCCTACCCTAATAAATTTTGCACTATCCGTTAAATATCCGAACCCTTGTAATTACCCGATTATTCAATTTATATTTTGACAACTCGTTTAATAACCCGAACCCGAAACCCGACTATGAAAAAAAATTATTCTAACATCAAAAATCAAAAACATAAAATTAAATAAAAACATACATGTTCCATCATAATTAAACAAACTTTAATAGTTCAACAAGTAACTTGAAACCATTATGAGTGCATAATATATACCATAGTATTTCTAATTTGATACATTTGATTTCTTATGAAGTTATGATATATTTATGTAATGTAAATTAATTTAATCAATGATAATAATATTAAATGATTAAAAAGATGTAGACCTTAAATTGATAATTAATATTTTCATTACAATTTGTATCATATACATATACTATAGTATCATATATGTAAATGATCATATATTATAATATCATATATTATAATTATACTATAATATCATATACTATAATATGAAGTTATCAATTTATCATATACTTAAAATTTTAATTTGAATCATTGATTTTTTTGAGTAAACAATATTTTATTATAATTGATAATTTCAATTTTAAATACAATTTGTATCATATGCATGTACTATATTAGTATCATATATAATACATGTAAATGGTCAATTTGCAAGGAATTACATCTTAATCAAATTTGAAATTTTTATCATTTTAATTTCAGTAGTTTATATTTAAAATTTAAATACTTATTATCTTAAACATAATTTACTAATTTAATTTCATAATTATTTTATTATAATGTTTCATTATTTTTTTTACTAAAAAATGTTTTACTATAATTGATCATTTCAATTTTAAGTATAATTTATATCATATACAAATACTATATTAGTGTGTGTGTATATATATAAAATTTGATTTTAACTAAATATGAAACTTTTATTATTTCAATTTCAGTATCTCGTATTTAAAATTTTAAGACATATTATCTTAAGCATAATTAATCCAATTTAATTTCATAATTATTTATTTTATTATTAATTTTTTTAGTCAACAATGTTTTATTAAAATTGAAAATTACAATTTTAAATACAATTTGTATCATATAAATATACTATGAATTGATATCATATATGCAAATGACTAATCATTAATGTGTAAGAATTGCATTTTAACTAATTATGAATTTTTTTAAATTTAATTTTAGTACATTATATTTAAAATTTTAAAACTTATTATTTTAAGTATAACCAATTATTTTAATTTCATAATTATTTTTATTATACTAATTACTAATTTTTTTTAGACACACAATTTTTTTGTATAAATATTTTTTAGAACACATTATGTCAAATATAAGTTATGATTTACTTGACAAGTTCATTGTATAAAGATTAAAAGATGAAGGTTCAAGTCCCTATAACCTTAAAAATTATATTTTGTAAGCAAAAAATAAACGGGTTCGGGTATCGAGTTTGGGTACCCGAACCCGATTAATAACCCGATTACATTAATCGGGTTCGGGTACCGGGTATCCGAGGGGTACTACCCGAACTCTACCCTAACTCGTCACGGGTAGTGAAGTTACTACCCTAACCCGATTAAAACCTGTTTATCGGTACCCGAGTCCCATTTAAACGAGACGGGTAGTACCTGGTATCCATTTACACACTACCCATTTACATCCCTAATCCAAGCACTCCTTTTCCACGTGATATTCATTTTGACATTAGACTTTTTTGCTCGATGGAAATGAAGAAAAATGGGTGAAAATCGAAAATTTTGTTATTAAATTATAAAGAAAATGGTTGTAAAGCATATTTATTGGATCAATTTTTATTCTTATATTTTTTATCAAGTAAAGTTTAAAAGTCATAAATGTTTATTTTAATTTAAAAGAATCAAATATCGAGTGATATTTTAATTTTTAAAATATATTTTGCTCATAATCCCTTAATATTTGTGCAATTGAGTCTCGAAAATATTTAGTTACGCTCTTAATTTCACGATTTGACCAAATTTTGCCTAGCATTTAAAGCTGCTCAATTATATTCTTTACATATATGAAAAAATTGCCCCTAAGGATCTTTCCTTCTATTATTGTGTCACGGCCCAAAACTACCCAAAAATCAGAGTAAATTTTTCGCATTTTATTATTTTCTTTCATGCTTACCTGTTCTCTGATCGTGACCACACTCCATTAACAATTGGGCTGTGCGTCAATGTCAGTCTCACCATTCATTTACCATATAACTTAATTCTTTCTCAGTCATTTATAAGTGTTTGCAATATTTATACATCCCCTAAAGTTACTTACAAACATGTTATTGTGCTATGCTTATTTAGATACAATTTGCACAAGTGTATATACCTTAAATGATGGGCAGCAGCGGATATCCAGAATGCAGTACTCAGTCGCCTCAACATCTACTGGAGATTATCTGTGTGAGAAAATGAAAGGGGTGAGCACATCAAGCTCAGTAAGGCAATCCTACGAATAAGTAGGTAACCATACTACCTACATGAACGTGGTGCCATGTATAAACCACCCTTTCTCCATACATTTTAAAACTGATGCTATGATTCATGATGTCATGTAAAACACGTTCGCACAGAAAATTCAACATGCAACTCTTTTTAAATCATTTCTTTCTCATTTAAAAATTTCACAATAAAGTCAGGTCTTAATCCCTCCTTCGGGTGGTCCTGACTCACACAAAACCATGAAAATCAGTTTACATCACACATGGGTTTAAAAAGCATGAAAATAGCATCATGCAAATTTAGTTTAAAACCCAGTTTCAATCATCGTCAAGATCATCAACATGCAAGACTAGGCAACATCTGTATATCGGTAATAACCAGGACTATGGCCGTGTGTCCTCGTGAGCCCCTCTGCTACACGGATCCTAGTGTGCGGGGTCTCACCCTGATCGAAAACCGCTCGGGAGGTGGGTCAATCCAACCCGTCAGTCTTATCCGATCCCACGCATCCGAAGATGCCGTATCTGAAGATACCCCGTATCCGAAGATACAGTATCCGAAGATACCCCGTATCCGAAGATACCACACGGTACATCGTACCCCATGCTACTTGCACGATACATCGTACTCCATGGACCCATATCATATCTCTATACTCATGCCATGTCTCAAAACGCACGTGCGAGCCTATTTAATCAGTGACACACAGTCTACCCGAAGCTCCAAGCACGGTTCATCACATGTTCTCACAAAAATCAGTGGGGGGTGCGAGCGATGCTCCAGCACTCTCGTCAATTCAAGTAAAACTAGTGCGAGTTAAGCTCTAGCACTCTCATCAAATCATGTGGAAAATCTGGTGCGAGTTACACTCTAGCACTCTGTCACGAAAATCATGTAAAATCTGGTGCGAGTTAGACTCTAACACCGTGTCACGAAAATCATATATATATATATGTATATATGTATATATATATATATAAAATCTGGTGCGAGTTGTACTCCAGCACCAATGCATGTAAAACTCTAGTGCGAGCTCTCGCTCCAGCACTAATGCATGCATCACACAAATCAACGCATCGTGCGAGCTGAGCTCTAGCACGTCATATGTCAATAAAAACACGTAGGCGGTTCTGTTTCCTCAAAACAGTTTTCAAAACAATTTCATCGTTGAAATTATGAAATGCTGTGCATTTTTCTTTTAAGGTTAGCCAGCCTACTCATGCATGCATCAAAACACCTCCAGAACGAGCAGGAACCTCTTGTTCTTGTTCCTCCTAATTTTTTCTAAAGTTATAAATTTTACCCTTAACAAGGGTATTTTGGTAAATTTGTCAATTCGGGGTACTAAAATTATTTATTTACTTCTAGACCCTACAGATAATTTAAAAGACTGCATATGACTTTGAAATTTCGTAAAGTTACCTCTAGCAGTCCGTAGAATTCCCTTACCTTATTTTTCTGTAGAGTCTGACCTTTCCTTTTTCACTGCTGTCTCGTCATGCAGTCCGATTTACTCCCAATCTAATGTCCGAAACTGCATATAATTATTTCTCAGGTCAGATATCATACAATTTAATTGTATTTCCTATTTTCTGGGCTTAATTTAAATCATTGGGCCCATTTACCCCTATTGGGCCCGATTGCACCTTAATAGGCCTTAATCGGCCTTAAGCCCGTTTTCCACTTAATTTTTACATTATCGAGGCCTATTGGGCTCATTGGGCCCACCAACAATTTCTTGGGCCTCATTCTAATTCTCGAATAGCTAAATTTATTATTTACGACAATTTATCTAAATTTTCATAATTTAATTTATTTTATGCGATAATTAAATCCGAAACACGCATAACGATACAATTGTTGTAAATAAGATTTACTTACCCGAGATTCCATGCTAGTACGTAAATCGAGACTGTCTCGAGCTCTCGTTGGACGTCGATTGTCGAGCTACACAATTTCATAAATTTTCGGGTAAATTTTCAGTCAAAAATTAATTAAATAAAATATTTCAAAATTTAAATTGGTCAATTTCGACCGCTACTGACTTATCCGTAGCTCGATTACATCGCCGGGATTTTTCTCTAATTTTTTCTCTTTTTCTTTTTCCCTTTTTCTCCTTTTTTCCTTTCCTCATTGGCTGAACCGGTTCGGTACAGGTTCAGACCCGGTTCGGACCCGCCGGTTCACCCCGGTTCACTTCGGTTCGGCAGGTTCACGGCCTTGCCCACCTGTTCTCTGTCGGTTTCCGCCGCCAGTGGCTCCGCTGGGTCGTCCGCATCTCAGATCTGGGGTCGGTTTCGGTCGAGGTTGCCGGAAAGTCGCCGGTCCAGCCTTTCTCCTCTTCCGTAGGAACCCATTTCTCTTTCCGCCGTTTTTCGGCATCGTTCGTCGATTTCGGCGACTGCCACCACCACCAATCTGCTCGTCTTGGCCTCGGGGACTTTCAGCGGTGGTCGGGGTTGGCCAGATCGGCGTCGTTCGCCGTCGATCTCCTTTTTCCTCTCGGTTTCTCAATTTTGCCGTTCCTCTCGCCGGTGGCCACCGTTCGTGGCTCCTTTAGGCCGGTGGTGGTCCGGGCCTCGTCGGGTTTCCTTCCTCGGCCTCCGTCGGCCATCGATCGCCGACGAGAGGCTCGGCCTCTGCTTCGTTTTCCATTTTCGCTTCCTTTCTCTCTCCCCGATCCATTTTCTGATTTTTTTTTCAATTTTTCTTTTTAAATTTATTTATTTATTTATTTTTATTTTATTATCATACTATTCATTAAAATACTCTACAATATTCCAAAATATCTACAACTTATATTATTTTATTTCAAATTAATTAATTTAATTTAATTTAATTTATTTAATTATATTTTAATCAATAAAATACATTAAAAATACCCAAATCTCTTAAAATATCCTAAAAATTATTATTTAATTCCTTTATTCAATAAATAAATTTATCAGTCTATTTTCGTCTTTCCGATATATTTTTCGATTATTTTTGGGATTATTTTTCGAGCTAAAAATCCCGATTAATTTCGATTAATTCCCATAAATTCATATCTTGATCAACTTAACTCGAAATAAATTTATTTCACCTTTATTGACCAAGATTTCTCAATCCATTATTTTTTATAAATTTTTCTTATCGAATTTATATCGGCTTTCGATCTTTTGACCATTTTACCCTTCAACGTGTTCGGAAATTTCATTTCAGTCCTTTTGCATTTTTAATTTCGTGTTTTAACTAAAATCGGGTCTTACATATTGTTTGCTTATATTTTTTATCATTTATACCACTAATAAATGTGAGAATATACATATGTGTAATCATGATTTTGACACAAAGAACATCCTAGTGATACCAAAGTTTATGAAGTCAATCTATTTTTTTTATTATTTTTCATTCATTAATGAAGTCATTCATGGGGATAGCAATCTCTCTTTTGTTATCTCTTGACAAGCTACATTCCATGGGAATAAACCAATGGCTGGATATGTTAAGATCAATGTGGATGCGTCTACTAAGTCGAATCTTGGTTTATCAGCAATTGGGGGGTTGGGCAGGGATTCACAAGGAAGATGGCTATTTGGTTTCGTGAGAAAACTTGGCTGGTGTTCTATAGGTACAGCGGAGGTCTAGGCAATTTATATAGGACTGCAGATAGCCTGGGAGTGGAGATAACAAAAGATTCACTTTATGCAGTCTTGCAGCCATTGAAAGCTTGAGATCCTCTACTTCGTATTCTGAGAGCTTGCAGAAAACTCATGGAGAAAGATTGGCACTGTTTGATCCAGCATGCATTTCGTGAAAGCAAACTTTTGTGCTGATTTTCTAGCCAACTATGCTCATGATAGCTCGGTTGATTTGATCCAGCTTGATCAACCTCCTGTAGACATTTTTAAGTTTTTGCAAGATTTTTGTAATGTCACTCATGGCAGATTATGTTTAATTTGAAACAGCTTGCTGCTCATTTACGCACCAAAAAAACTGCTTTTATAAAAGCAAAAATATCTATATTTATTTGTTTCTTGATTAATGTCATTCACACGTAGTATTATGACACAATGTGCATATATATGCACGCATACCCATAATTTTTAAACTTAAACACCTCATTACGTGTTGATTATTTCAGGATAGATCAACCTCAAAGCAAATGGATAGTTGAATCGAGATTTGACAAAAATAGAAAATAGTGAGGGGTATTGAAAAGAAACTCTGAAACATACTCTAATACTTAAATCAATAAATACTCAAGGTAAAGAAGATTTTTTAAAAAATAAAGAGTTTTGAGTTGGGGTTTGACTTGCATACCTTGGTGTCTTGTTAGGATTCCCAATTAATAAGAATTTTGCATAATGTAAAGAATCTTTGATTAGGATTCCATTTTCATAATAGGGGCCGATGATAAGTCTTTAATAGGTGTTAAGCTTTATTTACATTATTTAAACTTTATTTGTGGGCCAAATGCCTTAACTTAATTTTGGATCAAAGACCTAAACTAAATATAATATAATAATTGCTCTTCCCCCAATTATATAGAAGATTATAAAGTGATCTTTCATATGACTTATCAAGATATCCGCTGTTTAGAAAAATGTTTCATATCCTCATAAAAAGGTATAATGAATGCCCTTTTTTCTTGAAAAATGATATTTTTTTTGGAGAATAAACAATAAACGCCATGGATTTGTATTTGCAAAAATATTTTGAAAACGATGGTTGACATTTAATCATCTTTAATCTTTCTTTTGTCTTTTCATTTTCCTTTCAAATTTTGACTCATTCGTTTTGTGATTTCTCATAATTTCTCTTACATTCTTCGTTCATGTTGCTTAAGGATTTTGACAATTCTAACTTAATTGGTAAGTTATATTCTTTTCCTTCATTTTTTTTAATTTCTTTATTTCTCTTTCTCTTTATTATTATTATTGGATAAAGAGAAAACATAGTTTAGATAAAAATAATAAGTTTTAAAAAATTAATGTTTTCATTTAATAATCGAAACTTAAACCATTTTTTAAATTTAACTACTAAATGTAAAAATAATTATGAATCATATTTTTAATTTGAAAAATTTTAACTTTTTAGTTTTGATAGTATTTTTCGTTAATTTTAAATTTTAAAATTTTCTCTTTTATTTTTTCTCTAGTCAACAATAAAAGAAAAGGAAAGGAAAAAATTGAAAAAAGATAACATTTATTGAAAAATCAAGATTATTTTTTAAAACAATCATCTTATTTGAAAATTTTAATTTTTACAAAATAAATATATTTGACTTAAAATGATAAAAACTATTTTAAAGTTAGATCATAAAAAAATAAAAAAAATGAAAAACAAAGAAAATATAAAATAGTAAAAAAATGTTGAGAAATATTTGTAATATTTTTTGGATAACTATCCTACACACCACCAGTAGAGCTTTTTGGAGTTATGATGATAATACATATATTTTAAATATATTAAAAAAATAAAAATAAATAAAATAAGAAATGTGTTATCATGTTATCTCCGCTTGTGAAGTCAAAAAACTCTACTGACTGTGTATAGAATATTAATCCTATTTTTTTAACAAAATCAATTTTTTGGAAATATTTATTTTTTAAAAAATCAATATTTAATTAAAAATTCACTTTTTTAACAAAATAAATTTAACTTTTAACTATAGAAATTATAATAATATGTGAGAACCATAAATTATGATTTTTCCTTCTCTAACTAATTTAAAGAATTAATATGATATTTTATTTAGATGATTTCAGACTGGGCCTATAGCTATGTGGAGTAATGATCTAAGCTTAGAATCCAAGATAGTTAAGTAACCCGTGAATTCTCTTATGTATGACCTCATGTGATAAATAAGAATGAGTAATGATTTTATGTAGGTATTGACTATAGAAGTATGTTATGAGAAGGAAATTATATGATTGAAAATGAATATTTCTGGTTATGGACAAAAGAATAAGAATAACTAAGTATTTAAGCTAACAAGATAGGAGTTTGAGACCTTAGCTTGAAGAATGGAGTTTAAGCATGTAAAATGCTAGCTTGATGCATCTAAAGAATCACCATCTTAATGTACATTGAGCCTATAAGGTTCTAGGAGAAATTAAGAAACAAAAATGGTATGGTTAAGTATGATTACGGGTTGATTTTAAAGCTTGCAAACAACCAAGCATATTGGGAGCATGGTCGAAGTTTAGCTGTATAAACATGACCAAATGATGATCAAAGGAAATTGATATGTCAAGAAAAATATATGATGTAACTAAATCAATTAAAAGATGAAATAAGGTTTTAAAGTGATTAATTAAGGTTGATTAAGTGACCAAAATAATTTTGCAAGGAAAATGCCAAAACCGTGGAACTCAAGTGAGCTAAGCCAAAAAATATACCCAAATTATATGAAAATTACTCATACTAAAATTTGGGCTAGTTTAGACTTGAAGTATGCATAAAATGGAACAACTTTGCTGAGAAACCATAGCCAATTTTAAATGGAATGTTATGAAATAAATTAATCAAAACAATGTATGAGCTTACCTACTCTGCCAGCAGTTGATCCAACATCCCTTCATGATTTAAGGGGTTGATTTTCATCTGATTTTTTTATCAATATCAAACCATGGACTTCAACTTTATATTACACTATGTTTATACAATTTTAAGGGTCCATGCTTCCACTTTACTCAGTAAAAAACGTGAGGAAAAGAACACCTAAGGCAAAAAACCTTCCAGCCGACGCATCTCATAGCAACTTCCCTTCCTGATTTTTTTCAACATCAAAATATCTTTATTTGGATTGGGTCCTTTGAGACCGATTTTTCCTCCCTAAGTGTACTACAACATTTAATTTTGGTGGGAATTTAAGAGACCATTTAGGAGGTGTTTTCTGACTTAGAAGAATAGGGCACAGAAACTGCCTTGCATCAAGGTAAGCCAAGCTTTAAGGTTTTGTTTCTAAGGTTGTTTTGCTTGATATTTTCTGAGGTTTTAAGGCTGATTTTAATTGATATTTTATAACTAAAACCTTGAGGAAAAAGGGGTGATTCAAGGCTGGTTCAAAATCCAAGTTGGGTAAAGAACTTGTAGGTTTAAGATTGGTAGTGATGATTTTGTAATGCTTTGATGTTGTTTGAATTGTGGTTGTAAAATGGCAAGATAGGGTGACCATTTAGGGTTTCACGAAGAGAAAATTTTTAGGGTTAGAGCATGCCAATTTGGAGTTTAATGTGTTGAATTAATTATAAGATTAATCCATGTAAACTTAAGATGATTTGGTGGTGACATGAAGTAGAAACCATGAATGCCTGGTTTTAGGGTTTTCGGCCAACATGTAAAGTTTAGGGTTAGTGACTAAAATTTAAGGCTAAGGCAATGTGCTAAATTAGTTAAGGTAATTTTAAGACTAATTTTGAGGTTGAGAATTAAAAAGAAAGACTATAAGGTAACGTAAGACAACTAAAGATTAAAAGAAGGGTTTTAGGAAAATAAATCTATGTTGATGAAATTTTAAGGATGTTAAGGATTTATTTAGCTAATACAAATGAGCTATGGTATTGACAGTGAAGTATAATGGAAATTAAGCATTATGAGTCAATTAGCCAAGTTAAGGAAATTAAAGAATTAAACTATGGAAAGTAAGTTGTATAAACATTATGTCTAAAGGAAAAAAAATAAGTTTTGGAAAATATATTTGGAAAAATATATTTTCAAATAAGAAAAGGAAATAAATTATGTAAGTGTTGAATTTATTAAGTATAATTAATATGAAATTAAGGATAAAAGAATTAATTAAGGATTTGGTTCGGTAATGCAGATAAGACTGACCGGAGAAGAGTGACGGAGTAGGCTACTTATATGCATAGTCTAGAGTAGTATCACAGGCCGGATTGACTATTTACATTGCAAATATTAGGTAAAGGACGTGCACGTGTGCACGAGACAACTTTGTCTCAAAAACACATGATTTTTAATTAAGCATTTTTCTATTTAAATTGAATTCAATTTATTAAAATTTCCATCAATTGCTAAGTATGTTTTCTAAGTTTATGATTTAAAACCTAAGCTATGTTCAATTTGCATGAACTATGCATAAGCATAAGAAATTATTTTAAGCTAAGTTTAGAGTTTTAAGAACTCATTTTTAAGAAAACTGAAAATCCTACTCAATGCATTTAAAATAATTATATTTTAATAAATTTCATAGTTTTAAATAAAATTGCATAAATTATTGTTTCTAAGTTGATTTCAAATATGTTAAGTCAATTATTTGATTTCCTTATTTGGTTTAGCAGTGTTTTTTTAGTGAGACTAATATGAACTAAGCTAAGAATTAAAGGGATGTTGATCTAAAATTTCCAAGTTTTTTGCTATGAAATAAGTTTTAATTAAGGAGATAATAATCCCAATTTTTTAGGAACTATGATTTAAGTATAAACTTTTTTTAAAAGGATGAAAATCCCAAGCTTTAAGAATTATGACTTAAGCATAAGTTCTTTAAGGAGATAATGATCTCAACTTTAAGAATTAAGCTTTTTATGTAAGTTTTGTTATAAGGGGATAACATATTCCAATGTACTATGTTTTGAGATTGTAGGCTTCCCTGGTACATGCACCATTGGCAGTGCACAGTCAATCTCTATGTTAAGACTATGATTTATGATTATATTAAGCTAAGTTGAGGGGTGTTAGACTTGGACAAGTCTTCAGCCTTCCCAGTACTCACCTGTCCAATGGGACTATGAACCCTGATCATGGCCATTATATCACTTCCCTACTACCTATGTTATGTTATGATTGCATGTTATCGCTAGGATATCTACCTCTGTAAGACCCAGATTTAATTAAAATACGAAATGAATGAGTATTCGTGAAAGGAAGTCGGGTTAAATTAATCCCGAACATATGTAAGTGCAAAACGGTCAAAAGACCGAAAGCCGGTATAAATTCGATAAGGAAATTTAATTAAAAATAATGGATTGAGAAATCTTGGTCAATAAAGGTGAAGTAAATTTATTTCGGGTTAAATTGATCAAGATATGAATTTATGGGAATTAATCGGGATTTTTAGTTCAGAAAAATAATCCCGAAAATAATCAAAAAATATACCGAAAAGTCATTCGGGACAATATCCCGAAAATACGGAGAAATTATACCCGAAAAAGGGTTAAAATATAATAAATAAATTAAATAAAATTAAATTAATTAATTTGGAATAAAATAATAATTTTAAGGGATATTTGGGTATTTTTAAGGTATTTGAATGATTAAAATAATAAAAGATAAATAATAAATAAATCTGAAAAAAAAAAGAGAGAAATCTGAAACTATCGGGGATAGAGAAGAAGAATGGAAAACGAAGAAGGAGACCCGCGCGTGGCAGACCGACCCACGTCCACCGACGATCATCACCCTCCGACGAAGGGCCGAGAGGAAGAGGAGAGGCCGACAAAGCTCTGGGCACCGGTGACGTGCGCCGACGATGGTCGTGTCCGGCGAACGGAGAAAGAGAAGATCGCGGGGAAAACGGGGTTGATCCCGGCGATCCACGGCGACTGGACGTGAACGGTGGGTACCGACGAGTTCAGGAGGAGGAACCGGTTCTTTTGAGAAGGGTATTGGCAGACGAAACCGCCGAAATCCGGCGGATCGAGGGAGAGAAACCGACGGGGAGAGAAGAGGAATCGTCGGCGATTGGCGCGATTCAGGCCCGACCGACCCCAGTCGAAGCTTCCCCAGGCGCACGCGAGCTTGTTGGTGGTGGCCCCGACCGGCGAAACTGCCGGCAAACGTCGGAAACGGCGAAAGAAGAAATGGGTACCGACGGCGAAGAGGAGAACAGCCGGACCGGCGACTTTCCGGCGGCCTTGGGCGTAGCCGAGGCCAGATTTGAGCTGCGGACAACCTCACGGAGCTGCTGGCGGTGGAAGCCGGCAGAGAACCGACCGGTAAGGCCTTGAACCGGTGGTGAACCGGGCGAACCGGAGTAAACCGACGGTCTGAACCGGTCCGAACCGGACCGAACCGGTTCAGCCAAAAAGAGAGGAAAAAAGGAAGAAAAAGGGAAAAAAAGAGAAAAAAATTGGGGAAAAATCCCGACGATGCAATCGAGCTCGGGTAAGTCAGTAGTGGTCGAAATTGACCCGATTTAAATTTCGGAGTATTTAATTTAATTAGTTTTGGACTGAAAACTTACCCAAAAAATTGTGAAATTGTATAGCTCGACGACTGGCATCCACCGAGAGCTCGAGACAGCCTCGATTCACGGACTATCATGGAATCTCGGGTAAGTGACCCTTATTTACGATAATTTACATCGTTATGCGTGATATGAATTTAAATTCCGCATAAATTGAATTAAATTATGAAAATTTAGGTAAATTGTCGTAAATAATAAATTTAGCTATTCGAGAGTTAGAACGAGGCTCAAGAAATTATTGGTGGGCCCAATGAGCCCAATAGGCCTCGATAATGTGAAAATTAAGTGGAAAACGGGCTTAAGGCCGATTAAGGCCCATTAAGGTGCAAACGGGCCCAATAGGGGTAAATGGGCCCAATGATTTAAATTAAGCTCAGAAAATAGAAAATACAATTAAATTGTATAATATCTAACCTGAGGAATAATTAGACGCAGTTTCAGACATTTGATTGGGAGCATATCGGACTGCGCGACGAGACAACAGTGGAAAGGTCAGACTCGACAGGAAAAAAAGGTAAGGGAATTCTACGGACTGCTAGAGGTAAACTTTACAAAATTTTAAGTTCATTGCAGTCTTTAAAAATTACCTGAAGGGTCTAGAGGTCAATTAATAATTTTAGTGCCTCGAATGGGCAAATTACCAAAATACCCTTGTTAAGGGTAAAATTTACAAATTTAGGAAAAATTGGGAGGAGCAAGGACAAGAGGTTCTTGCTCATTCTGGAGGTGTTTTGATGCATGCATTAGTAGGCTGGCTAACCTTGAAAGAAAATGCACAGCATTGCATACTTTCAACGTGAAATTGTTTTGAAAACTGTTTTGAGGAAACAGAGCCGCCTACGTGTTTTATTGACATGTGACGTGCTAGAGCTCAGCTCGCACGATATTTTCGATTTGTGTGATGCACGCATTAGTGCTGGAGCGAGAGCTCGCACTAGAGTTTTACATGCATAGGTGCTGGAGTCCAACTCGCACCAGATTCTTATATATATATGATTTTCGTGACAGAGTGCTTGAGCTTAGCTCGCACTAGTTTTATTTGATTTACTGACAGTGTTAGAGCACCGCTCGCACTACTTTTCAGAGATCATACGATAAGCCGTACTTGGAGCATCGGGTAGACTGTGTGTCACCGATTAAATAGGCCCGCACGTGCGTTTTGAGACATGGCATGTTAAAATAACCTGATGAGCCCGAACGAGGGATAAGGGTTAGAGAAATAACCTGATGAGCCCGAACGAGGGATACTGATGAGCCCGAACGAGGGATAAGGGTTAGAGAAATAACCTGATGAGCCCGAACGAGGGATAAGGGTTGGAGATCCACCTGATGAGCCCGAACGAGGGATAAGGGTTGGAGATCCAGCTGATGAGCCCGAACGAGGGATAAGGCTGGGGGTCCACGGAGTACGATGTACCGTGCAAGTAGCATGGAGTATGATGTACCGTGTGGTATCTGTGTGATACGTTGGTATCTTTGTGATACGTTAGCATCTTCGGATGCATGGGATCAGATAAGACTGACGGGATGGATTGACCCACCACCCGGGCGGTTCCCGATCATGGGAGAACCCGTACACTAGGATCCGTGTAGCTGAGGAACTCCCGAGTACACATATGGCCATAATCCTGGTTATTTGCCGATATACAGACTTTGCCTAGTCTCGCATGTTGATCTTGACGATGATTTAAACTGGGTTTTTAATTAAATGTGCATGATGGTTATTTCCATGCTTTTTAAACCCATGTGTGATGTAAACCGATTTTCATGATTTTGTGAGAGTCAGGATCACCCGAAGGAGGGGTCGAATCCTGACTTTACTGTGAAATTTTTTAATGAGAAATATATGATTTTGAATATAATTGCATGTTGAATTTTCCGTGCAAATGTGTTTTACATAACATCATAACTCATATCATCTGTTTTAAAATGTGTGGAGAAAGGGTGGTTTATGCATGGCACTACGTTCATGTAGGTAGTATGGTTACCTACTTGTTCGTAGGATTGCCTTACTGAGCTTGATGTGCTCACCCCTTTCATTTTCTCCCACAGATAATCTCCAGTTGAAGTTGAGGCGACTCAGTACTGCATTCCGGATGTCCGCTGCTGCCCATCATTTAAGGTATGTACACTTGTACATATTGTATCTACATAAGCATAGCACAGTAACATGTTTGTAAGTAACTTTAGGGGATGTATAAATAATGTAAACAATTATAAATGACTGGAGAAGAGTTAGGTTATATGGTAAATGTATGGTGGGACTGGCATAGATGCACAGCCCAATTTGTTAGTGGAGTGTGGTCACGATCAGAAGACAGGTAAGAATTTAAGTAAGAAAATAATAAAACGCGAAAAATTAACTCTGATTTTGGGTAGTTTGGGTCGTGACATATAAAGGTGGTATCAGAGCAGAAATTGGTCTGATGTGTGTCAGTGTCAGTAATTAGGATTTACATCCCCGTGTTACTGTGCTTGGTTAGATACAATAGTGTATATCGAGATGGGTTTTACTAAGAAATGGTTGAGAATGATGGAATGCCTAATATGAGTCGCGTTAGATGAGAAAGTGCACGAGGCAGAGGTCGTAGAGGTAGACCTGAGTTTGCTAAGTCGTGCTAAGTTTGACTATGAGAATCAGTATGAGATTGAAATAGAGGCTAATGTTGAGCTTGCCTCACAGAGTCCGACAGAGTGATCGAATAGTATTGAGACACACTTCGCGAGATCGGAGCGGAGTGTGGAGATTATTTTGGGGAGCTAATTGCTCAGATTATGTATGAGATATGAGGGCGCAGCGGAGCATTGGTGGAAACCCACTCGACCCATCTTAAGTGTTAAACATCCAGAGCTGACGTGAGAAATGTTTATGGATGTATTCCGGTGATACGATATCCCGGACATGATTTAAAGAAAATTATGGATAAAAGTCCTTACTCTGACCTAGAGGATTTGATTTATTGAAGAGTATAATTTATGAGTATTGTAAACCCCACAAATTTCCTACGTTAATTAAATTATATAAAAATGGAAATAATATATATTAATGGAAGTGTGAATATTCGTTGTAAGGCTCGAGGACTATAGGAACCGAGAAGCCCGTGAATGACCGGGAACCCGAAGATACGAGAAGTGATAAAGCAAATGCAAGTACGGAAGGATTGGAAAATTTTAAAGTATTAGTTGAAAAATGATGATGTAAAAACCTGTATCGAGAATTCGTGAGGGGTGATGGAATCCCGATAATATTTCATATTCGAAATAATGAAAATTTCATGGAAGGCATGATATTATGTTTTTGGATAAATTATATAAGAAAGTGTATATATCTAGATATATACATAGGTGAATATGTGTATATATATATATATACATATATACTAGACATTTAAATAAATGAATAATAATATATATAGTATATATATATATATATATTATTTAATGTATAGTATTTAATAAATAAGTGTTAATAAATAAATAAATAAAGCATGAGACAATAAAAATAAAAATAGTAACAACACTAACAATAAGACAAAAAAATAAAATAATGATACAATCAATAAACAAATTATATATATATTAATATAATATATAAATATAATATATAAATAAATATTAATATAATATATATAAAACTGGTTTTGTACGGAATTGGCTTTGAAAAGCCAATTCCGTCTGCCACATTTGTAATTGGAAAAAAAAGGGGGAAACAGAGGAGGCTCGGGCGGGAAAAGGAAGAGGAGAAAAGAGAAGAGGGAAGAAAGGAAGAGAAGGGAGGAAGGGTGATCGGCTGGAGAAGAAGAGCTGGTCGGCGAGGAAGAAGAAAAGAGAAAGAAAAGAGAAGCTGTCCAGCCGAGAAGAGGAAAGGAAAGAAGAGGAAGAAGAAGAGGAGAAGAGGAAGATTGCTCGGCTGGAGAAGAAGGAAAGGAAAAGAGGAAGAAGAAGGCTGAAGGAATTGCTACAGGACTGAACCAAGAGGATTGGAGCTGGAAAAATCGAGAACCGAAGAGGAGAGGGCTAGGAACCAGCAAGAATCGAGAAACAGAGCAGGATTGAGGTTGAACAGGGGTAACCGAGAGGGGGAAATAGAAACTGGGAAATGGAAATGAAGCAGGCTGAAGCTGGAAGAAAACCGAGAGGCTTGAGGGGAGAAGGAGACTGAACAGGATCGGGCTTGTATTGAAGCAAGCCGAGGGCTGAAACGGAGAATGAAACAGTGACTGGAAAGGAGACTCAGAACAGAACAGGATAAATTGAGACTGATAAAGGAGGAACCGAGAGGCAGGATTGGAAACCGAGGCTGAAGAAGAAGCAAACGTGAGGCAAGCTGGAGAACTGAGGCCAAATTGGATCGGACGAGAAGTAGGGGAGACCAACGGAAGGGAAAGGCTGGAACCGAAACAGGGGCTCGGAAGAAAACTGAGGATTGAGGGAGAAAAGAGGTAAAAAAAATGTGTATATATGTATATACATGTATGTATATTCATTTTAAATGTAGACAAATGGGTGGTAGAAACAAGCATGTTAGTTATGGATTAAATTAGACAAAAATTGGAATGATGAGAAGTAGGCAAAGAAATATATATTTGTGATAGTGAATAATGGAGACAAGTGATAATACATATATATGTATTTATGTGAATAAGAAAAATATATATATATCTGGGTATGTACATATAGGTATGTATAATGAAAGGGTATGTTAGTATATGTACATATATTTGATAATGAATAAGGGAAGCCAATTATAAAATAAATATGAGTATATACTTAGGTGTATGTACATATAGGAGTATATGAAAAATGTGTATATACTTGGGTGTATATACAAATGATTGTATAAAATAAAGGTGTTTTAGTATATGTACAAACAAGGATATATATATATATATATATATATATATATATATATGTGATAAAAAAATAGAAGACAATAATATATATATATATATATTAGGAGCATATACATATGGGTGTATATAGGATGAATTTGTGCTAGTATATATAATTACAAAGAATGTATATATGAGATAGGAAAAGAGTGAAAACAAATAAATATATATATATATATATATGTATCCATATGGGAGTGTGTATATATATATATATGTATTTATGTGTAGATACATGTAGACGTATATAATAAGGTGTATGCCAATAATTGTACATACAAAGTAATATGTGGTAAGAGGAAATATATAAACGTGCGTGTTGACTTAGGTACGTATAATAATACGTACACACGCAGTTGTAACGAATAGGTTACGTTTTTAACGCAATTCGGGTAATTCGCACGAATAGGGTGCTAAGTGTACGATTTCGTTGTAGGTGATCGTAGAAGGAATTAAGGGAGGTACTAAGAGACGTCACCACTCGAGCACGGAGATTTCGATAGATCGAGGTAAGGGGATATAATTTAAAACGATAATAGTTACTTTCTGAGTTGTGATTAAAGAATACTTACAAAGACATAAAGTATGATTTTTCATGCATGTTTCTAAATTTTATTTCTGATCAAGACTATGCTTTCTGTATTTGTGCTTTTGAAATAAAAACATGTCTTCTGAAATAATCTTTCACATAAGATGACTTTATTTCGATGTTTTTGAATATGAAAACTATCATATGTTTTGAGACTAAGGGCCATTTATGTTGTGTGCTTACGCACGTCAACTTCGCCTGTGTGGCATTTGAACTCGCCTGTGTGGCGTTTGAACTTCGCCTGTGTGGCGTCTGAACTCGCCTGTGTGGCGTCTGAACTCGCCTGTGTGGCGTTTGAACTTCGCCTGTGTGGCGTCTGAACTTCGCCTGTGTGGCGTCCAAACTTTGCCCTTGTGGTTCTGAAACCCTGTACGATTTTAATCTCGTTTACAGCCTCGCCGTGGCCATAGGTTCTGAATTTCACCTTCGGGTTCTGTCTCGCCGTGGCCATAGGTTCTGAATTTCGCCTTCGGGTTCTGTCTCGCCGTGGCCATAGGTTCTGAATTTCGCCTTCGGGTTCTGTCTCGCCGTGGCCATAGGTTCTGAATTTCACCTTCGGGTTCTGACTTGCCGTGGCCATAGGTTCTGAATTCCCTCTATGGAGGATGACTGGGTTAATTGCCGCATGATGATTAGATGGGCCGGTGTAGTCTCGATTTGAAAATTTAACACTATTTTCATAATGTGATTCTGTATTATGTGATTTGACATATATTCCTGTTTTTGGAATTCTGATTATACGACCAGTTTACGTAATATCTGTTAAGTTTTCGTACTTAAAGAATTACGTTTTGAATCTCGATGTTTCTGATTTTCCTTAATCTTTGAATGTCATTTATATTGGCTTTCAGAAAGTATCATTTTATGTACTATTGTGTTTTCTACATATTTGAATTGTTAGGATCGTTTTAAATACATCTTCTTACTGGGCTTTTCCCCAAAAGTTCACCCCTCTACCTTCAGATCTTTTGCAGTGAATCTATAGGCGCTACCTGTCGCGTACACGACGTAGGCTGGTGGGAAGAGCTACCCTAGGCTACATTTTGTACACGCAAAAGGTATACATTTACATTCCTGTACCAGACATAATTGTATGCACAGACATGTGTTGAAATTATCAGTTGGGATGTAATTTTGTAAGGAATGATGTAAACATTATTATATTGGGATAATATTTGAGATAGCTGGTATTAAATTGAAATAGATGTCTGGAGTGGTAAGGATGAATTGGAAGGTATGCTTGGTAGTTGTGCATATCTAGGATTGCCAAAAATAACTGATTTGCAGGTGGGTAGGCTCATATATATAAGCCGTTGTGCTGCCGAAATTTCTATCGGCCATATAATCTAAAAACGTGGAAATTAATTACTAATTACGAGAAAAGAATTAGGAAAAATGTTTTGACACTGTACAGGAATACAACCTAAGTGAATAAAGGAATAAGTGGTTAAATTAAATTCAACAAAAAAAAAAATTTCTCGAATTTCAGGGTCAAGGGTCGTTACAAGTATGAAACTCGGTTATATTTTTGGGCAGAATTTACCTCGACACTGTGAACAGTGACAGTCGAGATGTCTAAAAGTTTATGGAAGGGCTCAGATTTTTAATTAGAGCCCGATTGGCCCGTGAGATATTGCTTATACCGAGGCAGTGCGCAGATTTACAGTTGGGTAAATAAGAACATGAATTGCACGCCTCTGAGATTGGGAAAGGTAGTGAGGACTGAAATAGAGACAGAAAAGAGAATCGAGAAATGACAAAGATGTTAAAATGGAAAAATGGTAATTGGTAAAAGAATTAATTTGATGAGTTATGGAGTAAGATAATTGGTAAGGCCCCAGTGCATACAATTTTGGCACTCTTGAGGGGTATTGTGATTGGAGGACCCCGACCTGCTACGAAGCAGTGTATCAGTGTAAGCACTGTAAGCAGTGTGAATGGGTGGTGGATACCACGGAAGGAGGATCTATACTTACACTGTATTGATGGAAAATGGCCGTTAAATGTGGTAAGACGGACCATTAATTTTAATTGCACAGAGTTGGGCGAGATTGCCCCACAGAAAAGTAAAGAGACAGAGAAAAACTTCGTTGGTATAGCTGCAACGAAAAGGGTGGCCATAGCCGAAAAGAAAAAAGGAAAGTAGGCTGTTGGACGAAGGCGAGAGGATGTCTTGGACCAGGACACTATTGATGTTTCGTGGATGTGGTGTAAGATACCACACTTGTTATGAATAATGAAGTACATATGTTCATTGATCCTGGTGCCACACATTTGTTCATACCGCCTTCATTCGCATATAAGTGAGTAAAAGGCATGAATGCCTACATCATTGGCCACAATATTGATAAATGAGTACCCCAATAGAGGAGGATTAATTAACGGAATATGGATATAGAGATTTTAAGTTGAAAATAGGGGTGAAAACATCACTAAAAAGTATACTGTAAGTGTTGACAAGTGATAAAAAGGGGTGCAACAGTTGAAATTAAAGGAGTAAAGGATTGTACTCACGAAATGAATAATGACAAGAGTTTCGTTATAATTGATACACTAAGGAGATAATCTTTAAGATAAGATAGATCCTAAATACAATATGTATTGGAATAAGAGACATGTGCTAGGTAAGGAATACCCTTAATATGCGAAGTAATTAGGATTAAGGCAATTAGTAGCGAATATAAATTGTAACCACATGGACTGGTATATAAAGTAATTGTGGTTAAGTCTGAAGGTTAATAAAGGTATTTCAAAATACCTCCTCGCCTGAAGACTTGACAGCGTCTAAAAGTATATATATATATATAACTTATAACGTGAAATCGATCGTTGTAATAAATACCTTTAGCGTTAGGATACCTTTACTAAGACGATAAGAATATTAAAATTCGACAAATCATAAAAGTTAACATAGTAAAAATTTAATAAGAGCCATTAAGATAAGAAAAGGAAATGACGTAGGTTAGTACCTGGAAACGTAAGCGATTTTGGAGGATCTTATACGCTTATGCGTAAATAAGTCAAGGATTGGACCGAGTTGTAATCATCATTATCGATGATATGTTGGGTGTATTTAAAGTCTAGGGCAAATTGTAAGCAATAATTGAAAGTGGCTTTTACAAATGGGTTGTTGCGAGTTCTCAATAGGGTATACCTTGTTGACACGTTTAACTATGAAAACGTGGTCTTTGAGTGAGATGATAGATGTGACGTGAATTTTGGTGTAGTGAAGTATGAACTGACCACCATGATTAATTTCACCATACCCAATAGCTCAAGAGGTTCTCAGTGAGTATGGATACCTCGAAATAATGAAGGAGCTGTGTATTGATGTATAATGGGAAGATAGTCAATTATGGAGTCAGACTACTCCTTGATCACGAAATAAACTATCTGACCCATGATTTAAAGTTGGCAGCGATAGTACTTGTACTGAGGTTATGGTACTATTATGTACACTGTGAGAAATTTTGGGTATGCACTGATTATAAAGTCCCAAGTATCTGTTTTCACAGAAAGAGGCGAATATGAGAATACATAGTGGGTTAGAGCTTCTGAGAGATTTTGATTGTGAAAATTGTACCACCCAGGAAAAGCTAATGTAATGGCTTATACCTCGAGCAGAAAGAGGCTCGAGATGGTACTACATATGATGGTCAGGGAGCGTGAGCTGCTAGAGCAGTTATGAGCTTCAGTATTGATGTGATCCCTTCTGATGATGACAGTGATTGTGTGACAGTTAGCCTGAGATTAGAATCGGATGAGAGTGCCCGGATTTGATAGGCTTAGCGTGATGATTGGCAGGATGTCGATAGTGTGGGTCAGATTCAGAAGGAGACAGTGACAGAGTTCACAGCGAGTGTTGATGATTTACAGAGAGGTTCAGAGACAGTATAAGTGCTCCCCAGGACCACAGTTGATGAAATAGTACTATTGTCAGAAGCTCACTTTTCGGGATATACAGTGCATACGGAAAGTAACGATTATATATATATGAAATCTTTGAAAAGGGTATTGGTGGTCAGATGTGAAAAGAAATACGGTAGAGTATTAAAAGTCTGCAGAGTTATTGCAGCCTCTACCTATATAGACACGGCACGAAAAATGAGAGCAACTCTCCATGAACGTCGTGATGGGTTACAGAGAACCCAGGTGAATTACGAGGCTATTTAGATGATAGTCGATAGAGTGACTAAGTCTACCCACCTTCTGGTTATGAAATCCCCAGATACTCAGAGTGTGTATGAAGATTTATGTATAAGGAAGATTGTGGAACATGATGTAGCGTTCCAGTGAGCATGATATCATATAGGGATTCCCGCTTCACCTTTTACTTCAGGGAATATTTTTCAGGAAGCTATGGGAACCCGACTGAGTATTAGCACAGCTTTTCATCCTCAGACAGATGGTCAGTCATAGAAGACTGTACAAGTTCTGGAGGATCCGATGAAAGCGTGTGCCCTTGATTTTTATGCTCCTGGGATGATCATTTATTACAAATCGAATTCGTCAATAGTGACAGTTGTCACCTGAGTATCGGAATAACAAGATATGAGGCAGTGTATGGCTGTAGGGGTTGTTCCCCAAATTGGATAAGAAAAAGTGGGTGACAGATAGAATCATTTTCGACTTTGGATAATAAGTCTCTGAGGATGTTTAGTTAAGAGTGAGAGATTAAGAACACCTCAGAGCAGATAGACAAGTATTGGAATTCACCCTTGGTGAATTGGTATGGTTGAAAATGTTTCTTGTCCTAAGAGAATAAGGACGTAGCGAACTTTTGGAGGAAGGTAAATTGAGTTGCGCTGGATGGAATATTTTGAGAGATTGGACAAGTGGGAGATAAGACCTGTAAGTTGGTGTTATCACCTGAATTAACAGGCACCCACAATGTGTTTCAGTTTTTGATGCTTCGGCAATACTATCCAGATCCAGCATAGGTAATCGAATATGAACTCCAAAAGTTCAGTTTAATGAAAATATAAGTATATTGATAAGTTGATTCGGGCATTAAACAGGAAAGAGACAGTATTGAGGTTTAAGACGATCTCCCTAATTAAAGTCCTTTGGTAGTAATACACTCCGGAGAAGGTCACATAAGAATTTAAGAGTATGATACGATCGATGTAATCGGAGTAGTTTATGAACTCATATGACTTGGTTCTAATTTGGAGGACCAAATTCCTTAAGTGGGGGAGAGTTGTAAGACCCAGATTTAATTAAAATACGAAATGAATGAGTATTCGTGAAAGGAAGTCGGGTTAAATTAATCCCGAACATGTGTAAGGGCAAAACGGTCAAAAGACCGAAAGTCGGTATAAATTCAATAAGGAAATTTAATTAAAAATAATGGATTGAGAAATCTTGGTCAATAAAGGTGAAATAAATTTATTTCGGGTTAAATTGATCAAGATATGAATTTATGGGAATTAATCGAGATTTTTAGTTCAAAAAAATAATCCCGAAAATAATCAAAAAATATACCAAAAAGTCATTCGGGACAATATCCCGAAAGTACGGAGAAATTATACCCGAAAAAGGGTTAAAATATAATAAATAAATTAAATAAAATTAAATTAATTAATTTGGAATAAAATAATAATTTTAAGGGATATTTGGGTATTTTTAAGGTATTTGAATGATTAAAATAATATAAGATAAATAATAAATAAATCTGAAAAAAAAAAGAGAAATCTGAAACTATCGGGGATAGAGAAGAAGAATGGAAAACGGAGAAGGAGACCCGCGCGTGGCCGACCGACCCACGTCCATCGGAGATCATCACCCTCCGACGAAGGGTCGAGGAGGAAGAGGAGAGGCCGACGAAGCTCTGGGCATCGGTGACGCGCGCCGACGATGGCCGTGTCCGGCGAACGGAGAAAGAGAAGATCGCGGGGGAAACGGGGTTGATCCCGACGATCCACGGCGACTGGACGTGAATGGTGGGTACCGACGAGTTCAGGAGGAGGAACCGGTTCTTTTGAGATCGGTATTGGTCGACGAAACCGTCGGAATCCGGCGGATCGAGGGAGAGAAACCGACGGGGAGAGAAGAGGAATCGTCGACGATCGACGCGATTCATGCCCGATCGACCCCAGTCGAAGCTTCCCCAGGCGCAGGTGAGCTTGTTGGTGGCGGCCCCGACCGACGAAACTGCCGGCAAACGTCGAAAACGGCGGAAGAAGAAATGGGTACCGACGGCGAAGAGGAGAACAGCCGGAACGACGACTTTTCGGCGGCCTTGGGCGTAGCCGAGGCCAGATTTGAGCTGCGGACAACCTCACGGAGCTGCTGGCGGTGGAAGCCGGCAGAAAACCGGTTGACAAGGCCTTGAACCGGCGGTGAACCGGGCGAACCGGAGTGAACCGACGGTCTGAACCGGATCGAACCGGTTCAGCCAAAAAAAGAGGAAAAACGGAAGAAAAAGGGAAAAAAAAGAGAAAAAAATTGGGGAAAAATCCCGACGATGCAATCGAGCTACGAGTAAGTCAGTAGTGGTCGAAATTGACCCGATTTAAATTTTGGAGTATTTAATTTAATTAGTTTTGGACTGAAAACTTACCCGAAAAATTGTGAAATTGTATAGCTCGACGATTGGCATCCACCGAGAGCTCGAGACAGCCTCGATTCACGGACTAGCATGGAATCTCGGGTAAGTGACCCTTATTTACGACAATTTACATCGTTATGCGTGATATGAATTTAAATTCCGCATAAATTGAATTAAATTATGGAAATTTAGGTAAATTGTCGTAAATAATAAATTTAGCTATTCGAGAGTTAGAACGAGGCCCAAGAAATTATTGGTGGGCCCAATGAGCCCAATAGGCCTCGATAATGTGAAAATTAAGTGGAAAACGGGCTTAAGGCCGATTAAGGCCCATTAAGGTGCAAACGGGCCCAATAGGGGTAAATGGGCCCAATGATTTAAATTAAGCCCAGAAAATAGAAAATACAATTAAATTGTATAATATCTGACCTGAGGAATAATTATATGCAGTTTCGGACATTTGATTGGGAGCATATCGGACTGCGCGACGAGACAACAGTGCAAAGGTCAGACTCGACAGGAAAATAAGGTAAGGGAATTCTACGGACTGCTAGAGGTAAACTTTATAAAATTTTAAGTTCATTGCAGTCTTTAAAAATTACCTGAAGGGTCTAGAGGTCAATTAATAATTTTAGTGCCTCGAATGGGCAAATTACCAAAATACCCTTGTTAAGGGTAAAATTTACAAATTTAGGAAAAATTGGGAGGAGCAAGAACAAGAGGTTCTTGCTCATTCTGGAGGTGCTTTGATGCATGCATTAGTAGGCTGGCTAACCTTGAAAGAAAATGCACAGCATTGCATACTTTCAACGTGAAATTGTTTTGAAAACTGTTTTGAGGAAACAGAGCCGCCTACGTGTTTTATTGACATGTAACGTACTAGAGCTCAGCTCGCACGATATTTTTGATTTGTGTGATGCACGCATTAGTGCTGGAGCGAGAGCTCGTACTAGAGTTTTACATGCATAGGTGCTGGAGTCCAACTCGCACCAGATTCTTATATATATATGATTTTCGTGACAGAGTGCTTGAGCTTAGCTCGCACTAGTTTTATTTGATTTACTGACAGTGTTAGAGCACCGCTCGCACTACTTTTCAGAGATCATACGATAAGCAGTACTTGGAGCATCGGGTAGACTGTATGTCACCGATTAAATAGGCCCGCACGTGCGTTTTGAGACATGGCATGTTAAAATAACCTGATGAGCCCGAACGAGGGATAAGGGTTAGAGAAATAACCTGATGAGCCCGAACGAGGGATAAGGGTTAGAGAAATAACCTGATGAGCCCGAACGAGGGATAAGGGTTAGAGAAACAACCTGATGAGCCCGAACGAGGGATAAGGGTTGGAGATCCACCTGATGAGCCCGAACGAGGGATAAGGGTTGGAGGACCAGCTGATAAGCCCGAACGAGGGATAAGGCTGGGGGTCCACGGAGTACGATGTACCGTGCAAGTAGCATGGAGTACGATGTACCGTGTGGTATCTGTGTGATACGTTGGTATCTTTGTGATACGTTAGCATCTTCGGATGCATGGGATCGGATAAGACTGACGGGATGGATTGACCCACCACCCGGGCGGTTCCCGATCATGAGAGAACCCGCACACTAGGATCCGTGTAGCTGAGGAACTCCCGAGGACACATATGGCCATAGTCCTGGTTATTTGCCGATATACAGACTTTGCCTAGTCTCGCATGTTGATCTTAACGATGATTTAAACTGGGTTTTTAATTAAATGTGCATGATGGTATTTTCATGCTTTTTAAACCCATGTGTGATGTAAACCGATTTTCATGATTTTGTGAGAGTCAGGATCACCCGAAGGAGGGATCGAATCCTGACTTTACTGTGAAATTTTTTAATGAGAAATATATGATTTTGAATATAATTGCATGTTGAATTTTTCGTGCAAATGTGTTTTACATAACATCATAACTCATATCATCTGTTTTAAAATGTGTGGAGAAAGGGTGGTTTATGCATGGCACTACGTTCATGTAGGTAGTATGGTTACCTACTTGTTCATAGGATTGCCTTACTGAGCTTGATGTGCTCACCCCTTTCATTTTCTCCCACAGATAATCTCCAGTTGAAGTTGAGGCGACTCAGTACTGCATTCCGGATGTCCGCTGCTGCCCATCATTTAAGGTATATACACTTGTACATATTGTATCTACATAAGCATAGCACAGTAACATGTTTGTAAGTAACTTTAGGGGATGTATAAATAATGTAAACAATTATAAATGACTGGAGAAGAGTTAGGTTATATGGTAAATGTATGGTGGGACTGGCATTGATGCACAGCCCAATTTGTTAGTGGAGTGTGGTCACGATCAGAAGACAGGTAAGAATTTAAGTAAGAAAATAATAAAACGCAAAAAATTAACTCTGATTTTGGGTAGTTTGAGTCGTGACAACCTCATCTCACCTATGTTATGATCATGATATTTATGACTTTATGATTATGATTTATGATTTTTTCAATATGATTTAAGATTATGTTTTAAGTTTGGAATCTTTATGATATGAATTATGATAAGCTATGTTTCAAATATGGTTTATGAAATTAAGAAAATTAAGTAAGTGATGATTTCTATTAAGTTATGATTTATGCTTCTGATCACTTTTCAAAGAAAATTTTGATCATATTTAGATCAAAATTCACATAAAGGATTTTGATCTGCATTCATTATGACATTCGTCATGTTTTACGGTTTTTCAAGCTTGCCCATTTTTTTTGTTATTTTACTTGGTATATGTACCTTACTAGGCATAAGCTCACCATCTTCCTTCTTTCCTTTCAGAGTATCTGCGGTAGATTCGTGTATATTTTGGAATAGGGCATCAGAGGATATGTCTTCCACCTACCTTTATTACCTTTGTATAGAGGTATATTTATCCTATTCTTCAGTTCAGTTTATTATCTCCAGAAGTTTGTAATGCATAGTTTTATGTATTTATGTTAGGATGTAAACACTATTATATTTTAGGATGTATTATAGGCATAATAGATATCTAAAGCAGTAAGTTTAACTGTATTGGATATCAATTATAGCATCATTAAAGAGTGATGTGATACATATGATATTTTAGGATTTATGATTCTAGATGTATATTTATTCAATGAATTGAAGTTTAAGTTTAAATTGAAAAGTAAATCAAAAAATTATGAAAAGATATTACAAGATCACATCCACATGGTGACTGGGGTCTAAGTAATAGTGTATTCGATAAATAATCGACTAAGTAAGAATCTACACTAGACGTAAGTAAGGTAAAATGAAAAAAATGTAAGAAACTTTTAAGGAAATCAGTACGTGACAGAGTTGGTATCAGATACGTATTTGTCTAGTATGGTTGGTGTAGATAAGTTAAGTTTACATCCCAAAGTCTGTACATGTCTAGACATAAATAATGAATTTATGCTTGTTCTAAGCTAAGAATATCCATTTTTGTATAGGTCATTGTTTTAAGATAAGTGGAAAACGTGGAAGATCAGGGAGACAGGCTCCCCAGGCATCATCTCCTTCGCAACCCGATAGCCCTAATACCAACATAGATTGACTCGATAAGGGCCTCGAAACACTGACTGTTATGTTGACGGCCTTTATGGTGCAACGATAGTTAGCACCAACACCACTAATGGTCGCCAAGCCACTTCACTTCCTTCTCTAGTTGTTCAGGCTCTTATACATCTTTTTTAATACCCACCTTAGCCTTAAGTTTGACAACCAACACCACCATTGACATGGCCTCAAGCTCCCCAACAGACACCAGTCGTTGATGATGGTGATGATAGGTATTTGAGCCACCTTAGGCAGTTTCAGAAGTTTAACCTATCATCATTTAAAGGAAAAAAGACCCGATAGTGGCAGATCACTGATTTCATGAGATAGAGAAGTTGTTTGAGTATTTGAGGAGTCTATCAACGAAGAGAATGGTACTGTCCACGTTCACATTTAAGGATAATGCTGCAATTTGGTGGAGGGCCACCAAAAGAGTTTTGAATGCTCGTCACCCTGAGATTGTTTGAGACATTTTCCTATTTACCTTCTGTTATCAATTTATCTCACAAACTACTCAGAAAAAAAATGTAGGTGGAGTTCTTGGCTCTAACTTAGGGGGCCCAAATTATTAATCAGTATAAGGCTCGATTTACTACACTGAGTCGCTATGACGTAGAGACTCTCTAAAGTGAGGAGAGGAAAGTTGAGAAGTTTATGTTTGGGTTAAGGCCATCTACACGATCCAAGTAGGTCCCCTTTGATATTACTATTTATGATGAGGCTGTCAGGAGGGCCCAGTTGGTAGAGCATGATTATGAGCTTTAATAGTTTGATTATAGGTCCAAGGGTAAGAATAGGAGAAAGAGATCCTTTGACTGTAAGAGTTCTCACTAGAGGAGTTCTTATAAGAGATAGAGGACTATAGAGTCTCAACTTAAGGCTGCTAAGCCTGGTCCTACTGTTGTTACCACCTGTACTACTACTATTGCCACGACTATTCACAGTACACAGATAGTACATAAGAGTTGTGGCAAGAATCATGGTGCTAAGCTTTGTTATAAGGTTATAAGTGGGTGTTTTAATTATGGTCAGATGAGTCATCTTATCAGAGACTGTCCATTACCTAAGCATACCCAGAGAACCGTAGAGAGAGTAGTCAAAAGAACTGTCGATAAGCCTGCTGAAAGGCCCGCAGCTCAGAGGAGGACCACAGTAGCTAAGAAAGAAAAGAAGGTTGTCAATCAGGGGCGTGTGTTTACCCTGTATAAAGAGACTACAAAGACATTATCTATGGTTATTAAGGGCAAGATACTAATCTTTGATCTTGAAGTTTTAACTTTATTTGATCCTAACTCTACTCATTCATTTATATCACCATCATGTGTTCATAAGCTACATTGAGAGCCTATACCTCTAGGTCATATTTTGCATAAAGTACTCTTATCAAAGAATCTTAGATGACTGATACAATCTATATGAATTGTAAGTTAAGGGTAGGAAAGAAGGAGTTCGTAGCACATTAGTATACTTAATATGTATGATTTTGATGTATTTTGGGTATGGATTGGCTAGTTGCCAATTGACTTAGTTTGAATTACTACGCTAAAACTATAACCTTCTCCTTACTCGAACCATATGTTGTACGTTTTGATAAGTAAGGAATGAAATATTATGCTATATTATGTCTTATTTGTAAGACTAATTATGTTTAATGTTGTGAAGGATTTATCACATATGTTGGGACACTATGAGGGGATCTTTAGATATTCATGATATCCTTATAGTTAGGGAATTCTATGATGTGTTTCTCAACTAGTTGCCTAGGTTATCTCCGAATAGGGAGATTGAGTTTGCCATCGATTTGGCCCTTAATACTCAATCAATATCTAAGCCTTCCTACCGTATGGTATTAGTGGAATTAGAAGAATTTAAAAAGTACTTCAAGATTTATTGGATAAGGGGTTCATCCGGCCCAGTGTTTCATCATGAGGTGCTTTGGTTTTATTTGATTGGAAGAAAGATGGCTGCATACAATTATGTATTAACTATAGATTGCTTAACAAGGCTATCATTAAGAACAAGTATCTTATTCCTAGGATCGATGATCTGTTTGATTAGCTATGGGACGCTCAGGTGTTCTTTAAGATTGACTTCTGATCTGGGTACCGTCAATTAAAAATTGAGAGAGAAGACATACCTAAAACAACTTTTAGGACTCGATATGGCCATTACAAGTTCCTCGTGATGCCATTCGGGTTGACTAATGCTCCTTCTATCTTTATGAATTTGATGAATGAAGTTTTTAAGCCTTATCTAGACTGATTTGTGATTTTATTTATTAATGATATTTCGGTGTATTCATGGTCCAAAGAAAAGAATGAGCAACACTTAATAATTCCTCTAAACCCTTAGAGACAGATAATTGTATGCGAAGCTAGATAAGTGTGATTTTTGGCTGGAGCCGATCTCTTTTCTAAGACATATTGTAACTAAAGATGGGGTTTCAATGGATTCATCTAAGATAGAGGCCATAGTGCAGTGGGAAAGGCCAATGACAGTTATTGAGATCTGTAGCTTTTTGGGTCTAACTGGGTATTACAGACGGTTTATTGAGGGATTCTCTACACTTGCTGCTTCACTGACATGCCTCGCTTACAAAGATGTAAAGTTTGAGTGGTTAGATGCATGTGAGCAGAGCTTCAAAGAGTTAAAGCACAGGTTGACTTTAACACTGATCTTTACCATTCTAAGTGGTTTAGAGGTTTCTCTATCTATTGTGATGCTTCCTTATTAGGTTTCAGTTGTGTGTTGATGCAACACGGTAGGGTAGTTGCTTATGGTTCTCGTCAGTTGAAAGGTCATGAGAGGAACTACCCCACTCATGATTTAGAGTTGGCCGCTATAGTATTTGCAATGAAGATATAGCGATATTATCATTATGAGGAATAATTTCAAGTATTCATAGATGTTGGCTCTACCGAGAGGGGGGTGAATTGGTTTTCTAATGATAATGCTAAATGATAAGCTTAATTGAATTTTATTGCAAGTAATCAAAGAATAAGCAATAAAGTATAGTGCAATAAATTAAAGAAGATAAGGGAAGGAATCAGTAAACTCAATAATTTATAGAGGTTCGGCCAATCGCTTGCCTACGTCCTCTCTTCTTGACCTTCTTGTTAAGAGCTTTCTTTCACTATCTCAATAGTTGATACAGACTTCCTTTTTAAGGTTAAGGAATAACCTCTCTACCCATTTTTACAAAGATAAGTATTCACCCCTTACAAAATTATCTCACAGAGGAACTCTCCTCTTCTCTCTTGGATTAAGGATGAATACAAATAGAAACTTTCTTTTGTGGGTAGGAAGAATAACTTCTACATAAGCTTTTTAACACAATACAATCAATGTGATGTTGAAGACAAAGAGAATGTTAAGAATGATCTGTTGAGAATATTCAGAATTTACAGCACTAGTCTCTTTACTTTCCAGTGTCTTCAATGCTTAGCTTTATACAGCAGGATTGGTAGTTGAAGCATTTAATGCTATTTTTTTCGTTGAAGATTTTGCAGAAAGAGCCGTTGGGAACCATTAGAAAAGTATCAGATTGATCTTCCATCATGACCAGATCGATCTTCTAGTTTAAATTCCTGTAATTACAAAGCAACTTGAAGCAAGGAGATCGATCTCATACTTGTAGAGATCGATCTTATAATTTGAAAAATGTTAGTGAAGATCGATCTGTCAAACCATCAGATCGATCTTCTAATCTCTCTGTTTGAAGCAAGATCGATCTCCAGATCGATCTAGCAAGTATTCTTGTAGAGGGGAGATCGATCTCTAATCACCCTAGATCGATCTCCTAAACTCTCTGACTTTGAGGAGATCGATCTCTAATCACCCTAGATCGATCTCCTAAACTCTCTGACTTTGAGGAGATCGATCTCTATCCATATGAGATCGATCTCATAAACTCTCTGTTTGAACATAGATCGATCTAATACCTTTAACCTTTGCCTTAGAGGAGATCGATCTCTTTCTTGACCAGATCGATCTCATAGGCATTTTGTAATTTAAAGATTGATCTCATAACCCCTAGAGATCGATCTCTTCTTCCTCAACATCCTATACATGCTCTTTGAGTGTTTAATCCTTTAGCAGATCGATCTCATATTCTCATGAGATCGATCTCTCATACTTAAAAACCCATGAGATCGATCTCTCATCTTTTAATACCCAATTTTTGGCAATGACATGTATTTCATTAAACTCTTAACATGTTTAAAACATTTCTAGATTTATAATATCCATGATTGAATTACTGTTTTGTCATTTCAAAATATATTAACTTAACAATCTCTCCCTTTTTGATATGTCAAAACTTATTCAATAAATTAATTTTATAAACATGTTTAGTCTCCCCCTTTAACATATGCATCAGTTGTCCAGTTTCAAAAACTCCCCCTCAGTTTAAAAACTCCCCCTTAATTTAAGCTTCCCTTAACTCCCCCTTAATTTAAGCTCCCCTTAATATGTTTTCTTAACATATTTCTCTTCTCCCCTTTTTGTCATATCAATGGCAATCAAGGCATAGAATCATGTAAACCCCACAAAATTCCTACATTTAAATTAGATTATATAAACATGAAAATAATATATTTTAATGGAGGTGTGAATATTCGTTGTAGGGCTCGAGGACTATAGGAACCGGGAAGTTCGTGGATGACAGGGAAAACCGAAGCTACAAGAAGTGATGAAGCAAATGCAAGCATGGAGGGATCGAAAATAAATGTGATGCAAAAACTTATATCGGGATTTATGAGGAATGATGAAATATCAATAATACTTAATTTTCGAAACAATGAAAATTTCATGGAAGGCATGAATATTGTCATTAGGTGATTTCATAAAAAAAAAAAGAAAGAAAGAAAGTGTATATGTATATATATATACATAGGTATAATATATATACTAGACAAATTTAAAATGGATGAATGATGATAAATATATATATAACAAATATATATATATATTGTAATGTATAATGTATAAGATATTTAAAATAAAATGGAAACAAAACAAATAAACAAAAAAAATAATAAAAATAAATAAATAACAATGACAATAAACAAACAACATATATATATACTAATATAATTTATAAACATACATTAGTATACTATATATGAGTTGGTATAAAATATAATATATATATATATATAATATAATATTAAGGTGTATATATATAATATGGTGTACGGATTGGCATAAAAAAGAAGCCAATCCCGCGCCTGGAAATGCAAAGGAGATAAGAGACTAAATTGAAAAGAAACAGAGGCATTGGCTAGGCGGGAAACAAAGAAGAACAGAAAGGAGGAAGGCTGTTGGCCGAGAGAGGGAGAAAGGAAAGGAAGGGAAAGAGAAGGAAGAAAAGAAAACCAAGGAAATAAGGGGGCTGGCCGGGAGAGGAAGAAGAAAAGAAAGGAAAAGAGAAGAGAAAAGAGAAGAGGAGGAAGAAGGGAAGAGGAGAAAGATTGGCTGGTCGGAGATTGAGGTGAACCGATTGGGGAGAAGAAGAGGGTAGACCGTCGGGTAGGAAGCAGAAACCGAGGAAAACCTACGCGAAGTCTGGAACAAGACTGAACCAGTGAAGCCGTGAAGTAGGAACAGTCCCTGGAACGTGAAACAGAGCAGGAAGTTGCTGCTGGAAGGAGAACCGAGAGGTTGGAAGAAAACTGGACAAATTGAGGTTGAAGGGGGGGAGACCGAAGGGAAGAGCTGATCGAGGCAGAGTGGAACTTATCTTCCAGAGCCATTGTTCAGGGATCACTTGCTGAGATTGAAACATGGGTTGGAACATCTCGGTTTGAAGGGTTAGAAGTGATGACAAAGGAGAAGATATGGTTCTTTTTCGGTGAAGAACAAAGGATGTGAAGAAAGCTGGTTTCTTGCGGGTTCCGGTGGTGCATAGTGGGGTTCAAGGGCTTCATCCTAGGGCCTACTGAACTGAGACAGAAAGTGTGAGACAGCTGAACCAAACGAGAGAGTTGAAGGTGACGACGAAGGATGAGAAACGGCCCAGTGCAGCGAAGAAGAAGAAAACCATGATTTTCAAGGCTGAGTAAAGGGCTGGAACAAAGAGTGAGGCGAAGCATGCCCTGCATTTTTTTGGTTTAGTGAGGTGAAACGAAATAGAAAATAAGAGAGCAACCTCAGGGGCTATAACAGTAGAGGAGTCTCTTTGGGCAGCTATAAGAAGGGTGAAAGGCTGAGTTAAGGGAGAGTTGAGGGAGAGAAGGAAGTGGAACAGAATTGAGGCTAAACAGAAGCAAACCGAGAAGCAGGGGAGGCTGACGGGAGGAAGAAGAAGGCCAAAGGAATTGAGCTGGAACCGAGACAAGTGAAGGGAAGAGAAACAGCTGGGAAACAGCAGCTAACCGAGGGAGAAAGAGAGGAAGAAGAAGAGCAATCGGGATAGTGAGCAGCTGGAACCGAGAGGAAAGAGGAGAAAAGAAAAAAAAAGAGAAAAAGAAAAGAAGAAAAGGAAAAAGAAAAAAAGGGATAAGATATTTATGTATGTATGTATGTATTTTTTTATAGATAAATATATAAATGTGGTAGTAGACATAAGCTTGTTAGTGTAGATTGCAAGAAACAAAAAAAAAGGAGAAAAGGTAAATTTAATGTACATATATACATGTATGAATATATATGTATACATGCTTGAGATATAAGCTTGGTGTATATTAAGGTGTGTGAAATGAAAATGAAGGGAAAGGAGGTGAAAATCTATATGTATATATGTATATTTAATTTTACATGTATATATATGTGATGGTATATAAGTATGATAAGGTAAGTTAAATTAGAGGTGAAATAAAAATAAGAATGGGAGAGATGTGAAATAGACAAATATGTATGTATATATATATAAATGTGTGTGTGTGTGTGATGAAAAAAAATGGAAAAACAATATTTATATATATATACATATATAGGAGTGTATATAATGAATTGGGTATGCTAGTATTTATACAAAAAATTTGTATGCATATGTGATAAGGAAAAATGAAAAACAATGATAATATATATATATATATATATATAAAGGAGTGTATATATATATATTTATTTAGGTGCATATACATGTGGGAGTATATAGGATGAATGTGTGCTAGTATATGTATATACAAAGAACGTGTGTATATATATATATATATATATATATATATATATATATATATATACATATAGGAGTATATATATATGCGTATATACATGTGGATGTATATAATAAAAGGTATACGTTAATACTTGTAGGTACAAATATATAAATAGTAAAGGAATATATAAACGTTCGTGTTGGCCTAAGTATATAAACAATAATACGTACACACGCAGTAGTGACAATAGGTTCCGATTTTAACGCAATTCGGACAATTCGCATGAATATGGTGCTAAGTATACAATTCCGGTGTAGGTAATTGTAGAAGGGATTAAAGGAGGTACTAGGAGGCGTCACCGTTAGAATTCGAAATACCCGATAAATCGAGGTAAGGGGTATTATTTAACTTAGTTCTGATAATGCATATTTGTGTCACCAATATATGATTTTATGAAAGAGCATATGATTCGAAGTGATTTATCAATGCTTTTATACTTGTGAAACTGTTTACGATGCATGTTTTAAATTCATCGAAATATTTCCCGAGTACTTTCCATGTTGTGAAATGAATTTCCTAAAGTATGAAGTGTATGGATGTTTTACATTTATTTATGTTTTTATATCCATATTGTTAAAGAAATTTTGACAATTTCAAAAATATTTAAGAAAAGAAATTGTTTTCGAAAGGGGATTGTGGGGGCCACCTCTTGAGTCCTACGGGAACAAAGTGCCACACAGTCTTTCTCTTTTATGAAAGAGTTTCAAATTTCAAGGAATTTGATTTTATTACTCGATATGAGTTTATGGGTTATGAAACCCAAAAAAGATTTTGAAACTCTATTTTGAGACTATAGGCTTCGTGCATGGTTACTTCTTGTGGTGTTCCAGCTGCAGCACTTGGGGTGCCAGTACGTAGGCCCCTTTAGCACTTGATTCAACCTGTGTGGAAGATGTCGTGCTACTGGTGGTTTATGATGATGTTTTGGTAGTATATCGTACCCGCGCAGCACGCATTAATGTTCCCCGCACGGTGAGTGCCACAGGTACCCGTGCCCTAGCTATGTGCTAGTATATGATAAGAAATAAGAAGATACTACCCATGTTTATAATTACTATTGCTGTACGAACCTGACCCATTCTACAGCCCCCCTTACCATGGTCATAGGTATGATGACTCTCCATGGAGAATGACACGTATCGCATGACTTAGTTATAGCCTAGTCTCCTCGATTTGATTATGAAAAATCGACTATAATGAATATGTGTTTTCATGATTACGAAATATTCATGAAAAGTTTACGAAATGATTATGAATTATTTATGAAATGTTTACGAAATGATTATGAAATATTCATGAAATGTTTATGAAATGATTATGAAATATGCATGAAATGTTTACGAAATGACTATGAAATATTCATGAAATGTTTACGAAATGATTTATGAAATGTTCACGAAAGGTTTATGAAAAGTTGCAAAACGGTTAAGTATGTGATTTGTTTTTAAGACACGCATGCTTTATGACAATTACGCATGAAATGGAAGTTTATGTATTGCATTAAGTTTCATTCTATGAACAATTTCAAATGCTTTTATATATCAGAACTGCTTTAAGAATATTATCTTATTGGGCTTTTCCCTAAAAGCTCACCCTTCTACCTTCAGATCATTTGCAGTGAATCTATATATGCTACCTGCCGCGTATACGACGTAGGCTCGTGGGAAGAGCTACCATATGCTACTTTTTATACACGCAGAAAGGTATACATTTACATTCCTGTACCAGATATATCTGTACACACAAACACATATAATAGAAATAATTTGTCGGGATGTAATTTGTAAGGAAATGATGTAAAAAAAATATATAATTCTTGGGATTAGGTTGTAAGATGATTGGTATTAATCGATATCGATATATTGAGTTGTAAAAGTGGATTGATAAAGTATGCTTGGTAGTTGTAGATATCTAGGATTGTTGGAAAGTATGCTTAGTACTTGTGGATATCTAAGATTGTCGGAAACAACTGAATTGCAGGTGGGTAGGCTCATATATAAGCCGTTATGCTGTCGAAATTTCCATCGGCCATATAAGTTAAAGTATGGAAATTAATTATAATTACGAATAAAGAAATAGGAAAAGTGTTTTTGACACTACACAGGAATACAACCTAAGTGAATAAGGGAATAAGTGGGTAAATTAAATTCAAAAAAAAATTTCCCCTGATTTTTAAGAGTCAAGGGTCGTTACAAATCATGTATCAATAAAGCATATATCAACAAATCACTAAGCATAATATTGAATCGTAATTCTCTCAGTTCAAAATATATAAAGATATATGTTTAATCCAACAAACATGTATTAAAATAGCAACATATCGAGGACAATCTAATCATGCATGCCCTAAGATGGAGGAGGAAAGCGCTCCAAAAGTTCTTCAACTCGTGTGCGGGTGACCTACAACTCATCAAACATGGCCTGCTGTGTGGCATGGAGATTTGCAGAGCCTTCATCCATCTTCTTATTAAGCTCTATGACCATAGCCATAAGTGATTCCATCGTCTCAGAAGATGAGGCAGGTGCAGTAGGCTGAGCAGCAGACATAGGAGGAACCTCAGTAGACGGCACGGTAGGCTCAGCTGGTATATCCTCTTCCATGGCTGCCTCATGATGGGTTTCACATTTCTTCCTCCACTGACCTTGGAAGTCTTTGTAATACCTCATATGGTGAAGTGTGCCAATGTTCAGAATACTTTTTGCAAAGGGTACTTCATCGGTCTCACAAGAATAGTCAACCCCGAGTTTCTGTAACAGGTAAGCAAAGGGTTGAGGGAAGACTATTATGGAGGCTTGTCTGCGCACGAATTTTAGCCAGTCTTCGTAGATGAAGTGGACTAGATTCGGTTTTTGGTCTTAAGAAGTGTGAAGATAGTGGAGCAAAAAACGGTCTAGTTTTCTGACTGTGGAATGACGGGTACCGAAAGGTCTGAGGTTCCATGAGATTATAAGGTGTAGTAACCTAGGATGTATGGGTAGGTCACTAGCCTTATCTCCAGGCAGGTTAAATTTGAGTGGTACCTCCTCCTCTTCATCAGTCAAACCATTATCCTCAATCCCAAACACTCGGGCTAAGAGATTTGTGTTTACGAAAATCATTTTGGCCATGATGAATGTTTTAAAACCTAAAATTTTACAGATATCGTCAAGGTCATAGACAAGCTCGGCATTTGAAAAGAATACCCTAATAATGTTTGGAGGTGCAGGTGTGTTTATCTTGAGAAATGGAAGCCAACTAAATTCTTCCATTTCTGACAAATATGGGAAGTCTATACGATTAAGGAATGAGAAGTCAATGGTCCTCCAGTGTTTTATGGGCATGGTGGAGAAGTATTCTTCATATCTCTTCCTTTTTACAGGTGTTTGAAAACACCTGCTGATGGTAGTAACAGAAGACGAAGAAAGAGTGGGTGGTTGTGAGGAAGAGGGTCTAGACTCTTTGTTGGCAGCTCTCTTAATACGAGGCATTATCAAATCAGTCAAAAGTAACCTAAGATGGTTCTAAATTGTTCTCTAACAATATCCTAGGTAATGGAACAGTTCAATAGGTGCCCTAATGATGATTTAAGCAAAAAACAAAGGAATTTTTGAAGAAAATTCGATAATGTAGGTTACTAGAATGAAGATTAATGAAAAAGATTGGACGAGAACCTTACCAGAGATTGATCTACGAGAGAAATTGGAGGAGGAGGCGCGACAGAGGGTTAGGGATTTGAAATTTGGCTTTTTGAGATTTAAGAATTTTGAAGCAGTATTTATAGTCCAAGGCTAAGAAGATCGATCGGTCGAGGTACCAGATCGATCTGATATTTCCAGAGACTTGAAGAGATCTATCTTCAAAATACAGAAGCTCAAAGAGATCGATCTGCCAAATGTAGAGATCGATCTGCAACTTACAGAGGCTGAAGAAGATCGATCTGCCAAATGCAGAGATCGATCTGTAAAATACAGAAGCTTAAGGAGATCAATCTTATGGGATAGAAGATCTATCTGCTTAGCTGAACCTAACTACTTTAGGCCAATTTGGAGCATGCTAGATTGATCTATATTAATAGGAGATCGATCTCTCATACTTTTTGCCCAGAAAATGAGTTGAAAATTCAGTTGAAAATTAATTCGAAATCAAAGTTTTGAAGGTAAAAAATCTTAAGAAGCATTCATAAGTCCTAATTCACCTCTAAGAACACAAAATCTATCTCTATCAAGAGGTTTGGTGAAGATATCAGCTATTTGACGTAAAGTATCAATATATTCTAGAATTATATCTCCTTTTTGTACATGATCTCTAAGGAAATGATGCATAATCTTAATATGTTTAGTTCTAAAGTGTTGAATTGGATTTTTAGAGAGATTAATGGCACTGGTATTATCACATTTGATTGAAACTTGTTTCATGTCTACACCATAATCTTTCATTTGTTGTTTAATCTACAACACTTGAGCATTACAACTACCAGCTGCTATATACTATGCTTCTGTTATGGATTATGCTACACTATTTTGTTTCTTAGATAACCATGAGATTAATCTATTCCCTAAGAATTGGCATGTTCCTGAAGTGTTGTTTCTATCTATTTTACAACCTCTAAAATCTGCATCAGAAAAGGCATGAAGAGCAAAGGTGGAATCTTTAGGGTACCCAAGTCTTAGAAAGGGTGTGTCTTTAAGATACCTAAAGATTCTTTTTGTAGCTAGTAAGTGTGACTCTCTAGGACGGGATTGAAATCTAGCACATAAACATACACTAAAAAAAAATCAAGTCTACTTGCTGTAAGATAAAGTAATGAACCAATCATAGACCTATATAGTTTAGTATCTACACACTTACCACTTTCATCTTTATCAAGCTTGATGTTGGTGCCCATTGGAGTTGCTTGAGGTTTGCATTTATCCATTCCAAATCGTTTGAGCAAATCCTTAGTGTATTTAGCTTTATTAATGAAGGTTTCATCTTTAGTTTGCTTCACTTGAAGTCCCAAGAAGTAGGTGAGCTCTCCCATCATGCTCATTTCAAATTCACCTTGCATGATCTTAGCAAACTTAATTGATCCACTTCCTTCAGCTTGGCCTTTGGAGTTGTCCCCAAATGTGACTTTTCCACCAACTTTTGATTTGAATGAGTTGAAGTGGTTTCTATCACCGGTTATGTGTCTTAAGTATCCACTATCCAAGTACCAAGCTTCCTTTGTTTTTGCCTTGTAGCAATGCTCAATCACTTATAATCAACATTCAAACTTTTGTCTTAGGTACCTAAATTTTCTTGGGTCCTTTGGTGTTAGTGAATAGAATTCTTGATCCTTTTGGGATCCATTTTAATATTACATTAATGTCTTTTGAATTAACTACCTCTTTTGGGACCCAAATTCTTCTAACTATCATTCCTCTAAATGTGGTCATCTTTACATTGCAACTATATGATGCATGCTCCTTTTTATTACAATGTGAGCAAGTAGTTGAGGATTTATGCATATTCTTTCTAGCTAAGAAACTTTTGAGGTGAGTTTTCTCACTTTTTCCATCATATCCTAACCCATTTTTATCAAAGAAAACCCTTTAAGTTTCTAGCATGTTATCTAGTTTTTGTTGACCCATGTAAAATCTAGTAAAGGAATTATGTAAGTTATTATTGTAAGACCCGAAATTAAATTGTAAATTTTTATGAGGGATGAAAATGATCAAAAATTTAACTAAATGGGATTCGGATTGAAAATAAGGATTTAAAATGCGAAGTGAGTGAGTGCTCATGAAAGGAAGTTGGGTTAAATTAATCCCAAACACGTGTAAGGGCAAAACGGTCAAAAAATCGAAAGTCGGAATAAATTCGATAAGAAAATTTTAATTAAAAATAAGGATTTAGAATATCTTGATAATAATGAGGAAATTATATAATTTTGAGTCCAATTGATCAAGATCCGAAATTTTTAGAAATACCGAAAAATTACCCGGAGCAATACCTCGAAAATACGAAGGAATAATATCAAAAATTGGAGAAAAATATATTTAATAAATTAAATTAAATTAATTAAATTAGAATAAAATAATATAAGTTGTAGATATTTTGGATTATTGTAGATTATTTTAATGAATAGTAATAATTAAATAAATTGAAAAAAAAAGAATCAGAAGTTGAAAACGAATCGGGGAGAGAGAGAAGAAGAAAACGAAAAAACGAAGCAGCCGACCGAGGAAGCCCGACGAGCCACCGGCGGTCGATGATCCCAGCTGACGGTCGGAGAAGCTAGAGAGAAGCCCGGCGGTTCCAACGGTACTAGCGACGCGCGCCGACGGCCACGATTTTCTGCGAATCGACGGATGGAAAGTCGAGGGGGAAATCGCGTCGGTTCCGGCGAACGGCGGCGCCATAGCTCGGATTCGACCTAGCCAAATGATCACCGTATCGAGGCGGTTCTTTTGAGCCCATTGGCAGCCAACGAAACGGCGGGAATCGCCGGCGACGGCGGAAAAGGAAATGGGTCCCGACGGTAGGAGGAGAACAGGCCGGACCGGCCATTTTCCGGCGAGCTCGAGGCGAACCAAGCCCAGATTCGTGATGCGGACGACCCAGCGGAGCGAATGGTGGTGAGAACCGGTGGAGAACCGGACGGCAAGGCCCTGAACCGGTCGAACCGGAGTGAACCGGGGTGAACCGATGGGTTTGAACCAGGTCTGAACCGGACTGAACCGGTTCAGCCAAGAAAGAAGGGAAAAAAGGAGAAAAAGAGAAAAAGGAAAAAGGGAAAGAATTTTCGGGGATACATCGGACTTCGGGTAAGTCGATAAGAGTTTAAAAGTGACTAATTTGACTTTCGAGAAATTTATTTAAATTATATTTGATCAAAAAGTAACCCGGGATTAAATATAATAATTGTGCAGTTGTACGACAAAGCCCAAACGAGAGCCGATTGAGCTCCGATTTTTGTATCCCGCATCATATTGGGTAAGTACATTTTAATTTCGACAATTAGAGTCCTTTAATACAGAGTTTCGATTATTTTACGGAATTATGGATTAATTTCGTATAGAAATGAATATTTTTCGAAATTGTAATGTAATTGCCATAAATGGTATACGGGCTATCCAATGAGTTTGGAATGAAGTCCAATAATTATTGGTAAGCTGAATGAGCCCAATAAACCCGAAGAAGGGATTTAAACAGTATAAATGGGCTGAAAATGGGTCGAGGCCCATTAAAGTGCGAGCGGGCCTAATAAGAGTAAATTGGCCCAATTAGTTAAATCGACTATAGTAAACGCGAGAATTATATTTATTAGGTTAAATTGACGTGATAAATAATTATCTGCAGCCCCAGAGACTGGATTAGCATCAAATCGGATCGGACGAGCCTCCGATAGTGGAATTTGGATACGTGATCGACGAGAATCGAGGTAAGGGAATTTTGTAGGTGCATAGAGATGCCTATACGTATTTATTGAGGGGATTTAAAGGGCCTAAAATTTCTTTAAGTATCTAGAAAATGAAATAATAATTTTTACGAAAACCGGGGCTTAGATGAATAAAGAAAAAAGATGATTTTGCTCCTAGGAGTAAAATTTACAAAAAGGGTAGTAAGGCAGGTAAATTGCATGATTTCATGTTTTTAACGTGTTATATGAATGTATTGCTTTGATTTAAGCAAATATGCACATAGGTTGGCTGTTGAATTCGTGAATTTTACGAAAGGGTACCGGTTTGTACCGGTTATGATTTTAAAAAGATGTTTTATCAAGATTGAGCCACCTATTGTATTTACATGAATAAAAAGAGTGCTAGAGTCTTTCTCGCACTCAAGTTTACTGATTTATTATTCATGAAAAGCCGTACTGGAGCATTACTCGTACGAGAAATTTGTGTGTGCACAAAACCGTGCTGGAGCTTCGCTCGCACGAGATTTTAGATATCGTGATATGCATAGCGTGGTGCTGGAGCTTCGCTCGCACTAGACGTGAGTTAACATGCATATAGTCGTGCGGAAGCCTCTTGTAGACTGTCTGTCACAGAGAGTTAAGATGCTCGCACGTATACTTTGAGACATGGGTTGGTTATCGACATAGTATTGGGGTGGATAAGACCTACGGCAGACACTTCCAGACTATGATATGGGTCCACGGAGTACGATGCACCGTGTATGTCACACGGAGTACGCTGTACCGTGCAGTCATGATGACTCTATGATGTTACTTGATATTCTGGCGGGTAGGACTTGACCCCACCTCCCGTTGCAGTTGTGATACCCCGCACACCGGGATCCGTGTAGCCTGGGATCACAGGGATAAAGTATGGCCATAGTCCTTGATTTTCATATAGTAACCTACATGCCTCACATGATATCATACGGTCTGAATAGATCAGGACGAACCCAAGGGAGGGGTAATGTCCCGATTTTATATTTTTAAAAGAGATGCGATTTAATGAATCAAGGTATTCCCGAGAGATGGGTTTGACCTTGATGAAGTTGTTTTATGATGAAACAAATGAGTTTTAATGCGATGAGTTTATGATTAAACAAATAAGTTTCAAAGTGATGAGTTTGTGATGAAACAAATAAGTTTTAAATGTGACGAGCATGAGATGACATACATGATGATTTTTCCATGTTTGTTCATATGTCGATTTCATGATTTCTCTTATATGATATATACATACATGTGGCATCGTTTTAGTCATTCCTCATGCTCAAAATATAAAGGATTTTATATCACGACATTATCAGCATGTAGATAGTATAGTTATCTACCTGCTTACATTATTGCCTTACTGAGCTGTTTATGCTCACCCTTTCATTTTCCACCCCACAGGGTACATTCAGTAGAAGAGAACGACAATAGTCATATCCGCTGCTTCTTATCAAGACCAGGTATACACATTTGTATAATTTTTGTATCTGAACATATAGATGCACAGTACTGTATATAGATGCAATATTGGGGATGTATTTAGTTTAAATAAATTGATATGTAAATGAAATATGAAAATGGAATGGGAAATAGGTGAGAGGTGACTAACACCGAATCATAGCCCAACTGTTTAGTAGTGTAACTGTTCACGACGGGTAAAGAAATGAAAAAGTGAAAAATTTACTCTGATTTTTAGGTAATTTGGATCGTGACAATTATTCTTTTCTTTTAGGTCATGGATTTCAAGATTTGTACTTTCTAATCTCTTTTCACATTCTATCTTATCCTTTAGTATTAATTCATTTTCTTTCTTTAGTTTAGAGATTAATTTTTTGTACTTCAAATTCATGCATTCATATTCTAATGCAAGATCATCAAATGCATCTTGTAGTTCATCAAAAGAGTACTCATTAAGATCTGAAGTTACCTTTTCATCTTCAATTTTCATGAAGCATAGATTAGCAATATCCTCATTTGAATCATCATCGGAGCTGTCACTGTCGTTCCATGTTGCCATCATTGCCTTCTTTTTGTGATTCCTATCACTTGATCTTTTTAAAAGAGGGCAGTTAAATTTAATGTGTCCAGGTTTTTTGCATTCATAGTATACAATGGTATCTTTTCTACCTAGTTCTTCTTATTCTTTCTTGTAGTTTCTCCTACCACTATCATTTGCTCTCATTCTCATAAATTTATTAAATCCCTTGGCAAACATTGTCATTTCGAGATCTTCTTCATTACCACTCTCATTTTTATTTTCTTTCAAATTTTCTTGAGTAGTGGATTTTAGAGCTACTCCTACTTTCTTGGGTGGCTTTTCATTTCTTTTTAATTTTATTTCATATGTGAGTAGTGACCCTATCAATTCATCTAAAGATAGTGTGTGGGGGTCTTTGGACTCTTCAATTGCTCTTACTTTAGCTTCCCAAGATTTTGGTAGGCTATTCAGGATTTTCTTAACCATTTCTATATTTGAGTAGATTTTGCCTAAGAACTGTAGTCCATTTATTACATCAATAAATCTAGTGAACATGTCACTAATTGACTCTCATTCTTTCATCCTAAATAGCTCATAGTCATGTGTGAGCATTCCTACCTTAGTCTCCTTTACTTGAGTTGTGCCTTTATAAGTAATTGTCAATTTATCCCAAATTTGTTTGACATTATCACAACAGAGACTCTATTATATTCATTGGACTCTAACGCCCAAAATAAGGTGTGCATGGCCTTTGCATTTAGCTGAGCACATTTTACATCATTAGAATCTCACTCATCTTCTTCTTTTGGGATATCTCTTCCCTCTATCCTTTTAGTTGGGATTTGAGGACCTTTAGTTATAATCCTTCATACCTCGTAATCATTTGCTTGAATGAAAAGCATCATTCTAGTTTTTCAATAAGCATAATGTTCATCATTGAACATGGGAGGCCTAACTGTAAAGTGTCCCTCTCCTACTAGACTGGTTGCTACATTGCTATGAGTCATTAGATCGTTTTAACTCTTAGAAAGTTATTCCTTAATGATCAAAGAGTCCGAGCTCTGATACCAATTGTTGGCTCTACCGAGAGGGTGGGTGAATCGGTTTTCTAATGATAATGCTAAATTATAAACTTAATTGAATTTTATTGTAGGTAATCAAAGAAAAAGCAATAAAGTATAGTGCAATAAATTAAAGGAGACAAGGGAAGGAATCAGCAAACTCAGTAATTTATAGAGGTTCAGCCAATCGCTTGCCTACGTCCTCTCTTCTTGACCTTCTTGTCAAGAGCTTTCTTTCACTATCTCAATAGTTGATACAAACTCCCTTTTAAGGTTAAGGAATAACCTCTCTACCCCTTTTTACAAAGATAAGTATTCACCCCTTACAAAATTATCTCACAGAGGAACTCTCCTCTTCTCTCTTGGATTAATAATGAATACAAATAGAAACTTTCTTTTGTGGGTATGAAGAATAACTTCTACACAAGCTTTTTAATACAATACAATCAATGTGATTATGAAGACAAAGAGAATGTTAAGAATGATCTCTTAAGAATATTCAGAATTTACAGCACCAGTCTCTCTACTTTCCAGTGTCTTTAATGCTTGGCTTTATACAGCAGGATTAGTAGTTGAAGCATTTAATGCTATTTTTTTCGTTGAAGATTTTACAGAAAAAGCCATTGGGAACCACCAGAAGAGTATCAGATCGATCTTCCATCATGACCAGATCGATCTTCTAGTTTAAATTCCTACAATTACAAAGCAACCTGAAGCAAGGAGATCGATCTCATATTTGTAGAGATCGATCTTATAATTTGAAAAATGTTAGTGAAGATCGATCTGTCAAACCATCAGATCGATCTTCTAATCTCTCTGTTTGAAGTAAGATCGATCTCCAGATCGATCTAGCAAGTATTCTTGTAGAGGGAAGATCGATCTCTAATCACCCTAGATCGATCTCCTAAACTCTCTGACTTTGAGGAGATTGATCTTTATCCATATGAGATCGATCTCATAAACTCTTTGTTTGAACATAGATCGATCTACAGATCAATCTAATACCTTTAACCTTTGCCTTAGAGGAGATCGATCTCTTTCTTGACCAGATCGATCTCATAGGCATTCTGTAATTTAAAGATCAATCTCATAACCCCTAGAGATCGATCTCTTCTTCCTCAACATCCTATACATGCTCTTTGAGTGTTTAATCCTTTAGTAGATCGATCTCATATTCTCATGAGATCGATCTCTCATACTTGAAAACCCAAGAGATCGATCTCTCATCCTTTAATACCCAGTTTCTGGCAATGACATGTATTTAATTAAACTCTTAACATGTTTAAAACATTTCTAGATTTATAATATCCATGATTGAATTACTGTTTTGTCATTTCAAAATATATTAACTTAACAATAGATTATAAGAGTTTGAAGTACATATTTTCTCAGCGAAAACTGAATATAAGACAAAGGAGATGGATGGAACTCCTTAAAGACTATGATTATGAGATCTTGTATCACTCGGGTAAAGCTAATGTGGTTACTGATGCTTTGAGTAGGAAGTACCTATGTATGGTTTCTTATTTGATAGTCAGAGAGTATGAGCTCTTGGAGCAGTTTGCTGATTTGAGTTTGGATGTTACTCCTTCTGAGACTGATAAGGCTTTAATTGCCAGTTTAAGAGTTGAGCCAGATATGATGAATCGAATTCGATTAGCTCAGAGAGAGGATTGGTTTTGTATTGAAGTTGTTGATCTGATGAACCAAGGATAGAGATCTAAGTCTGATCTTAGTAATGATGGTTTGTTGAGGTTCAAAAGCCGTATTGTGGTTTTTAATGATAAGTATTTGAAGAGACTGATTCTAGAGGAGTCTCATATTTCATGGTACACTTTGCACCTTAGGAACAATAAGATGTATCATAGATTGCGTAAGGTGTACTAGTGGCATGGGATGAAACGGGACATTACAGATTTTGTGACAAGATGTCTCGTGTGTCAGCAGGTTAAGGTAGAGCATCAGAAACTGGCAGGATTGCTTAATCATTTACCTATACCCACTTAAAAATGGGAACACAATACCATAGATTTTATTATGGGATTGCTAAGGACTCGAAGGAATCATGATGCTATTTGGGTCATATTTGATAGGTTGACTAAGTCGTCACACTTCCTGCCATTGAAATCTACAAATACTTTGAGTGATTTGGTTGATTTATTTATTTGAGAGATTGGCAGGCTACATGGTACACTATTGAGCATCACATCTGATAGAGATTCCAAGTTTATTTCTCTTTTTTGAAAGCATATGGGATCTCAGTTGAGTTTTAGTATTACATTTCATCCTTATACAGATAGTCAGTTAGAAAGGACCATTTTTAAACTCTAGAGGATTTGTTGCGAGTTTGTGTCTTGGACTTTAAAGGCTCTTGGGATGATCATTTACCATTAGCTGAGTTTGCATATAATAACAATTATTACTCCAGTAATGGTAAGGTACCGTATGAGGCATTTTATGGGAGGAGATGCATATATCCTATTGGTTGGGAAGAGGTTGGTGACAGAAAGGTATTTGCTCTGAGTTAGTTTAGCAGGCTACTAAGAGTGTCCGATTGATATGTGATAGACTCAAGATAGCTCAAAGCCAGCAAAAACGTTATGCTGACACTCGAAGGTGACACTTAGAGTTCTCAGTGGGGGATTTAATGTTTTTGAAAGTTTCGTCATCCTAGGGAATTATGAGGCTCGACAAGAAAGGAAAGCCAAGTCTTTGGTATATCGGGCCGTTTGAGATTGTGGATAAAGTTAGAGATGTGGCTTATTGATTGACACTTCCTCCGCAGTTATCAGGGGTGCATAATGTTTTTCATGTCTCCATGTTTTACAAGTATCACCCGAATCCCTCGCATGTGATAGAATGTGAGCCTTTAGAGATCAGAGAGGATCTTAATCATGACGAGAGTTCGATCCAGATACTTGATAAGAAAGATAAGATGTTGAGGTCTAAGTTTATTTCTTGGTCATGGTTCTTTGGTAGCATCATTCTTCTGAGAAGGCTACTTGAGAGCTAGAGAGCTTGACATAGGTGAAGTACCCTCACCTGTTTAATTAGCCCGATTTAATTTGGAGAACTAAAATTCCTAAGGTGAGAAGGATGTGCGAACTATAAATTTTAGTTTTTCCTTCTCTAATTAATTTAAGGAATTAATATGATATTTTCTTTATATGATTTCGGGGCCCAACCTATACCTATGTGGAGCAAGGATCTAAGCTCGGAGTCCGAGATGGTTAAGTAACCCGAGAATTCTCCTATGTATGACCTCATGTAATAAGTAAGGATAAGTAATGATTTTATGTATATATTGACTATGGAAGTATATTATGAAAAGGAAATTATATGATTGGAAATGAATATTTATGGTTATGGACAAAAGAATAAGAATAATTAAGTATTTAAGCTAACAAGGTAAAAGTTGGAGAGCTTAGCTTGAAGAATGGAGTTTAAGCATGCAAAATGCTAATTCGATGCCATCCAAGGAATGAACATCTTAATTTATATTGAGCTTATAAGGTTCTAGGAGAAATTAAGGAAGAAACGTGGTATGATTAAGTATGCTTAAGGGCTATTTTAAAGCTTGCAAACAACCAAGTATATCGGGAGCATGCTTGAAGTTTGGTGCATAAAAGTAGTCAAATGATGAACAAAGGAAATTAATATGTAACAAAAAATATATATGATGTAACAAAGTTAATTAAGAGATGAAAATGAGGTTTTAAACTGATAATTAAGGTTGATTAAGTGGCCAAAATAATTTTGTAAAGAGAAGGCCAAAATTGTGAAATTCAAGTGAGCTACGTGAAGAAATGCACGTAAATTATATGGAAATTATTCATATTAAAATTTGAGGTTAATTTAGGCTTAACATAGACTTAAAATGGAAACAACTTTGTTGAAGAAGCCATGGCCAAAATCCTGAATGGAAGGTTATGAAATAAATTAATCAAAACAGTGTATGAGCTTACCTACTCTGTTAGTAGTTTATCCAACATCCTTCCATGATTTAAGGGGTTGATTTCATTTGATTTTTTATCAAGATCAGACCATAGACTTCAGCTTTATATTACACGATATTTATGCAATTTTTAAGGGTCCATGCTTCCATGTTTCTGTTTTGTTTAGCCAAATACATGAGGAAAATAACACTTAAGGTGGGAAACCTTCTAGCCAATGTGTCCTGTAGCACCTTCATTTCCTAGTTTTTTTCAACATAAAAATAGCCTTATTTGGCTTGGGTCCTTTAAGATCGATTTTTCTTCCCTAAGTACACTATAACATATATTTTTTTTTATGGGAATTTAGAAGGCCATTTAAGAGGTGTTTTCTTGCTTGAAAGAATAAGACACAGAGCCTGAAAGAACAAGGCACAGAAACTACCCTGCATCAAGATATGCCAAGTTTTGAGGTTTTGTTTCTAAGGTTACTTGATATTTTGTGAGGTCTTAAGGATGATTTTAAGTGATATTTTACAGTTAAAATGTTGAGGAAAAAAAGGTGATTCAAGGCTGATCCAAGATCCAAGTTGAGTAAGGAACTTGAATTGTTTTAAGATTGGATATTTGGTGATGATTTTGTAACACTTTGATGTTGTTTAAATTGTGGTTTGTGAAATGGCAAGATAGGGTAATCATTTAGGGTTTCAACAAAGAGAGAATTTTTTAAGGTTAGAACATGCCAATTATGGGTTTAATGTGTTGAATTAATTATAAGATTGATCCATGTAAACTTAAGATGATTTTGTGGTGACATGGAGTAGAAACCATGAATGCCTTGTTTTGGGGTTTTCAGCTAACATGTAAAGTTTAGGGTTAGTGACTTAAATTTTGGGTTAAGGCAATGTGCTAAGTTAGTTAAGGTTATTTTAAGATTAATTTTGAGGTTGGGAATTAAAAAGGACTATAAGGTAATGTGACACAATTAAGGATTAAGTGAAGGGTTTAAGGAAAATAAATCTATACTGATGAAATTTTACGGATATTAAGGATTTATTTAGGGAATAAAAATGAGCTATGATATTGACAATGAAGTAAAATGGAAATTAAGCATTATAAGCCAATTGGCTAAGTTAAGGAAATTAAGGAATTAATTTATGGACAGTAAGTTGTAACGACTCGTAACCTATAAAAATTCAGGAATTTTTTTTTTTAAACTCTGGCTTGCAACTTAATCCCTTCATTCATTTAGGTTGTATTCCTATTCAGTGTCAATTCATTTTCTTACTTCTTTATCCGTAATTATAATTAAGTTTCATATTTGGATTTATATGACCGATAGAAATTTCGGTAGCATAACGACTTATATATAAGCCTACCCACTTGAAATTTTTTTACAATATCAACCCTAGCTATCCACAACTATCAGACGTGCTTCCCAAGTCATATTATTAAATTATTCTACATATTCCAAAACACGTCTAGTTACTCCCAAAAATAATCCTTAAAAATATTTCATTTCATTTATGTAAACTCCACGAATTTTTGTCCTCGAATCTAATGATGTACAATAATTAGATAAATGGAATTGAGGATGAACACATTGGAGGAGAATTAATTGGAAATATATTTGACGCATAAGAGAGATTTAGAAAAAAAAATAATTTAATTAAATTATATTATTCAAAGGAAGAATATCTATGGGAAATAGAGGTAAGATTTATATACATATGAGCTAGGAAATGTATATACATGTAATTTAAGTACAATTACTAGATTAAAGTCATTTTATATGTATATATAAATAAATACTATAAGAAAAATTTACGAAGTGTATATGCTGACCGAGAGCCCATTTAGGAAATATACATATGTATATGCTGCTGCTAGCAGCAATAGAATGAGAAACCGAGACTTCCTGATTATGGGGCAAGGTCGAAATATATATATATATGTATTGGGTACATAGGTCTAGTGATGGTAGTGGAGGGAGGAGTAAAATATATGTAAATTGGTGAATGGAAAAGATGGGTGAATGGTTGTCAGAGATGGCAGCAACGTAAGGGAACAACTGCTGAAACCACTCCCATTTTCGTACCTGTTCACGCCATCAAACCTTTTCATTTCTCCCTACTCCTCTGTCAAAGACAGAGCATTATGCCATCTACCTGCAACACACAGGACTCCATGAATTATTAACCCATTTTCTGGCATCGAAAACGAGAAGTGGAAGAGAGAACCGAGAAGCAAGACCCAGCTGAAAAACTAAGAAGCATTTTGTGAAAAAATAGGAATGAAAAGAACTAAAGCAAACTGAGAGAGAGTGAACTGCAGCAAGGAAAAAAAAGATGGGAATAGTTAGAAGTGGCTGGAAAACCCGAGGGCCACTGTGGAAGAAAGCATTTGACGTGTGCAGTGGCTTGAAACATAGAGGAGATGGACCGAGGAAATGTAGGAGATCGAGAGGGGGTAGAAGCAGGGGACGTCCCCTGGAGACCAAACTGTACTGCATGAAGCTTGTTCCTTTCTTACCCGAGCAGTGATATAGGCATGAAACAGAAGAAGAATAGGCGAAACAGGGGGCTCTTTCTCGGCTCTCCTGGAAAGCAAATCCTCTTGGCTGGAAAACAGAGGCAAAAGGCAGGATCGAGAGTAGGGTGGTGATGGTAGTGGTAGTAGCATGATGGTGAAGAGGAGGGGATGACCGAGACGTAATGATGGTGACGAGCGAGGTTGCTGCACCGGGAAGGAAATTGAGGAAAGGGTGGCAATGACGAGGGAAAAGTGGTTGATAACGACGAACGGAACCGAGAGCAGTAGGCAACTACTCTGTTTTTGTTTTGGACGACCATTCTCGGTAAGAAAACGTTACCGTCTGAAACAAGGATAGAAAATGGAAAACTGAAGCAGAGAAAGAATCTGAAACAGAAAACGATGCCAAGCAGTGGAAGCTGGGCCTCGGGTGGAAACTAGTTGCTGGCGTCGGGTGGTGACGAGAGGCATGAGAGATGTTGATGACAGCAGAAGGAAGCAACGCTGAAGAGGAAGACCGACAACAGGGCTCTCAGGTGAGCAACAGTAACCCGCGAGGAACAAGAAGAGAAGGAGGATGAACAGTGGCCGGACAAAAAAGAAATGAGAAAGAAATAGAAAATGGCGGGAAGGAAAAGAGTTCAAAAAAAAATGAAAATGATGAAAAATGAATAGTAGCCGAGAAAAAAAAAGAAAGAAAATAAATAATAAAAAAAGGGGATATATATATAACATATATATATATATATATATATATATATATATGGAATAAAGGACAGACACAAAGAATTTTGAAACTCAAGGGAAAGGGCCTCCGACAGAAATAATCCGAGTAGATCAGACCCGTTGACTCGCTGAGTCGAAGTAATCAAGAATTACGGACAGACATCGATGTAATAAATTTATACAAGTTTTAGAGATAATTGTATGTATTGTATAATTTCGAGTGTATTTTCCCTAGGTAAGCAAAGTTACGATTTTGATGCATCGTAGTTAATTCGATAAATAGGATACTAAGAAATACAACTTTTGGTGTAGGAGAATCGTAGAAGGATTTAAGGGAGATACTAGGAGGCGTCACCACTCGAATTCGGGATATCCGGTAAATCGAGGTAAGGGGTATTATTTAACTTAGTTCTGATAATGCATATTTGTTTCACCGATAAATGATCTTATGAAAGACCATATGATTTGAAATGATTTATCAATGCTTTCACACTTACGAAGCATGTTTTAAATTGTCAAAATGTTCCCCGAGTATTTTCCATGTTGTGAAATGAATTCTCTAAGGTATGAAGTGTATGGATGTTTTACATTTATTTATGTTTTTATATCCATATTGTTAAAGAAACTTTCGACAATTTCAAAAGTATTTAAGAAAAGAAATTTGTTTTCGAAAGGGGATTGTGGGGGCCACCTCTTGAGTCCTACGGGAACAAAGTGCCACACAGTCTTTCTATTTTATGAAAGAGTTTTCAGACTATAAGGAATTCGATTTTATTACTCGATATGAGTTTATGGGTTATAAAACCCAAGAAAGATTTTGAAAACTCTGTTTTGAGACTATAGGCTTCATGCATGGTTACTTCTTGTGGTGTTCCGGCTACACCACTTGGGGTGCCGGTACGTTGGCCCCTCTAGCACTTGACTCAACCTGTGTAGAAGATGTCGTGCTACTGGTGGTTTACGATGATGTTTTGGTAGTATCTCGTGCCCGCGCAGCACGTATGAATGTTCCCTGCACGGTGAGTGCCACAAGTGCCCGTGCCCTAGCTACGTGCTAGTATATGATAAGAAATAAGAAGATACTACCCATGTTTATAATTATTATTGCTGTATGAACCTGATCCAGTCTACAGTCCCCCTTACCATGGCCATAGGTATGATGACTCTCCACGGAGAATGACACGTATCGCATGACTTAGTTATAGCATAGTCTCCTCGATTTGATTATAAAAATCGACTATGATGAATGAATATGTGTTTTCATGATATATACGAAAATTGGCTACGATCGATATGCTTCATGAAATGTTTATGAAACGATTACGAAATATTCGTGAAACGTTTACAAAATGATTATGAAATATTCATGAGATGTTTACGAAATGACTATGAAATATTCATGAAATGTTTACGAAATGATTTATGAAATATTCATGAAAGGTTTATGAAAAGTTGAAAAATGGTTAAGCATGTTATTTCTTTTAAAGACATGCATGCTTTATGACAATTATGCATGAAATGGCAATTTATGTATTGCATTAAGTTTCGTTCTATGAACAACTTCAAATGTTTTTATATATATCAGAACTGCTTTAAGAGTATTACCTTACTGGGCTTTTCCCCAAAAGCTCACCCCTCTACCTCTTAGATTTTTGCAGTGAATTACAGTTAATAAAATGCTGCGTAGACGACGTAGGCTAGTGGATATGAGCCTCCCCAGACTACCTTTTGTATATGCTTGAGGTGTACATTCTCATCTCTTTACCAAACTATTTGTATGCAAGTATCTATTGAAAATAATGTGTCGGAATGAAATCTGTATAAGGATAAATGAAATGAAATATTTTTAAGGATTGACACTGAACAAGAATCCAGCCTAAGTGAATAAGGGAATAAATGGGTAAATTAAATTCATTCAAAAAAAAATTTTCCCTGATTTTCAAGGGTCGTTACAATTTATCCTTATACAGATTACATCCCGACACATTACTTTCAATAGATGTCTGTGCATACAAATGGTCTGGTAAAGAGATAAAAATATATACCTCACGCATGTATAAAAGTTAGTCTAGGGAATCTCATATCTGCCAGTCTACGTCATCTACGCAGCAATTACCAACTGTAATTCACTGCAAACAATCTGAGAGGTGAAGGGGTAATCTTTCGGGAAAAAGCTCAGTAAGAAATGCATTTAAAATGATCATAGTGTTTAAAACATACAAAGTACATAATAATACCAAAAGGCCCTATTTCTTTACAAATATTACATCACTTTCAAAACGTATATCACGGAAAACACATTTAACAGAAACATGGTTTCGAAATAAGAAAACCTTAACAGACCGATCATAATCTTTCATGATATACAGAACTTAAAAAACATAGCTGAGCATGAAGCATGTATCGAAAGATCAAATATCTTAAACAAAAATTATATCGAATGGAAATCAGAACCTGTCAGATCATACAGAACTTCAAAAGCATTGCTGAGTATAAAACATATTTCAAAACATCAACATCTTAAAACAGAGATCATGTCAGACGAAAATCATAACTTTTCAGATCATACAGAACTTCAAAAGCATTGCTGAGTAAATCACAAATCAAAGAATCCAATCTTAAAACAGAGTTTGTTTCGGATGGAGACTATGCTAGCTCATGTAATCGTCATGCGAAAATAACGTATTCATCCTCCGTAGAGGGAAAATCATAAACATGGTCATGGCAAGGCTGTAGACGTGATCAGGGTCGTACAACAAAACATACGCACCTGGGCCCTTTGGCTACCTCATCTCACTCAAGAGGTCTTTCTGGCTAGTTGGGCATTTTGGCTACCTCACCCCACTTAAGAGGTCTTTCTGGCTAGCCTCATCTCAGGTGGCAATCATACACACCTGGGCCTTTTGGCTACCTCACCCCACTCAATAGGTCTTTCTGGCTAACCTCATCCTAGGTAGCAAACACATATGCCACGAAGGCGAACGTGACAATTATGCATTGACCATGTGACACTTTGCATCTATAGGACCCAAGAGGTGGCCCCCACAGTCACACAGACTTGTGTGGCACTTTGCTCCCACAGAACCCCACGATCGCATATCATTAAACATTGCCTTTATCTCAAAACAAAATTTTTAAAATTTTTCTTGGGCTTCATAAGCCTTGTGAAGGCCTGAGCCTTTTGACTACCTCACTCCACTTAAGAGGTCTTTCTGGCTAGTCTCATCCCAAGTGGGCCTCACTCACATATTTAAATTTCATAAATCGAATATCAAATCAACTCTCTTTTGCGGTTGAAAACTCTTTCATAAAACATAGAAACTGTGCTCATATAACAGATTCCATTTCTCGCAAAACATGTAACAAGCTCATGCATAAGTCAAAATCATATCATTTAGTTCAAGAAACAAAATCAGAAAACATGCTCACAGATTTGAAGACATGCTCAAAACTCATGTCTTTAAATTCATAAATCTTTCTTTCAGTTTCAGAAACATGACAAGATAAAGCTAGGGCTCAAAAAAAGCTGGGCTTGGTTTTGTTTAAATGTTAACTTGGACTAAAGAACGAACGCTTGGTATAAATTCTGATCATTTACTAAAATATTGCGTAACTCAATTATTTTCATAAATCCAAGTTTGAGGGAAAGGAGGATACTATTACCATTTTAAATTACACCCTTACCTCGATTTCTCTGTACAGTCTAACTTTTCCAAACGCTGAGGTTTCGCTCAGTCTGATTTGCTCCCAATTCAGTCCTCTGGAGCTGTAATTAATCACAAATTGCTTATTATTATTTGTTATAAACACGTACGCAGTGTAATTTCACTTCAGATAAAATTTTGGACCCAATTATTTTTATTGGGCCTTATAGTCTCTTAATGGGCCCACCTCTATCCTAAGTCCGTTTCAACTCCTTTATTCAATCCGTAAAATCCATTTAACTATTTAGGCTCAGTTACAATTTATGAGCCATCCATTAGGTAATTAACAAGTTTAGGCCGATTGTTACACAAGTTGGGCCCATTATTAACGTTTAGCTGATTACATGACCTACTATCACCATCACGCCATTTTAAACCTTTTTCTAATTTCTTTGGATAGTTCATAATATCGTTTGCGATAGTCGATTTCTCAATTCCAATTATAACGCAATTTACATGAAATTAATTAAGAAATTATGCGATTAATTTCTAACTCGTATAATTATACAAGTGGTAGCAAGTGAGATTTGCTTACCCAAGATTCCATAATACACACAAATCGAGGTTGATTTGAACTTTCGTTTGTCGCCAGTTATCGAACTACACATTTATAAATTTTCTAGATCAAATTCGGTTAAATATATATTTAAATAATTATTTCAAAAATTAACTCAATCCATTTGACCACTTACCGGCTTACCCGTAGCTCTACAGTATCGCCAGATTTTTTTCATTTTTTCCTCTTTTTCCTTTTTCTTTTTTTCTCTATTTTTTTTTCCTGGCTGAACCGGTTCGGACCGGTTCGGCCCGGTTCAGCTCGGTTCAATTTTCTCCTTCGTCGTTCGGAGCTTCGCAGGCCTATTCTTCGCCGGCTTCTGTCTCCAGCAGGTCCGCAGGGTTATCCGGTGCATGGATCTGGTATCTGTTTAGCTAGGACTGGCTGAAAAGTGGTCGGTCCGACCACTCCTCTCTTCGGCGTCGCTACCCATTTCTTTCTCTCCCGATCGGCGTTGCTTCTCGCTGATTTGCGCCTGGATCGGCGCCGTTGGTCGTCTCCTCTGGCCGATGGCAAGGCGTTCCCCCCTCCAGCCGCTGCTTCCTCTCTTCTCCTCTCTGTTTCTCCTCCTTCTTCCTCGGTTTCATCACTTCCTCTTTTCTCTTGGTCTCGCCGTTTCTCTCCCTCATTCCGTTGACGTTTCTCGCCTTGGCCGGCTTCGGTAGCTTCTCTCTTCCCTCAGGTCACCGCCTCCTCGCTCCGGGGTCTCCTCTTCTCTCCCTGTCTTCTTCTCTCAGGTCAGGGAAGGGAATTTCGGTTCCCTTCTCTGACCCTTTTTCAGTGTCGCGCGATATCGCGCGACACTGTTTTTTTTTTTAATTTTTATTTTATTACTATAACATTTATTATTATTATATATATGTTATATTATATATATATACTATATATATTTTTATTTATTTTTTTATTATTATCATTTATTTATCTATTTGTTTTATTTTATATCAAACATACATTTTTATTTCCACTTGTACGTTTTTACAAACAAATTTAAAGGAAAATTTCGGAGATTTACATAAGCTATATAAGCATTATGATTAAGGAAAAAGAATAAGTAATGGAAAATATATTTTCAAATACAAAAAGGAAATAAACTATGTAAGTGTTGAATTTATTAAGTATAATTAGGGTGAAATTAAGGATAAGAGAATTAATTAAGGATTAGGCTCGGTAATATAGATAAAAGCTATCACACCCCGACTCCGGGTGCCTTTCATCCATACATATACTACTTATGGTTGGGCTGTGAGCCGATGTAATTATTAATTCCATACATTTATAGTGGAAATATTTGAAACTTTAAAACACACACTCCCAGACATGTGTGTTGATATATAAAATCGATTGTATAATATAATATCTTTACATTACATCCCCATACAAATTTTTCTCTTTTTCAATGTATAACTGTATGATACAATATGATAGATACAAAATATTTATGTGTATACATTTCTTATACCTTAGCAGCTGATGAGAGCTGGCCAATAAAAAATGATCTGGAGACCACCGCATTGTTCTACTTCTCAGTATATGGAGGGAAAAAATAGTGGGATGAGCAAACCACAGCTCAGTAAGGAAAAAGATGCTAACAGGTAGATACTGTACTATTTACGTAGCCCATGCATGATTAACAAAACATCATTCATTATAAATGAAGTTATCAATAAAAAATGCATTTAAACATTCTATCCTCATAGGCATTTTCTTAAAAATCAATACTAAATATTTTTGTTTAAGAAACATATCATAAAACAGTGCTATCACAGCACAAGCATTCAAATCAGGATATTTATCAAATCATAATATCTCTTTTCTTCTCACAAAACATTTCATTTCATCACATTTCTCTTATCTTTGAGACAGGTAGGGGATTTTAGGCAAACAAATATCCACGACATATGGTCATAGTCAGTGATCCCAGGCCTCATTGATCAGGTGTGCACAGGGCATCACTCGCTTGAAGGGGGATGGGTCAGTCCTACCCTTTGGTTCATCTCAATCATCATCATCATCTTCCTCATCATATCACATATACTCACGGTACAACGTACTCCATGCATCATCTATGCGATACTCGTACCCACATGTACACAGCACGGTACATAGTTGTAAGACCCAAATTTTTATCATATTTCCTTATGATTCACGTGATGTAAACATGGTTATGTGTAAATTGAATCATAAGAAGAGTTTTACGTGAATGAAAAAATGCAAATGGAATGAATAAAATTTCTGAATGCATTTAAAGATCAAATGAAGATTGAAATGACCACATATTAAACGAATGGGATTCAGACATTCAGAGTAGAGATAAGAATTTAAAACACGAAATGAGAAAGGGTTTATGAAGGAAAGTTGTATTGATTTGGTCTCGAACACGTTAAAGGGTAAAACGGTCAAAAGATCCAAAATTCAGTGTCGATTCGGTAAGACATTTACACTGTAAACATGGATTCAAGAAATCTTAATCAATAAAGGAGAAATAATTAAATTTAAGGTTAAATTGATCAAGATATGAATTTATTGGAATAAACTGAAACTTTCACCTCGGAAAAATTATCCCAAAAATATTAAAAAAATACACTGAAAAGATAAAATCAGACAAATAAATATATTAATTGATTAAATGAATAAAATATAATATTTTTGGGATATTTTGGCAAAAATATTATATTTTATTCAATTAAAATAAAAAAAAAGTAAAAAAAATAGAATCGCGATTCACGATTCTGAAATACAGAAGAAGGAAGCAGAAAACAAATGAGGGAGACTGAGCCTCCCCCATCTGCCTCCCCAAACGGAGGTCCCGGCGGACGAACCTAGATGAGAGGGGCAGCTGAGCCTCGCCGGCACTGGTAGACGGAGGAGGAGCACGACCGACGAGAGAAAGGGGGAAAAAAGAGAGAAACCGAGGAAAAAAAAGGAATCCGACGAGCTCAACGTCGATTAGCCCCGACCACCACTAGCCAAAGGATCCTCAAGTGAAGACCGATCGATCGATGGCTGAATCGACCAGTGGAACGGTCGGCAGCATCGTCAATAGCGGCAGAAAGGAAACGACACCGACGTCGAAAGGAGAAGAGGCTGGACTGACTACTTTTCGGCCAGATCTGGTGAAACCGACACCAGATCCATGCACCGAACGACCCTGCGGATCTGCTGGAGACGGAAGCCGACGAAGAACCGACCGGCAAAACTTCGAACGGCGAAGGAGAAAATCAAACCAGACTGAATTGGGTTGAACCGGACCGAACCGGTTCAGCCAGAAAAGAAGAAAAAGAAAAGAGGAAAAAAATGGAAAAAAATTCGATGATGCAATTGAATTACGGGTAAGCCGGTAAGTAGTCAAATGGACCAATTTAATTTTTAGAATGATTATTTAAATATATATTTGATCGAATTTAACCTGAAAATATATAAATGTGTAGCTTGATAATTGACGACAAACGAGAGCTCGAGTCAGTCTCGATTTGCCTTGGGTAATTAACATTTATTTACGACAAATGGCATCATTATGCGTGTTAGAAATTTACCGCATAAATTACAGATTTAATTCCGTATAAAATGAATTATATTCTGGAATTGAAGATAAATTGTCGTAAATAATTATTTGAGCTATCCAAGAGTTTCAAATGAGACCCAATAAATTGTTGGTGGGCCCAATGAGCCCAATAGGCCTCGATGATGTGAATACTAAGTGAAAAATGGGATTAAGGCCGATTAAGGCCCTTTAAGGTGCAATTGGGTCCAATAAGAGTAAACAGGCCCAATGCTGTAAATTAAGCCCAGTAAAAGTGAAATGCAAGTAAATTGTACTGTTTTTAACTCGATAAATGATTATCTGCAGCTCCAGAGAACATATAGGGAGTTAAACGGATCAGGTGATCGGTAACGATGAAAAAGGTAGAATGTAAACCCTACGAATTTTCATGTATCCGGTTTAAATAATAATGAAGAATGCGCTTATGGGTGGATAATTAATTTGAATTATAATATGAGAAACTTGGACGAGGTTAAATTACTAAAATATTTTGATTTGAGGAATAAATAATTATGAGGTGTAAAACTAAATTTTTTTAGCTAGATTTAATATGTGTTTATTCTTCCGTATTAGATAAGTACTAATAATAGGTCGATTACGCTTTGAACATAATACATGGTGAAGTATAAAATAACTACTTAAAATTTATTAATAAAATAAATTAAATGAATAAATAAAGAAACAACTAAATAAATAAATAAAAATTTAATTGAGTACATGGATGTGCACATATGTATGTATATAAATATATAATTATATGTGCTGTTATAGGTATTCTTTAAATAGGGTACAATAGATAGATGTATATAAACAATATACATTCACGTGGCCGAGAGCTCCTATCAGCAGAAGAAGCAGGAAACGTTAAACAAGAGACATGAACAGGAAATGTGAGGCATGGGAAACTGGAAACAGAAACATGATACAGGAAACGTGATGAAGAAACGTGAAGGGCGATAGTTCCGTAAGGCAGAAAGATGGTGATGAGGGGTGGTTAGTAGAGGAAATATAATAGAATAAGAAAAAAAAAGAATGCCTCAACTGTTAGGAAAAAGAAAATAAAATAGGGACAGAAGTGAAATGAAAGAGAGGTTAATTTAATTACAGCAGTGAAAGTCGGGTGAAGTGATGGGCTAGCATATATATATATATATATATATATATATATAAATATATATAAAGGACAGTATTAAATCTACAATTTCAGCAGAGGAAGAGAAGCGTGTTGAGGGAGCTGACATAATTGAAAGTCAGCATACTTATCACTGTCACTCCCATCTATCACCCCATCATCAGTCCCGGGTCACTGTTGAAAACTGCATTCTTTTAGTTTTTGCACCAAGCTTCAACATCATCCTCGGTACAGCCGGCCATATGAACCCAAAACCACCTTTATCACCTTTCATTCCTAACCATTTCCTGTCATTTGCCTGCCACCATTTTACTTCTTCCAAGCTGACGATCTTCACCATCATCCTGCTATCATCGACCATACCTGGCCATCTTGCACCATCTCTGTATCTAATCTCATCCCTGCTTCCTTTCCACGCACACGCCACCAAGTTCTCACCTTCACGTCTTCTCTGCTCCCACTCTGCATATACATAAAAAAAAGGGAAAGGTGAGCATGGCCTGGAAGTATAATGATAGAGCTGAGAAGAAGAAAACTGGAGAGGTCATGCAAGGGAAGCAAGAGGACGGAAAGTAAGAAGCTAGGGAGGAGAAATGAAACCGAGAAGAGAAACAACAAAAAAAGAAGAAGGAAAGGACTTGACTGTGTAAAAAAATGGTCTTTAAAACACAGCAAAAACGGGAGGCTATAACCGAGTCTCTCTCGGTTCCGGTGGCAGGGCCAGGAGTTGCTGAAAACAGGGGAGAACAGAGAGGTGATGATGATGATGCTGGTGGCCGGAACAGAACACTGGTAATGAGGATGGAGTTGCCGAGGAGGTAAGGTGATCAAAGCTTTGAAGAAGAAGGGAAACCGAGTACACAGGATACAAGAGGAGTAGAACTGGAAATGGAAACCCGACTGCAACCGAGGAGAGGAAGAAAACCGAGAGGTATTGTGGAGCAGAGGAGGCTCCTTCTCAGGTAGCGAAGTGTTGCGGTGGAGGGCTGAACTGGTGGATGTGCCGAGAAACACCAGCGCCAGGCGGAGACCTTGGGAGGATCGAGAGAGGAAATGGCAACCACGGGACCGGTGAAGATGACGATCGAAACAGAACGTGAAGAAAGAAAGACATGAACAGTGTCAACGTAGAAGGAAAACCAAAGAAGGAAAAAAAAAGAGGATGGCGGGAAAAGAAAAGAAAAAGATTTGAAAAAAAAAAAGAAAAGAAAAGAAAAGAATGAATAATAGCCGAGGAAAAAAAAAAGGAAAGTAATATATAAATATTATTGGAAATAGAGGAAAAATCAAGGAAGGGAAATAAGGGTACTAATTTTGGAAATTCGGGGAAGGGCCCCGAGAAATTTATCGAAAGGATCGGACCTGTCGACTCGCCAAGTCGAAGTAATCAAGGATTACGGACAGATACCGAGGAGAATCATAGAAGGATTTAAGGGAGATACTTGGAGGTGTCACTACTCGAACTTGAAATTTCGATAAATCGAGGTAAGGGGTATTATTTAACTTAGTTCTGATAATGCATATTTGTTTCACCGATAAATGATCTTACGAAAGAGCATATGATTTGAAATTATTTATCATTGCTTTCATACTTGCGAAGCATGTTTTAAATTGTCGAAATGTTCCCCGAGTATTTTTCATGTTGTGAAATGAATTTCCTAAAGTATGAAGTGTATGGATGTTTTACATTTATTTATGTTGTTATATCCATATTGTTAAAGAAACTTTTGACAATTTCAAAAGTATTTAAGAAAAGAAATTTGTTTTTCGAAGGGGGATTGTGGGGGCCACCTCTTGAGTCCTACGGGAACAAAGTGCCACACAGTCTTTCTGTTTTATGAAAGAGTTTTCAGATTTCAAGAAACTCGATTTTATTACTCGATATGAGTTAATGAGCTATAAAAACCCAAGTGAGATTTTGAAAACTCTGTTTTAAGATAAAAAGGACATTGTATAGTGGAATTGTGGGGGTTACCTCTTGAGTCCGACAGGAGCAAAGTGCCACACAGTCTATGTTACTGTGGGGGTTACCTCTTGAGTTCTGTGGGAGCAAAGTGCCACGCAATTTTCACAATGATGTGAACGTGGGGGTTACCTCTTGAGTCCGACGGGAGCAAAGTGCCACACAGTCTATGTTACTGTGGGGGTTACCTCTTGAGTCCTGTGGGAGCAAAGTACCACGCGATTCACAAAGACATGCGAACGTGGGGGCCACCTCTTGAGTTCTGTGGGAGCAAAGTGCCACGCAGTCTATGTTACTGTGGGGGTTACCTCTTGAGTCCGACGGGAGCAAAGTGCCACACGGTTCACAAAGACATACGATCGTGAGGGCCACCTCTTGAGATATGTGGGAGCAAAGTGCCACACAGTCTGTGTGACTGTTGGGGGCCACCTCTTGAGTCCTACAGATGCAAAGTGCCATACGGTCAATGCATTTTTATCGTGCGCGCCTTTGTGGCGTATATGAATGTATATGAATCCAGCCTTTGGGCATATTTATGACTTCCCTCTATAAGTTATCCAAGTCTCCATCCGATATGAACTATGCTATATGATTTTAATCCTCCGATATATGTTTTTGCATCAGCTATGCTTTTGAAGTTCTATTGGTTTTGAAATATTCATGAAATGTTTACGAAATGATTATAAAATATTCATGAAATGTTTACGAAATGATTTATGAAGTGTTCATGAAAGGTTTATGAAAAGTTGTAAAAGGGTTAAGTATGTGATTTGTTTTAAAGACACGCATGCTTTATGATGATTATGCATGAAATGAAAATTTATGTATTGCATTAAGTTTTATTCTATGAACAACTTCAAATGTTTTTATATATCAGAACTACTTTAAGAGCATTACCTTACTGGGCTTTTCCCCAAAAGCTCACCCCTCTACCTCTCAGATTTTTGCAGTGAATTACAGCTAACAAATGCTGCGTAGACGACGTAGGCTGGCGGATATGAGCTTCCCCAGACTACCTTTTGTATATGCGTGAGGTATACATTCTTATCTCTTTACCAGACTATTTGTATGCACAGACATCTATTGAAAATAATGTGTCGGGATGAAATATGTTTAAGGATAAATTAAATGAGATATTTTTAAGGATTGACACTGAACATGAATACAGCCTAAGAGAATGAGAGAATAAGTGGGTAAATTAAATTAAAAAAAAAATCTCCCGATTTTCAAGGGTTAAGGGTCGTTACAGTTTAAGTGGTATCAGAGCAGAGGTTGTCTAGTACTGTCAGTGTCAATAATAAGGATATGATTACATCCCAAATGTCTGTGCTTGTCTGGTTGTAGAGTAAGTATACCTAATTAAGTTAAGACTTAATGTTGGGTTTACGTGATGAATTAGATCACGAGCGAGAGGCCGTAGAGATAGGCCATATAATCATGCAGAGTTATCATATGAGACTCATATATGATACTGAGATTGAAACTGATGTTAAGTGTGCTCCATCAAGTCTTGTAGAAAGGACAGATGATATTGAGACACACTTTACTATGGTTGAGTGGAGTATTGAACATATTATGGAAAAGTAGGACACATGCTGTGTTAGGTGATGGGGTGGACGAAAGAATATACAGACAGATTACTCCCAATACGTCGCACAACCTGTAGAAATGTTTCAGAACTACAAATACGCCTGCTATTGTAGCTCCACAACAGAATGATGATGACTTGAGTTAGGAGTAGGAGCTACACTAGATGAGACAGTTTAAGAACTGCAGACCGCCATTGTTAAATGGGATAAAGGACTCGATAGTTATTGGGAATTGAATGAATGAGATTAAGGAAACTACGAATAGAATTTAGGGGTCTAGCACAAGGAAATCGATCTGTCAATAAGTATGAATTATGATTTATATCTCTGAAAAGGTGTGACCCAACGTTGTGAGCAGTGAAGTTAAGAAATGTCTGTAAGTTCACTAACGGATGGAGACTGAGCTGACTTCGGAGGATAGTATGTTATTACATACTGGAGTCAAGAATCCAATTGTAATGAAAAATTGGAAAACTTGCATGGATTCTTAGAGTATGACAGTGAACTTAATAGACTGGGGGCAGTTTCAAGAGATTAAGCCTCCGTTTTTCAACAAAGTTAAGAATTTAGTGATTTGGAGTGTTGGATGGATGAGGTAGAAAAAAAACTTGATGATTTTAGACGTAACTCTACCGAGAAAGTTGCTTTTGTAACTTTTGTGTTAAATGATTAAAGAAGCTACACAGATTTCGGAGTGTGCTACTATAAAGAAGGTAGCTCTTGTAGCATCAGTATCGAAATGGAAAGTCGAACTCGGAGGAAAGTTTCCCGATTTAATCCGAGAGCCGACATCAATAAATTACATGGGATATATTCCAAAGGCCCTTAGGCGGCAGCACATTCCGGATGAAATTAAGTGGCAATTATGGAAGAAATGATTGCAATCGAACATAAAGTAACAAGTCTGTGGATGAATATGAAATTAAATTTATAGCTTTGGAAAAAGAATGATCTAGATAAGTAGAGATGTGAAATGGAAAAGATCCAGGAAACTCATGGGAGGTACTAAGATCCTTAATCGAGCTAGACTACCCCCATTTGATGTTATTTTGAGAGAGTAGTGCGTAAGACGCAACTACGAGAATATGAGATATATACTTTCAAGGTTATTAAGGACATTAAAAGGTAAAGAAAGTGACAAAAAGTGATGTACTAAAGAAGCAGTGAGAGTGATAGAGTAAACTCACTATAATTGAAAAGATGAATTACAGAATTAAAAGTTTAAGTGAAGGTCACACTGCTTACAGGATTGAATTAAAATGCTGAGAAAATAATTATGAGGATTACATGAAAAGGAGATTATCGGACCAGGTGATTCACTTTGATGTGTACTAGCATTAATTGTTAAGGAGATCGAAGTTGTTTTGGTCACGATATGTTAAGAACGGGTGTTAATTGGATTCCCAAGATAAGGATTATAAATCAGTGGGGAAAGACCCAAAACTCTTAAAGATGATTCAGAGTTTGAGATATATGGAGACTTTGGACTATGAATTACGTATCGAGTATAAAGATTGTGAATTGCTCATGCTTATGTTTCGAATGCGACACTTAATTGGAATAAGGAAAGAGTTCTAAGATAATTGATGTACGCAATGAAACAAGTTTGAAATGTGATAGATTTTAAATATAGCTGATACTATGAACAAGAGATATATATGATGTATGAGTACTTCTGGTAAATTAAATTATTTCGAGTAAGTGATATGAACAGAGAATGAGTGTGACTAAAGGATACCATTACTTGTACGGTGAAGAGTTATGAAATTCTACGATCATGAAAGTTTAAGTATTAAATTTCACAAAGGTCATCTAATATAAGAAAAAGGGAATGACTCGAGTTTGTGCTTTAAGCAAAAGTGATTTCGAGATGGCGTTATATATATTGATCAGGGACATGAGCTATTGAATTATTGATGGACCTCGACTTGAATGTGGTCTTTCCTTGACCACTGACATTCGTTGCATGGTGGCCTGCCTGAGAGTTAAAATCGGAGTAAATTGATTAAATCGAGTAGGCTCAGCGTATTGATAAATATTGCATTGATGTGGCTGGCCCGACCTAGATGGGTACTGCAACTGGCTTGAGTATTGGTACTGACAATTTATTAAGATTTAAAAATAGAATTGTGTACCCAATGATCGATAGCAAAAGAATTGATGTCGTTAGAGGCTGATTTATAGAGATATATACCCTACATTCGGAGAATGTTAAAGGTTTATCAAATCTCATGAAGATACATTGGTAATCAGGGATAATAAGAGATATAATTGAAAGTGTGACTAAATGCCTCATATGACAGCAGCTTAAAGATAAGGTATAGCAAGAGTTGGAAAGAAAGGAAACTGAGTCCCTGATACATTTGACCTTTCGAGATCTTAGACCAAGTGGGATACAAAGCTGACAGGTTGACACTACCGTCAGAATTATCAAGTATCCACAATGTCTTCCACATTTCGATACTTCAAAAGTATCATCCAGATCTGAAGCATGAGGTGAAGTATGAGCCACTAGAGTTAAAGGAGGATATGACCTATGTGGAAAAGTCGATTCAGATCTTGGACAGAAAGAAAAAGACATACGGTCTAAGACAATTTCCCTGATTAAGGTTTTATGGTAGTACCACACTTCGGAAGAGGCGACGAGGAAATTAGAAAGTTTAATATGAGATAAATACCCGCGATTGTTCAAAGGCTAATGTAATATTAAATTTGGGGACCAAATTTTCTAAGGTGGGGAGAATGTAAACCCTACGAATTTTCATGTATCCGGTTTAAATAATAATGAAGAATGCGCTTATGGGTGGATAATTAATTTGAATTATAATATGAGAAACTTGGACGAGGTTAAATTACTAAAATATTTTGATTTGAGGAATAAATAATTATGAGGTGTAAAACTAAATTTTTTTAGCTAGATTTAATATGTGTTTATTCTTCCGTATTAGATAAGTACTAATAATAGGTCGATTACGCTTTGAACATAATACATGGTGAAGTATAAAATAACTACTTAAAATTTATTAATAAAATAAATTAAATGAATAAATAAAGAAACAACTAAATAAATAAATAAAAATTTAATTGAGTACATGGATGTGCACATATGTATGTATATAAATATATAATTATATGTGCTGTTATAGGTATTCTTTAAATAGGGTACAATAGATAGATGTATATAAACAATATACATTCACGTGGCCGAGAGCTCCTATCAGCAGAAGAAGCAGGAAACGTTAAACAAGAGACATGAACAGGAAATGTGAGGCATGGGAAACTGGAAACAGAAACATGATACAGGAAACGTGATGAAGAAACGTGAAGGGCGGTAGTTCCGTAAGGCAGAAAGATGGTGATGAGGGGTGGTTAGTAGAGGAAATATAATAGAATAAGAAAAAAAAAGAATGCCTCAACTGTTAGGAAAAAGAAAATAAAATAGGGACAGAAGTGAAATGAAAGAGAGGTTAATTTAATTACAGCAGTGAAAGTCGGGTGAAGTGATGGGCTAGCATATATATATATATATATATATAAATATATATAAAGGACAGTATTAAATCTACAATTTCAGCAGAGGAAGAGAAGCGTGTTGAGGGAGCTGACATAATTGAAAGTCAGCATACTTATCACTGTCACTCCCATCTATCACCCCATCATCAGTCCCGGGTCACTGTTGAAAACTGCATTCTTTTAGTTTTTGCACCAAGCTTCAACATCATCCTCGGTACAGCCGGCCATATGAACCCAAAACCACCTTTATCACCTTTCATTCCTAACCATTTCCTGTCATTTGCCTGCCACCATTTTACTTCTTCCAAGCTGACGATCTTCACCATCATCCTGCTATCATCGACCATACCTGGCCATCTTGCACCATCTCTGTATCTAATCTCATCCCTGCTTCCTTTCCACGCACACGCCACCAAGTTCTCACCTTCACGTCTTCTCTGCTCCCACTCTGCATATACATAAAAAAAAGGGAAAGGTGAGCATGGCCTGGAAGTATAATGATAGAGCTGAGAAGAAGAAAACTGGAGAGGTCATGCAAGGGAAGCAAGAGGACGGAAAGTAAGAAGCTAGGGAGGAGAAATGAAACCGAGAAGAGAAACAACAAAAAAAGAAGAAGGAAAGGACTTGACTGTGTAAAAAAATGGTCTTTAAAACACAGCAAAAACGGGAGGCTATAACCGAGTCTCTCTCGGTTCCGGTGGCAGGGCCAGGAGTTGCTGAAAACAGGGGAGAACAGAGAGGTGATGATGATGATGCTGGTGGCCGGAACAGAACACTGGTAATGAGGATGGAGTTGCCGAGGAGGTAAGGTGATCAAAGCTTTGAAGAAGAAGGGAAACCGAGTACACAGGATACAAGAGGAGTAGAACTGGAAATGGAAACCCGACTGCAACCGAGGAGAGGAAGAAAACCGAGAGGTATTGTGGAGCAGAGGAGGCTCCTTCTCAGGTAGCGAAGTGTTGCGGTGGAGGGCTGAACTGGTGGATGTGCCGAGAAACACCAGCGCCAGGCGGAGACCTTGGGAGGATCGAGAGAGGAAATGGCAACCACGGGACCGGTGAAGATGACGATCGAAACAGAACGTGAAGAAAGAAAGACATGAACAGTGTCAACGTAGAAGGAAAACCAAAGAAGGAAAAAAAAAGAGGATGGCGGGAAAAGAAAAGAAAAAGATTTGAAAAAAAAAAAGAAAAGAAAAGAAAAGAATGAATAATAGCCGAGGAAAAAAAAAAGGAAAGTAATATATAAATATTATTGGAAATAGAGGAAAAATCAAGGAAGGGAAATAAGGGTACTAATTTTGGAAATTCGGGGAAGGGCCCCGAGAAATTTATCGAAAGGATCGGACCTGTCGACTCGCCAAGTCGAAGTAATCAAGGATTACGGACAGATACCGAGGAGAATCATAGAAGGATTTAAGGGAGATACTTGGAGGTGTCACTACTCGAACTTGAAATTTCGATAAATCGAGGTAAGGGGTATTATTTAACTTAGTTCTGATAATGCATATTTGTTTCACCGATAAATGATCTTACGAAAGAGCATATGATTTGAAATTATTTATCATTGCTTTCATACTTGCGAAGCATGTTTTAAATTGTCGAAATGTTCCCCGAGTATTTTTCATGTTGTGAAATGAATTTCCTAAAGTATGAAGTGTATGGATGTTTTACATTTATTTATGTTGTTATATCCATATTGTTAAAGAAACTTTTGACAATTTCAAAAGTATTTAAGAAAAGAAATTTGTTTTTCGAAGGGGGATTGTGGGGGCCACCTCTTGAGTCCTACGGGAACAAAGTGCCACACAGTCTTTCTGTTTTATGAAAGAGTTTTCAGATTTCAAGAAACTCGATTTTATTACTCGATATGAGTTAATGAGCTATAAAAACCCAAGTGAGATTTTGAAAACTCTGTTTTAAGATAAAAAGGACATTGTATAGTGGAATTGTGGGGGTTACCTCTTGAGTCCGACAGGAGCAAAGTGCCACACAGTCTATGTTACTGTGGGGGTTACCTCTTGAGTTCTGTGGGAGCAAAGTGCCACACAGTCTATGTTACTGTGGGGGTTACCTCTTGAGTTCTGTGGGAGCAAAGTGCCACGCAATTTTCACAATGATGTGAACGTGGGGGTTACCTCTTGAGTCCGACGGGAGCAAAGTGCCACACAGTCTATGTTACTGTGGGGGTTACCTCTTGAGTCCTGTGGGAGCAAAGTACCACGCGATTCACAAAGACATGCGAACGTGGGGGCCACCTCTTGAGTTCTGTGGGAGCAAAGTGCCACGCAGTCTATGTTACTGTGGGGGTTACCTCTTGAGTCCGACGGGAGCAAAGTGCCACACGGTTCACAAAGACATACGATCGTGAGGGCCACCTCTTGAGATATGTGGGAGCAAAGTGCCACACAGTCTGTGTGACTGTTGGGGGCCACCTCTTGAGTCCTACAGATGCAAAGTGCCATACGGTCAATGCATTTTTATCGTGCGCGCCTTTGTGGCGTATATGAATGTATATGAATCCAGCCTTTGGGCATATTTATGACTTCCCTCTATAAGTTATCCAAGTCTCCATCCGATATGAACTATGCTATATGATTTTAATCCTCCGATATATGTTTTTGCATCAGTTATGCTTTTGAAGTTCTATTGGTTTTGAAATATTCATGAAATGTTTACGAAATGATTATAAAATATTCATGAAATGTTTACGAAATGATTTATGAAGTGTTCATGAAAGGTTTATGAAAAGTTGTAAAAGGGTTAAGTATGTGATTTGTTTTAAAGACACGCATGCTTTATGATGATTATGCATGAAATGAAAATTTATGTATTGCATTAAGTTTTATTCTATGAACAACTTCAAATGTTTTTATATATCAGAACTACTTTAAGAGCATTACCTTACTGGGCTTTTCCCCAAAAGCTCACCCCTCTACCTCTCAGATTTTTGCAGTGAATTACAGCTAACAAATGCTGCGTAGACGACGTAGGCTGGCGGATATGAGCTTCCCCAGACTACCTTTTGTATATGCGTGAGGTATACATTCTTATCTCTTTACCAGACTATTTGTATGCACAGACATCTATTGAAAATAATGTGTCGGGATGAAATATGTTTAAGGATAAATTAAATGAGATATTTTTAAGGATTGACACTGAACATGAATACAGCCTAAGAGAATGAGAGAATAAGTGGGTAAATTAAATTAAAAAAAAAATCTCCCGATTTTCAAGGGTTAAGGGTCGTTACATAGAATGATCAGAGAAATTGAGGTAAGGGAATTGTATGAGTAGCTAGAGGTAGCTACACGTATTTTCGGGTAGATTTTTGAATAATTAAATTTTATATAAATTTTGAATATAGAAAATATCGGTAGAGACCCGACATAGAAAAATTATCGTTTTGCCTCTTCTAAGGGAAATTTTGGAAAAGTTAGGATTGGATTGGAATATGCATAAATAACATGTTTTGAATGTTTTCACTATGAAATACTACTTTTTAGCAAATTAAATAATATTTCAACCCGAAATGGTAAATGACGATTTTACCCATGTGAAGGGTAAAAATTTTCACTTTTAGAAAAAGTCGTGAAAAATAAGAACTAAGTGTTCTTGATGAATTTTAATGCTTTTCAACAAGGATATGGGTAGGCTGGCTGAAATTTTATCAATTTACATAAAATAGCACATGGCAGGTGCTGATTTTGGTTTTAAAAACCATTCTTTGAAATTGAGCCACCTACATGATATATGTGGAAACAAAACGTGCTTGGAGCATTACTCGCACGAGATTTGACATGATTTGTGCATGTAACAGAGTGCTGAAAGCTTGGCTTGCACTCGATTTTACATGATTTTATACATGACATTGTGCTGGGAGCTTTGCTCGCACTAGATTTTTATATGACATGCATAAGGCTGTGCTGGGAGCATTGTGTAGACTGTGTGTCACACTAATTTAATATGCTTGCACGTGCATTACAAGACATGACGTTGGATATTGAGATGACATGGGCATGGGGTGTACGTTGTACCGTGCTTACAGCATGGAGTACGTTGTACCATGCCGTGATATATGATGTGTAGTCTTCGGACTAATGATCTGATTGGCTGGCGGGACGGTTTGGTATCCACCTCCTGGGGCAGCCTCAGATGTGATGTAATACCCCGCACACCTTATCAGTGTAGCCTGGGATCACAGGATATGGCCATAGTCCTAGAGTTATTACCCTGATTCTTGCCTAGTCTCACATGTCACTTACTTTGCAAAATCGCATATTATTTCCTTTGCGAAATCGTATATTATTTGCTTTATAAAATCACATATTACTTATTACTTGATTTTGTGATTTTCTGATTTTTATGGTTTCGGGATTTAAACCTAATGATTTTGGGGTGGATGTGGATTTTGAAATAAATGACATATTTTGATATAATGTGCATTATTTAAATAGCATAAAGTATAATTCTATGCTTTATCTGCCATTTCACCAAATGAATTGTCGATTTGAAATATATGGCATGTTTTGACATAATGTGCATTATTTAAATAGCATGAAGTATAATTCCATGCTTTATCTGCCATTTCACGAAATAAATTGTTTTATACGAATTATTTTATCTGGCATAAAAGTATGTATGAAATTCGTATTTAAGAATGATTTTGAAAGAGAATGATTTAATGTATGGCATCATGATCATGTAGATAGTGTGGTTATCTACTTGCTTACATGATTGCCTTACTGAGCGCGTGGTTTGCTCACCCCCTTATTTTCCATTCTTTTCAGATCACTCGCAGTAGTTAGTGAGTGGCCGAGGACTTCCATTCTTGGTATCCGCTGCTTCCCATCATCGAAAGGTATACACCCTGGTATCATTTTGTATCTAAACATGTAATAGCACAGTAATCATTTTGGATTGTAATATGGGGGATGTAAATATTGGTAAACACGTACAAGTATAGTACCTTAATTATAAAGTATACATGTTTGCTTTTGAATAAATTAAAAGATAAATAACATGGTAGATGGTAAAGGGTGATTAAAACTGACTCATAGCCTAACTGTTTGGTGGTGAGAATGTTCACGATCGGGAAAGGAAAGGAAAAAGCAAAAAATTTGTATCGATTTTTGGTAAAAATGGGTCGTTACAATAGTATTCGCCAGACAACTACATGGTACAACGTACACCATGGACCCAGTCCATCCACCCTACACCGATGGACTCCTCATTCTAAACCATGTCTCATATACTAGGAGAGCAAAATCAGCGTGACACACAATCTCCGCAAGGCTCCAGTGTGGTATCTCTCAATGCAAGTAACCGCTTCTAGCACTGTGTCATCTCAAAAATCATTGTGCGAGCTAGGCTCGAGCACATTATCATCATCATAAAACCACATGCGAGCTACGCTCCAACACAGTTTATCAAAACATGTAAACATATGCGAGTAAAACCTTCAGCATAGTCAAAATCATTAAAACAAGTGTGAGCTAAGGCTCCAACACCAGTTCACATCTCAAATCTGATAGGTAGCTATTTTTTTTTCTCTTTATAAAATCTCAAATCACGTTTATTGACGTAGCATGCCTTTCCATTCTAAACATGTAAAACTAGCCAGCCTATCTATCATCATTTCTCAATCACAAAAACAACGGATAGTTGTAAAAACATTAAAAACATGCATATCATGTTGTTTTCCTTTCCCACATCCCATTTTCACAATTCATATCATAGTACATTTCATAACACTTATGGCTCAATAGCTAAACATAATATTACTAGCACCATAACTACTCAAATCGCTGTAAAATACGTACGAATATCTCTATCGCTAACATACAATTCCTTACCTCGAATCGCGTTTGTATCCTCCTTCGTCTCGTTTGCTCTGTTTGCAATCCGGGTTAATCGTGTTCCGACGTATTCTAATCTACACGTGTAAATCATTAAGTTATTTTCCTTTCCTTCTCTCAAACATTCATATGATCATTTATTTATCTATTTATACTTCTCAAGCCTTTTTATCATATTTCAAATTTTCCACTAGTATCATTATATCTTCCATTAGTTTTCTGTCACTTCTCCATAAGTATTTCTTCATGGATTCCCTCTTAATATTACTCACTCATCAATACAATCATCATTCCTATCTATATTTCACATACCACTCAACCCATAAAATGTCTAGAAACTCACATTTAAAACTTGAGGTTTGAAGAACTTACCTAGCTTAGCTTTTTCCTTAGCCAAACTTGTGGTAGTCTATTCTCCTCCTCTTGATCAAACCAATGTGTGATTTTTTTTGGGTATGTTGTTCTCCTTACTTCAAGGAACAACTTTTCCTTCTTGAGTTTCTTCCAAATCTGGCTGAAATGTAGTGATATTTAGAGTGAGAAAGTTTGATTATTTGGAGGAAATGGATAGGTGCGGGTTTGGTAGGTAAGAAAACTTGATTTTTAGTCCAATCCAGTGCTCTTTATATAGATGCAAAGACATGAGATCGATCTGATCCCTTGTAGAGATTGATCTCCGCATGGTTTGGTAGTCCTTTCACCTAACGTAACTACTACCAGATCGATCTGCTCTTCATAATGAGATCGATCTGTTGCAAGCACAATTCTTCTTGGAGATCGATCTTCTCCTCACAATCCTTAATGAGATGGATCTGTTTGTAAAGGGGAGATCGATTTGTTTCCACCCGAGGCATTTAGAGATCGATCTCAGCCTTGTGAGAGATCGATTCCTTCCAGGTAGAGACTTAAGGAGATCGATCTGCCTTGTTCAATTGAATTGATATTTGGCATTTTGTGAGAGGGGATCGATCTCTCCTTCATGGGAGATCGATCTGCTCTTCCCTTGCACCCCAATTTCTGCAGTTTTCTGCAGATTTTCACTTTGTAATTCAACCTTATTTGCCTAATACCTAATTTTACATTCCGTACACAACCAACGTGTAATAGTATCCATTCTGTATAGTTCATAAAAAATGAAACTTGTGCACACACTTAAAATCATGGACTATATATTAGATTCATCATTCTTACATCCTTTTGTCATTTATACACATGTAACAATGTACATATACATCATAGCTTCATAAGAAGTACATGTAAAACTACAGGCATTACATTTCTCCCCTCCTTATAAAATTTGGTCTTCCAAATTGAATCAAGTTCATTCCTCAAAAAGTTGAGGATACTTCTCCCTCATCAGGTCCTTTAATTCCCAAATGGCTTCCTCTGATGTATGATGTTGCCACAGGACCTTAACTAATGATATGGACTTGTTCGGCAACACTTTCTCCTTTTTATCCAATATCCGGATCGGTTTCTCTATATGACATATTCTACTTGAGCTCCAATGGCTCATAGTTAATTACATGTGCTGGATCCGGATGGTACTTCCGGAGCATGGAAACATGGAAGACATTGTTGACCTCTGCTAGCTCAGGTGGTAAGGCTAGTTTATATGCTCTGTCTCCCACTCTATCTAAAATCTCAAAGGGATCAATGTAACGAGGACTTAGTTTTCCCTTCTTCTCGAACCTCGTTATTCCCTTAGAAGAAGATACTTTCAAAAATATAGACTCACCCACAACGAACTTGAGTGGCCTCCGTCTCCAGTCAGCATAGCTCTTTTATCGACTTTGAGCCATTCTCAGCCTCTCACATATTATCCGAACATCCTCTGAGGCTTGTCTAACCAAATCGGGAGCAAGCAACTGTCTGTTACCAACCTCTTCCCAACCAATAGGCGATCGACATCTACGACCATATAGTGCCTCATATGGGGCAATACCAATACTTGAGTGATAACTGTTGTTGTAGGCGAACTCAATCAGTGGCAAGTGATCATCCCACAAACCTCTAAAATCTAACACACACGCTCTCAACATATCTTCAGGGTCTGTATAGTCCTCTCTGATTGACCATTTTTCTGAGGATGAAAAGCGGTGTCATGACCCAAACTACCCAAAAATCAGAGTTAATTTTTCGCGTTTTGTTTATTTACTTAAATTCTTACCTGTCCTCGAATCGTGACCACACTCCACTAATAATTGGGCTGTGCGTCAATGCCAGTCCCACCATTCAATTACCATCTAACTTATTTCTTCTCCAGTCATTTATAATTGCTTACATTATTTATACATCCCCTAAAGTTACTTACAAACATGTTACTGTGCTATGCTTATGTAGATACAATATGTACAAGTGTATATACCTTATGTTGATGGGTAGCAGCGGATATCCGGAATGCAGTACTGAGTCGCCTCAACTTCAACTGGAGATTATCTGTGGGAGAAAATGAAAGGGGTGAGCACATCAAGCTCAGTAAGGCAACCCTACGAACAAGTAGGTAACCATACCACCTACATGAACGTAGTGCCATGCATAAACCACCCTTTCTCCACACATTTTAAAATAAATGATATGAGTTATGATGTTATGTAAATTAAGTTTGCACGGAAAATTCAACTTGCAATTATTTCAAATCATTTCTTTCTGATTTAAAAATTTCACAATAAAGTCAGGACTCGACCCCTCCTTCAGGTGATCCTGACTCACACAAAACCATGAAAATCGGTTTACATCACACATAGGTTTAAAAAAGCATGGAAATAGCATCATGCACATTTAATTTAAAACCCAGTTTGATCTCATCAAAATCGTCGACATGCGAGACTAGGCAACATCTGTATATCAGCAATAACCAAGACTATGGCCATATGTGTCCTCGGGAGTTCCTCAGCTACACGGATCTTAGTGTGCGGGTTCTCACCATGATCGGGAACCGCCCAGGAGGTGGGTCAATCCATCCCGTCAGTCTTATCTGATCCCAGGCATCCGAAGATGCTGCATCCGGAGATGCCGTATCCGAAGATACCACACGGTACATCGTACTCCATGCTACTTGCACGGTACATCGTACTCTGTGAACCCATATAATATCTCTATACTCATGCCATGTCTCAAAACGTACGTGCGGGCCTATTTAATCGGTGACACACAGTCTACCCGATGCTCCAAGCACGACTCATCGCATGTTCTCATAAAATCAGTACGAGCGATGCTCAGCACTCTCATCAAATCAAGTAAAACTGGCAGAGCCCGCTTTACATCCCCACAAGGCCGCCAACCTCATCCCTCACTCTCACCCTGCTTAAGAGGTCTTTTGAGCCTGTTGGGCCTTTTGGCTGACTCCAAGGGCAGACAGCGCTACTCCACAAATCCAGTAAAACTAGTACGAGCTAGGCTCTAGCACTATATATATAAATCACATGAAAATCTTATAAAATCTGGTGCGAGTTAGACTCTAGCATCGTGTCACAAAAAGCATGTGAAATTTGGTGCGAGTTATACTCTAGCACCTATGCATGTAAAACTCTAGTGCGAGCTCTCGCTCCAGCACCAATGCATGCATCACCCAAATCAAAACATCGTGCGAGCCTGAGCTCCAGCACGTCACATGTCAATAAAAACACGTAGGCGACTCTGTTTCCTCAAAACAATTTTCAAAACAATTTCATCGTTGAAAGTATGCAATGCTGTGCATTTTCTTTCAAGGTTAGTCAGCCTACTCATGCATGCATTAAAATGTCTCCAGAACGAGCAGAACCCTCTTGTTCTTGCTCCTCCCAATTTTTCCTAAATTTGTAAATTTTACCCTTAACAAGGGTAATTTGGTAATTTGCCCATTCGGGGCACTAAAATTATTATTTGACCTCTAGACCCTTCAGATAATTTTTAAAGACTGCAATGAACTTAAAATTGCATAAAGTTTACCTCTAGCAGTCCATAGAATTCCCTTACCTTATTTTCCTGTCGAGTCTGACCTTTTCTTTTCCACTGTTGTCTCGTCGCGCAGTCCGATATGCTCCCAATCAAATGTCCGGAACTGCGTATAATTATTCCTCAGGTCAGATATTATACAATTTAATTGTATTTTCTATTTTTTGGGCTTAATTTAAATCATTGGGCCCATTTACCCCTATTGGGCCCGTTTGCACCTTAATGGGCCTTAATCGGCCTTAATCCCGTTTTCCACTTAATTTTCACATTATCGAGGCCTATTGGGCTCATTGGGCCCACCAATAATTTCTTGGGCCTCGTTCTAACTCTCGAATAGCTAAATTTATTATTTACGACAATTTATCTAAATTTCCATAATTAATTCAATTTATGCGGAATTTAAATTCATATCACGCATAACGATGTAAATTGTCGTAAATAAGGGTCACTTACCCGAGATTCCATGCTAGTACGTAAATTGAGGCTATCTCGAGCTCTCGGTGGATGCCAATCGTCGAGCTACACAATTCCACAATTTTTCGGGTAAGTTTTCAGCCCAAAATTAATTAAATTAAATACTCCAAAATTTAAATCGGGTCAATTTCGACCACTATTGACTTACCCGTAGCTCGATTGCATCATCAGGATTTCTCCCCAATTTTTTCTCTTTTTCTTTTTTCCCTTTTTCTCCATTTTTTCTCTCTTTTTGGCTGAACCGGTTTAGTCCAGTTCGGACCGGTTTAGACCCGTCGGTTCACCTCGGTTCACTCCGGTTCGGCCGGTTCACTGCCTTGCCGACCGGTTCTCCGCCGACTTCCACCGCTAGCACCTCCGCAAGGTCGTTCGCAGCACGAATCTACCCTCAGTTTCGGACGAGGTCGCCGAAACGCCGCCGATTCGGCCTCTTCTCCCCGACGTCGGAAACCCATTTCTTCCCTTGGTCGACGCCGGCGATTCCCGCCGTTTCGTCGGCTGATACCGGTGCAGAAAGGACCGTCGTCGCCTGGGCTTTCAGAATCTGGCCTCGGTTCAGCCCGAATCGCCGCCGTTCGCTGCCGGTGACCATTTCTTTCCTGCGGCTTTCTCCTCCGTTTTTCGGCGTTCTCCGGCGTCCTTGGCGCGCGTCTCCGGTGGCAGCAAGATCACCTGGCGTCGGGCTTCCTTCGTCGGCCCTCGCCTGGGCTCAACGGCCGCCGGTGGCTCGTCGGACTCCTCGGTCGGCTGCTTCGTTTTCGTTTCTGCTTCTCTTTCTCTCTCCCCGATTTGTTTCAATCTGTTTCCTTTTTTTTCTCTTCTTCTTTTTTTATTTATTTTATTAATTATTTTTATTATTATTTTAATCATTAAAATACATTAAAAATACCCAAATATCCCTTAAAATATCCTTAAAATTATTATTTAATTTTAAATTCATTTATTTAATTTTATTTATTTAGTTTATTTTAACCCTTTTTCGGGTATAATTTCTTCGTATTTTTCGGATATTGTCCCGAATGACTTTTCGGTATATTTTTTGATTATTTTCGGGATTATTTTTCCTAACTAAAAATCTCGATTAATTCCGATTAATTCCCATAAATTAATATCTTGATCAATTTAACCCAAAATAAATTTATTTCATCCTTATTGACCAACATTTCTCAAATCCATATTTTTAATTAAATTTTCTTATCGAAATTATATCGACTTTCGATCTTTTGACCATTTTGCCCCTACACGTGTTCGGGATTAATTTAACCCGACTTCCCTTCACGAATACTCATTCATTTCGTATTTTAATTAAATTCGGGTCTTACAACTCTCCCCCACTTAAGGAATTTGGTCCTCCAAATTAGAACAAATTTATATGAGTCCATAGACTACTCCGGGTACTTTAATCGTATCATACTTCTTTAATTCTCACGTGACCTTTTTTCGGAGTGTATTACTACCAAATGACTTTAATCAGGGAGATCATCTTAAACCTCAATACTTTCTCTTTCCTGTTTAATGCCCGAATTAACTTTTTCAATATACTTATAATTGCATTAAGCTGAACTGTTGGATCTCATATCTTATCACCTATGCTGGATCTGGATAGTATTCCCGAAGCATCAAAAGATGGGACACATTGTGGGTGCCTGCTTATTCAAGTGGAAATGCCACCTACAGGTCTTATCTCCCACTTGTCCAATCTCTCAAAATATTCCATCCAGCGCAACTCAATTTACCTTCTTCCAAAAGCTCGCTATGTCCTTATTCCATTAAGACGAGTAACTTTCAACCATACTAATTCACCAAGGGTGAATTCCAATACTTGTCTATCTGCTCTGAGGTGTTCTTAATCTCTCATCCTTAACTAAACATCCTCAGAGACTTATTATCCAAAGTTGGAAATAATTTCTACCTGTCACCCACTTTTTCTTATCCAATTTGGGAAACAACCCCTACAGCCATACACTGTCTCACATCTTATTATCCCGATACTCAAGTGGCAACTGTCACTATTGACGAATTCGATTAGAAATCAACTGATCATCCCAGGAGCTTATAAAATCAAGGGCACACGCTTTCATCGGATTCTCCAGAACTTGTACAGTCCTCTCTGACTGACCATCTATCTGAGGATGGAAAGCTGTGCTAATACTCAGTCGGGTTCCCATAGCATCCTAAAAAATATTCCCTGAAGTAAGAAGTGAAGCGGGAATCCCTATATGATACCATGCTCACTGGAACGCTATATCATGTTCCACAATCTTCCTTACACATAAATCCTCATACACACTCTGAGTATCTGGGGAGTTCAAAACCAGAAGGTGGGTAGACTTAATTACTCTATCGACTATCATCCAAATAGCCTCGTAATTCACCTGGGTTCTCTGTAACCCATCATAAAATTCATGGAGACTTGCTCTCATTTCCGTGCCATGTCGATATAGGTAGGTACTGCAATAACTCTGCAGACTTTTAATACTCTACCTTACTCTGCTAACATACTAGGCACTTTTCCACAATCTCTACCATCTCTTTTCACATCTGACCACCAATACCTTTTTCAGAGATTTTGATATATTCTTTACTCGTTACTTTCCGTATGCACCGTATATCCCAAGGGTGAGCTTCTGACAATATTACTATCTCATCAACTGTGGTCCTGGGGAGCACTTATACTATCTCTGAACCTCTCTGTAAACCCTCAACACACTCCTTGAACTCTGTCACTGTACCCTTCTAAATCTGACCCAAACTATCAACATCGTGCCGATCATCACGCTAAGCCTGTCAAATCCGGGCACTCTTATCCGGTTCTAATCTCAGGCTAGCTGTCACACAATCACTGTCATCATCAGAAGGGATCACATCATTACTGAGGTCCACAACTGCTCTTGCAGCTCACGCTCCCTGACCATCATATGTAATATCATCCCAAGGCTCTTTATACTTGAGGCATCAGCCATCACATTAGCCTTTCCTGGGTGGCATAATTTTCACAAATCAAAACCTCTCAGAAGCTCTAACCCACTATGTATTTTCATATTCGCCTCTTTCTGTGAAAACAGATACTTGAGACTTTATGATCAGTGCATATCCAAAATTCCTCATCGTGTACATAATAGTACCATATCCTCGGTACAAATACTGTTGCTAACTTTAAATCATGGGTCAGATAGTTTATTTCATGATCAAGGAGTTGTCTGACTCCATACTTAACTATCTTCCCATTTTGCATCAATACACAGCTCATTCATAATTTTGAGGTATCCATACTCACTGAAAACCTCTTGAGCTGTTGGGTGTAGTGAAATTAATCACGGTGGTCAGTTCATACTTCACTACACCAAAACTCCTGTCACGTCTATCATCTTATTTATCATCTCGTTCAAAGATCACGTTTTCATAGTTAAACGTGTCAACCAAGTAGACCATATTGAGAACTCGCAACAACCATTTGTAAAAGCAATTTTCAATTATTGCTTACATTTTGCCCTAGACTTTAACTACACCTGACATATCATCGATAATGATGATTACAAATCGGTCCAATCCTTGACTTATTTACGCATAAGCGTATAAGATCCTTCAAAATCGCTTACGTTTTCAGGTACTAACCTGTGTCATTTCCTTTTCTTATCTTAACGGCTCTTATTAAATTTTACTATGTTAACCTTTATGATTTGTCGAATTTTAATATTCTTATCATCTTAGTAAAGGTATCCTAATGCTAACGGTATTTATTACGACGATCGATTTCACGTTATAGGTTATATATATACTTTTAGACGCTGTCAAGTCTTCAGGCGGGGAGGTATTTTGAAATACCTTTATTAACCTTCAGACTTAACCACATATACTTTATATACCAGTCCATGTGGTTACAATTTGTATTCGCTACTAATTGCTTTAATCCTAATGACTTCATATCGTAAGGATGTTCTCACCTTGCATACGCCTCTTACTCCAATACATCTTGTATTCAGAATTAAGCATATCTCATCTTAAAGATTATCTCCTTAGTGTATCTATTATGACAAAACTCTTCCACTATTCATTCCGTGAGTACAATCCTTTACTTCTTTAATTTCAACTATTGCACCCCCTTTTATCACTTGTCAACACTTACAGTATACTTTTCAGTGATGCTTTCACCCCTATTTTCAACTTAAAATCTCTATATCCATATTCCGTTGATTAATCTTCCTCTATTGGGGTACTCATTTATCAGTATGTGCCCAATGATGTAGGCATCCATGCCTTTTACTCACTTACATGTGAATGAAGGCGATATGAATAAATGTGTGGCACCAGGATCAGTGAACATATGTACTTCATTATTCATAACAGTGTGGTATCTTACACCACATCCATGAAACATCAATAGTGTCCTGGTCCAAGACATCCTCTCGCCTTCGTCCAACAGCCTACTTTCCTTTTTCTTTTCGGCTATGGCCTCCCTTTTCGTTGCAGCTATACCAACGAAGTTTTTATCTGTCTCTTTACTTTTCTGTGGGGCGATCTCGCCCAACTTGTGCAACCAAAATCAATGGTCCGTCTTACCACACTTAACGGCCATTTTCATCAATACAGTGTAGGTATAGACCCTCCTTTCGTGGTATCTACCACACATCCTACAGTGATCACACTGCTACTCTGCTTCGTAGCAGGTCAGGGTCCTCCAATCACAATGTCCCTCAAGAGTGCCAAAATTGGATGCACTGGGGCCTTACCAATTATCTTAGCCCATAACTCGTCAAATTAAATCTTTTACCAATTACCATTTTCCCATTTTAACATCTTTGTCATTTCTCGATTCTCTTTTCTGTCTCTATTTCGGCCCTCACTACCTTTTCAAACCTCAGAGGCGTGCAATTCATGTTCTTATTTACCTAACTGTAAATCTGCATACTGCCTCGATATAAGTAATATCTCATGGGCCAATCGGACTCTAATTGAAAAGTTGAGCCATTTCATGAACTTTTAAACATCTTGACTGTCACTTGTTCATAGTGTCGAGGTAATATCTGCCCAAGAATATAATCGAGCTTCATACTCATCAATAAATAAATCCTCTGGGTCAGAGTAAGGACTTTTATCCATAATTTCCTTTAAACAATGTCCAGGATATCCTGTCACTGGAATACATCCATAAACATTTCTCATCTTAGCTCTGGATGTTTAACACTCAAGATGGGTCGAGCGGGTTTCCACCAATGCTCCGTCTCGCCCTCAAATCCCTTGCATACTCTGAGCAATTAGCTCCCAAATATTCTTCACACTCCGCTCCAACCTCGCGAAGCATGTCTCAATACTGTCCGATCTCTCCGTCGGACTCTAAGAGGCATGCTTAACATTAACCTCTATTTCAATCTCATACTGATTCTCATAGTCAAACTCAGCATGACTTAGCAGACTCAGGTCTACCTCTACGACCTCTGCCTCGTGCACTATCTCATCTAACGCGACTCATATTAGGCATTCCTGCATTCTCAACCATTTCTTAGTCAAAACCCATCTCGATATACACTATTGTATCTAACCAAGCACAGTAACACGGGATGTAATTTTCCTAATTACTGACACTGACACACATCAGACTAATTCCTGCTCTGATACCACTTTTATATGTCACGACCCAAACTACCCAAAAATCAGAGTTAATTTTTCGCGTTTTGTTTATTTACTTAAATTCTTACCTGTCCTCGAATCGTGACCACACTCCACTAATAATTGGGCTGTGCGTCAATGCCAGTCCCACCATTCAATTACCATCTAACTTATTTCTTCTCCAGTCATTTATAATTGTTTACATTATTTATACATCCCCGAAAGTTACTTACAAACATGTTATTGTGTATGCTTATGTAGATACAATATGTACAAGTGTATATACCTTATGTTGATGAGTAGCAGCGGATATCCGGAATGCAGTACTGAGTCGCCTCAACTTCAACTGGAGATTATCTGTGGGAGAAAATGAAAGGGGTGAGCACATCAAGCTCAGTAAGGCAACCCTACGAACAAGTAGGTAACCATACCACCTACATGAACGTAGTGCCATGCATAAACCACCCTTTCTCCACACATTTTAAAACAGATGATATGAGTTATGATGTTATGTAAATTAAGTTTGCACGAAAAATTCAACATGCAATTATTTCAAATCATTTCTTTCTCATTTAAAAATTTCACAATAAAGTCAGGACTCGACCCCTCCTTCAGGTGATCCTGACTCACACAAAACTATGAAAATCGGTTTACATCACACATGGGTTTAAAAAAGCATGGAAATAGCGTCATGCACATTTAATTTAAAACCCAGTTTGATCTCATCAAAATCGTCGACATGCGAGACTAGGCAACATCTGTATATCGGCAATAACCAGGACTATGGCCATATGTGTCCTCGGGAGTTCCTCAGCTACACGGATCCTAGTGTGCGGGTTCTCACCATGATCGAAAACCGCCCAGGAGGTGGGTCAATCCATCCCGTCAGTCTTATCTGATCCCAGGCATCCGAAGATGCTGCATCCGGAGATACCGTATCCGAAGATACCACACGGTACATCGTACTCCATGCTACTTGCACGGTACATCGTACTTCGTGAACCCATATAATATCTCTATACTCATGCCATGTCTCAAAACGTACGTGCGGGCCTATTTAATCGGTGACACACAGTCTACCCGATGCTCCAAGCACGGCTCATCACATGTTCTCATAAAATCAGTGCGAGCGATGCTCAGCACTCTCATCAAATCAAGTAAAACTGGCAGAGCCCGCTTTACATCCTTACAAGGCCGCCAACCTCATCCCTCACTCTCACCCTGCTTAAGAGGTCTTTTGAGCCTGTTGGGCCTTTTGGCTGACTCCAAGGGCAGACAGCGCTACTCCACAAATCCAGTAAAACTAGTGCGAGCTAGGCTCTAGCACTATATATATAAATCACATGAAAATCTTATAAAATCTGGTGCGAGTTAGACTCTAGCACCGTGTCACGAAAAGCATGTGAAATCTGGTGCGAGTTATACTCTAGCACCTATGCATGTAAAACTCTAGTGCGAGCTCTCGGTCCAGCACCAATGCATGCATCACCCAAATCAAAACATCGTGCGAGCCTGAGCTCCAGTACGTCACATGTCAATAAAAACACGTAGGCGGCTCTGTTTCCTCAAAATAATTTTCAAAACAATTTCATCGTTGAAAGTATGCAATGCTGTGCATTTTCTTTCAAGGTTAGCCAGCCTACTCATGCATGCATTAAAATGTCTCCAGAACGAGCAGAACCCTCTTGTTCTTGCTCCTCCCAATTTTTTCTAAATTTGTAAATTTTACCCTTAACAAGGGTAATTTGGTAATTTGCCCATTCGGGCACTAAAATTGTTATTTGACCTCTAGACCCTTCAGATAATTTTTAAAGACTGCAATGAACTTAAAATTGCGTAAAGTTTACCTCTAGCAGTCCGTAGAATTCCCTTACCTTATTTTCCTGTCAAGTCTGACCTCTTCTTTTCCACTGTTGTCTCGTCGCGCAGTCCGATATGCTCCCAATCAAATGTCCGAAACTACGTATAATTATTCCTCAGGTCAAATATTATACAATTTAATTGTATTTTCTATTTTTTCGGCTTAATTTAAATCATTGGGCCCATTTACCCCTATTGGGCCCATTTGCACCTTAATGGGCCTTAATCGGCCTTAAGCCCATTTTTCACTTAATTTTCACATTATCGAGGCCTATTGGGCTCATTGGGCCCACCAATAATTTCTTGGGCCTCGTTCTAACTCTTGAATAGCTAAATTTATTATTTATGACAATTTATCTAAATTTTCATAATTTAATTCAATTTATGCGGAATTTAAATTCATATCACGCATAACGATGTAAATTATCGTAAATAAGGGTCACTTACCCGAGATTCCATGCTAGTACATAAATTGAGGCTATCTCGAGCTCTCGGTGGATGCTAATCATCGAGCTACACAATTTCACAATTTTTCGGGTAAGTTTTCAGCCCAAAATTAATTAAATTAAATACTCCGAAATTTAAATCGGGTCAATTTCGACCACTATTGACTTACCCGTAGCTCGATTGCATCATCGAGATTTCTCCCCAATTTTTTCTCTTTTTCTTTTTTCCCTTTTTCTCCCTTTTTTTCCTCTCTTTTTGGCTGAACCGGTTCAGTCCGGTTCGGACCGGTTCAGACCCGTCGGTTCACCCCGGTTCACTCCGGTTGGGTCGGTTCACCGCCTTGCCGGCCGGTTCTCCGTCGGCTTCCACCGCCAGTACCTCCGCAAGGTCGTCCGCAGCACGAATCTACCCTCGGTTTCGGTAGAGGTCGCCGGAACGCCGTCGGTTCGGCCTCTTCTCCCCAACGTCGGAAACCCATTTCTTCCCTTGGTCGTCGCCAGCGATTCCCGCCGTTTCGTTGGCTGATACCAGTGCAGAAAGGACCGCCGTCACCTGGGCTTTCAGAATCTGGCCTCGGTTCCGCCCGAATCGCCGCCGTTCGCCGCCGGTGACCATTTCTTTCCCGCGGCTTTCTCCTCCGTTCTCCGGCGTCCTTGGCGCGCGTCTCCGGTGGCAGCAAGATCGCCTGGCGTCGGGCTTCCTTCGTCGGCCCTCGCCTGGGCTCAACGGCCGCCGGTGGCTCGTCGGACTCCTCGGTCGGCTGCTTCGTTTTCGTTTCTGCTTCTTTTTCTCTCTCCCCGATTTGTTTCAATCTATTTCCTTTTTTTTCTCTTCTTCTTTTTTTTATTTATTTTATTAATTATTTTTATTATTATTTTAATCATTAAAATACATTAAAAATACCCAAATATCCCTTAAAATATCCTTAAAATTATTATTTGATTCTAAATTCATTTATTTAATTTTATTTATTTAGTTTATTTTAACCCTTTTTCGGGTATAATTTCTCCGTATTTTTTGGATATTGTCCCGAATGACTTTTCGGTATATTTTTCGATTATTTTTGGGATTATTTTTCCGAACTAAAAATCCCGATTAATTCCGATTAATTCTCATAAATTAATATCTTGATCAATTTAACCCAAAATAAATTTATTTCATCCTTATTGACCAAAATTTCTCAAATCCATATTTTTAATTAAATTTCCTTATCGAAATTATACCGACTTTCGATCTTTTGACCATTTTGCCCTTACACGTGTTCGGGATTAATTTAACCCGACTTCCCTTCACGAATACTCATTCATTTCGTATTTTAATTAAATTCGGGTCTTACAAAAGGTGCTAAAGCTCAGTTGGGTCTCCATCGCTTCCTGAAAATATCCCCAAAAGTGGGAAGTAAAGCGGGCATCCCTATCAGAAATCACACTCACTGGGACTCCATGCAGTCTCACTATTTCCCTTACATACAAATTCGCCAATGCACTCAAAGTATCTGTAGATCTCATAGCTAAAAAGTGTGTTGATTTTGTTAACCGATCTATTATAACCCAAATAGCATCATGGTTCTTACGGGCTCTAGGTAACCCCATCACAAAGTCCATAGTGACATGCTCCCACTTCCACGTCGATATCGATAGAGGTCACAATAATCCTCCAGGTTTCTGATGTTCTACCTTAACCTACTGATAGATGAGACATCTAGCAACATACTCAGCTATGTCTCTTTTCATTCCAGACCACCAATATACTTTTCGGAGGTTTTGATACATTTTACTGCTCCCCGGATGTACTATGTATCTCGATGAGTAAGCCTTTGATAAAATTAACTTTCTAAGCTCTGGATCATTAGGGACACATATTCTATTTTCGAACCTTAGTAGTCCATCTGAACTCAATACAAAATCAGTGCCCTCACATTTCTGAATTTGGCTCATTACCTCAATACACCATTGATCATTTTGCTGAGCTTGCCAGATTCTCTCAATCAACTCCGGTTCTAATCTCAAGCTGGCTATAATCCCATGACTACCAATCGCAGATGGGGTCATATCCAAACTAAGGTTCGTGAATTATTCCAACAACTCGTGCTTCCTAACCATCATATATGATACCAATCCGAGACTCTTTCTACTCAATGCATCGATAACCACATTCACCTTTTCGGGGTGGTACAAGATCTCACAATCATAGTCCTTGAGGAGTTCTAACCACTTTCTTTGTCTCATATTTAACTCATTCTGTGAGAGCAGATACTTAAGACTCTTGTGATCCGTAAAAATCTGAAATCTCTCACCATTCAAGTAGTGGGGCCATACCTTCAATGCAAATACTACAGCCGCTAGCTCTAAATCGTGAGTAAGGTAATTCTTCTCATGATCCTTCAACTGTCTGGATCCATAAGCAACTACCCTTCCATTCTGCATTAATACACAGCCCAGTACTTGGTGTGAAGCATCTCTGTAAACAGAATAGTTCCTTGAGCTGTTAGGAATGGTGAGAACTGGTGCAGTGGTTAATCTGTGCTTGAGTTCTTAGAAACTCCTCTCACATGCTTCATCCCACATAAATTTCACATTCTTCCTCGTAAGACGTGTTAACGGAGCAACCAATCTAGAGAAACCCTCTATAAATCTCCTGTAGTAACCTGTCAAGCCCAAAAAACTTCTGATCTCTGTGACTGTCCTGAGCTGTTCCCACTGTACCACAGCCTCAATCTTGGAGGGATCTACTGACACCTCATCCTTCGATACAACATGGTCCAAAAAAGAAATTTGCTCTAGCCAAAAGTCACATTTACTAAGTTTGACATACAACTTCCTCTCTCGGAGGGTTTGCAAAACAATCCTCAAGTGCCGCTCGTGATCTTTCCTGGATCTGGAATGAATCAATATATCATCGATGAATACTATTACAAATTGATCCAAGTATGGCTTGAATACCTTATTCATTAGAACCATAAAAGCTGCCGGCGCATTTGTCAACCCGAAAGGCATCACCAGGAATTTGTAATGACCATAGTGGGTGCGGAAAGCTGTCTTGGGCACATCTTCCTTCCGAATCTTCAGTTGATGATACTTAAACCTTAAATCTATCTTGGAAAAGATTTGTGCTCCCCGAAGCTGATCCAAAAAACCATCAATGCGCGGCAAGGGGTACTTATTCTTGATGGTAGACTTGTTCAACATCCGATAATCAATACACAACCTAAGGCTCCCATCTCTTTTCTTCACAAATAATACCGAGGCTCTCCAAGGTGAGACGCTCGGTCTTATAAACCCCTTATCTAGCATATCTTGCAACTGCTTCCTTAATTCCTCTAGTTCAACTGGAGCCATCCTATATGGTTGTTTAGATATTGGCTCTGTTTCAGGTGTCAAATCTATACCAAATTCCATTTCTCTATCTAGTGGCAATTCTGGTAGGTCATCTGGAAAGACATCAGGGAATTTCCTAACCACTAGAATGTTATCTATATCCAAATGAGTTTGTTCAAGTCCACCACATAAGCAATAAAACATTCAAAACAAAATTTATGCCATTTATGTATCAATGCACTTCACTTGTTACAAAATCAGGATTTTATTACTTCTCATATAAATTTACAACCAATTTCTCAGGTAGAGAAAATGTAATAGACTTTGAGTGGCAGTCTAAGAGAGCCTGATTGGTAGCTAACCAATTCATTCCCAAGATTTTATCAAGATCATACATATTCAACAAAATCAGGTTAGTTGTCGTACACTTATCTCCTACCCTCACTTTACAATCTTTATACACTTGTTCAACTAATTGACTAACTCTCATTGGAGTACTTATTAATAAAGTCCTATTTAAATATGTGAATTTTACAAATTATGTTAACTTTGATGCATATGCAGGCGATATAAAAGAATACGTAGCACCAGAATCAAATAAAGCTATAACTTCTAAATCGAAAATCAGAATTGTACCTTTTATCACCTCCGAAGAGGTATCTGTTAATGCCTGGTCTATCGCATATACCCTGTCTTGACCCACAACTTGCTTCCCTTTTTCTTCAGCCGTGACTCTCTTCCTTGCAGGAGGTGTAACTGTAGGGACCTTCTCTGGCTCCTTGCCCCTCTGTGGGACTACCTCAACTGCTTTTGGACAATCCCTTGCATAGTGCCCAACTCTACCACATCTGAAGCATCGTGTACCTTAAAAATGATAGGGCCTACTATCATAATATCGGCCATAAATTTTGCACTGATCAGTAGTCGATCGGGGTCCACCAATCACGATACCCTTGGATGATGTTGGAGTTGGATGCATAATAGGTCTAGCAGCCTTCTTCTGTGACTCATCTACCTCTCTCTGATGCTTGCTAGGATATCTCCGACCATATCTGGCACCCTTGCCATCTCCCAATTTCCTCAGACCCTTGTCCTTACCCCAACTGAACTCTGAAATTTGCAGGTCATAGTCCTGCTCACACAATTGGGCCCGTCGTACAGCTTCTTTGTATGTAGCAACATCAAACGAAGCCAATTTAGCTCTAATCGAATGCCTTACTCTATCAACAAATTTACGGATCCTAATAGCTTCACTCTTAATAGAGTCTGGATCATATCGGCCCAATGAGGTGAATTGTGACTCATACTCATCCATTGTTCGGTTCCCTTGAGTCAAATTTAAAATTTCCATTTGTACTCTACGTCGAGCAGTATCTGGGATATATTGTTCTCTAAAAGCACTCAAAAACATATCTCATGTGATTACTGTACCCTGAGCTCTCAACATAGGCTTGGTGGACTTCCACCAGTGCTTAGCTTCACCTCTTAATACAAAGGCCGCAAGCACTACTCTTTCCGTAGCCAAACATTTACAAAAGTCAAACAGCTTCTCCATCTGACTTATCCAATCCTCAGTCACTGCTAGATCCTTTACCCCACTAAAAGAATGAGGCTTAAAGTCCATAAAATGCCTCAACCTCTTCATATCATAATCATAACCATGCCCCAAATCATCATCATACTGCTGTGGGGCCACTAGAGGAGGAACTGGCCGAATAGGAGGACCTCGTGGTCTATCTGGTTCAGGTTATGCAGGTGTAGCATTCTCAGGTTCAAGTGTAGCTGCTGGGGGATTCGGTGCAGCTTGTCCTGCTGTACCAGGTATACCCTCCAATCTAGACATGATCTGACCCATCATGGTCATCATTGTATGCATGTCTTCCTCTAATCTGGTTACTCGAGGATCAGAAGCCTCTACGTGATCATAGGGTTCATGACTAGAGAAAGATCTACTATGTCTCTCAGTTCTGTCATTCTGCCCCTGAGCTAGTGAGCTCTCTCCCTTCTTGCGATGTCTCTCAGGCATAGCTCATAAGCCTGTTGACTTCCTGCATTTATAACAAAGTCTTATATCACTACCAGCTTCATATACACATTTGTATCTAAATATCGTACAGTAACTTAGGGATGTACATTTCTTAGCCCTAAACATCGACTCACATCAGGCCAACCTCGCTCTGATACCAAATTTTGTCACACCCCGACTCCGGGTGCCTTTCATCCATACTTATACTACTTACGGTTGGGCTGTAAGCCGATGTAATTACTAATTCCATACATTTATAGTGGAAATATTTGAAACTTTAAAACACACACTCCCAGACATGTGTGTTGATATAAAAAATTAATTGTATAATATAATATCTTTACATTACATCCCCATACAAAATTTTCTCTTTTTCAATGTATAACTGTGCGATACAATATGATAGATACAAAATATTTATGTGTATACATTTCTTATACCTTAGCAACTGATGAGAGCTGGCCAATACAAAAGGATCTGGAGACCACCGCACTGTTCTACTTCTCAGTATCTAAAGGGAAAAAATAGTGGGATGAACAAACCACAGCTCAGTAAGGAAAAGAATGCTAACAGGTAGATACTGTACTATCTATGTAGCCTATGCATGATTAACAAAGCATCATTCATTATAAATGAAGTTATCAATAGAAAATGCATTTAAACATTCTACCCTCATAAGCATTTTCTTAAAAACCAATACTCAATATTTTTGTTTAAGAAACATATCATAAAACAATGTTATCACAGTACAAGCATTCAAATAAGGATATTTATCAAATTATAATATTTTTTTTCTTCTCACAAAACATTTCATTTCATAAATTTCTCTTATCTCTGAGATAGGTAGGGGATTTTGGGCAAACAAATATCCACGACACATGGCCATAACCAGTGATCTCAGGCCTCACTGATCAGGTGTGCACAGGGCATCACTCGCCTGAAGAGGGATGAGTCAGTCCTACCCTTTGGCTCATCTCAATCATCATCATCATCTTCCTCATCATATCACATATACTCACGATACAACGCACTCCATGTGTTATCTACGTGATACTCGTACCCACATGCACACAGCACTGTACATAGTATTTCTCGGACAACTACATGGTACAGTGTACGTCCGTGGACCCAGTCCATCTACCCTACACCGATGGACTTCTCATCCTAAACCATGTCTCATATACCAGGCGAGCAAAATCAGCATGACACACAGTCTCTGCAAGGCTCCAGCGTGGTATCTCTCAGTACGAGCAACCGCTTCTAGCACTGTGTCATCTCAAAAATCATTGTGTGAGCTAGGCTCCAACATATTATCATCATCATAAAACCACGTACAAGCTAAACTCCAGCACGGTTTATCAAAACATGTAAATATATGCGAGTAAAACCTCTAACATAGTCAAAATCATTAAAACAAGTGTGAGCTAAGGCTCTAACACCAGTTCACATCTCAAATCTAATAGTGGCTATTTTTTTTCTCTTTATAAAATCTCAAATCACGTTTATTGACGTAGCATGTCATTCCATACTAAACATGTAAAACTAGCCAGCCTATCTATCATCATTTCTCAGTCACAAAAACAACGTATAGTTGTAAAAACATTAAAAACATGCATGTCATGCTGTTTTCCTTTCCCACATCTCATTTTCACAATTCATACCATAATACATTTCATAACACTTATGGCTCAATAGCTAAACATAATATTACTAGCGCCATAACTACTCAAATCGCTGTAAAATACGTACGAATATCTCTATCGCTAACATACAATCCCTTACCTCGAATCGCGCTTGTATCCTCCTTCGTCTCGTTTACTCTGTTTGCAATCCGAGATAATCGTGTTCCGACGTATTTCAATTTACACGTGTAAATCATTAAGTTATTTTCCTTTTCTTCTCTCAAACATTCATATGGTCATTTATTTATCTATTTATACTTCTCAAGCCTTTTTTATCATATTTCACCTTTTCCACTAGTATCACTATATCTTCCATTAGTTTTCCATCACTTCTCCATAAGTATTTCTTCATGGATTCTCTCTTAATATTACTCACTCATCAGTACAATCATCATTCCTATTTATATTTCACATACCACTCAACCCATGAAATGTCTAGAAACTCACATTTAAAGCTTTAGGGTTGAAGAACTTACCTAGCTTAGCTTTTTCCTTAGCTAAACTTGTGGTAGTCTATTCTCCTCCTCTTGATCAAACCAATGTGTGATTTTTTTGGGTATGTTGTTCTCCTTACTTCAAGGAACAACTTTTTCTTCTTGAGTTTCTTCCAAATCTGGCTGAAATGTAGTGATATTTAGAGTGAGAAAGTTTGATTATTTGGAGGAAATGGATAGGTGCGGGTTTGGTAGGTAAGAAAACTTGATTTTCAGTCCAATCTCGTGCTCTTTATATAGATGCAAAGACATGAGATCGATCTGGTCCCTTGTAGAGATCGATCTCTGCATGGTTTGGTAGTCCTTTCACTTAACGTAACTACTACCAAATCATCTGCTCTTCATGATGAGATCGATCTGTTGCAAGCACAATTCTTCTTGGAGATCGATCTGCCTCTTGTAAGAGATCGATCTTCTCCTCACAATCCTTAACGAGATGGATTTGTTTGTAAAGGGGAGATCGATCTGTTTCAACCCGAGGCATTTAGAGATCGATCTGAGCCTTGTGAGAGATCGATCTGAGCCTTGTGAGAGACTTAAGGAGATCGATCTGTCTTCCCATGAGATCGATCTACCTTGTTCAATTGAACTGATATTTGACATTTTGTGAGAGGGGATCGATCTCTCATTCATGGGAGATCGATCTCTCATTCATGGGAGATCGATCTGCTCTTCCCTTACACCCCAATTTTTACAGTTTTCTACAGATTTTCACTTTGTAATTCAACCTTATTTGCCTAATACCTCATCTTACATTCCGTACACAACCAACGTATAATAGTATCCATTCCGTATAGTTCATAGGAAATGAAACTTGTGCACACACTTGAAACCATGGACTATATATTAGATTCATCATCCTTACATCCTTTTGTCATTATACACATGTAACAATGTACATATACATCATAGCTTCATAAGAAGTACATGTAAAACTATAGGCATTACAAAATCGATCAGAGAGGACTGATAGAGTAGGCTACATATATGTGTAGTCTAAAGCAGTATCGGAGGCCAGATCGACTATTTGCACTGTAAATATTAAACAAGGTGTTTACGAGACATCTTTGTCTAAAAAACACACAATTTTCAATTAAATATTTTTCGATTTAAATTAAATTCGATTTATTAAAATTCTTGTCAGTTTCTAAGTATATTCCTAAGTTTATGATTTAAGACCTAAGCTATGTTCCTTCTGTACGAACCATGCAAAAGCATAAAAAATTATTTTAAACTAAGTTAAAAGTTTTAAGAACTCGATTTTTAAGAAAACCTAAAATCCCAATAAGTACATTTAAAATAATTATATTTTAATCAATTGCATAGTTTTAAATAAAATTGCATAAATTATGATTTTTAAATCGAGTTCATATAAATTAAGCCAATTATTTGATTTCCTTATTCGATTTTAATAGTATTTTCTTAGTGGGATTATCGGAATACAACTATGAACTAAGCTAAGAATTAAAGGGAAGATGATCCCAAATTTCTAAGTTTTATGCCATGAAATAAGTTTTGATTAAGGGAATAATAATCCCAAATTTCTAAGAACTATGATTTAAGTATAAGCTTTATTTAAGGGGATGAAAATCTCAAGCTTTGAGAATTATGATTTAAGCATAATTTCTTTAAAGGGATAATGATTCCAGCTTTAAGAATTAAGCTTTTTAAGTAAGTATTGTTATAAGGGGATAACATATCCCAAGGTACTATGTTTTAAGTTATGTTTTCAGACTGTAAGCTTCCATGGTACATGCACCGTTGGCAATGCACAACCAACACCTATGTTAAAATTATAATTTATGATTATGTTAAGCTAAATTAAGGGGTTGTTAGACTTGGACACGTCTTCAGCTTCCAGTACTCACCTGTCTAGTGGTATTGTGGACCCTGATCATGGCCGTTAGATTACTTCCCTACTTGGAACCTATGTTATGGTTGCATGTTACCGCTAGGAAATTTGCCTCGTCTCACCTATGCTATGATCACGATTTTTATGACTTTATGATTATGATTTATGACTTTATGATTATCATTTATGATTTTATGAATATGATTTGAGATTATGTTTTAAGTATGAAATTTTTATGATATGAATTATGATACGTTATGGTTCAAGTATGCTTTATGAAATTAAGAAAATTAAGTAAGTTATGAATTTTGTTAAGTTATGATTTATGCTTCCAATCACTTTTTAAAGAAAGTCTTAATTAAATTTATATCAAAATTCACATAAAGGATTTGATCTGCTTTTATTATGACATTCATCATGTCTTACGTTTTTTCGAGCTTGCCCCTTTTTTACATTATTTTACTTGGTATACGTACCTTATTGGGCATGAACTCAGCCCCTTCCTTCTTTTTCTTTAGACTATCTGCAGTAGATTTGGGTATCTTTTGGAGTAGGGCATCAGAGGGTGTGTCTTCTACCTATCACTACTACCTTTGTATAGAGGTATATTTATCCTCTTGTTCAGTTCAATTTATTATCTCTAGACGTTTATAATGCACAGTTTTATGTATTTATGCTGGGATGTTTTGGGATGTATTATAGGTTATAATGGATATATAATACAGTAAGTTTAATTGTATTGAATGTCAATTATAGTCTCATTAAGGAGTGAAGTGATACATTTGATATTTTGAAATTTATGATTCTAGGATGTATAGTTATTTTATGAATTGAAGTTTAAGTTTAAGTTGAATATTAAATTGAAAAATTATGAAAAAATATTACGAGTATGAATTTTATTAAGTTATGATTTATGCTTCCAATCACTTTTTAAAGAAAATTTTGATCAAATTTAGTAAAAAATTTTATCTGCATTCATTATGACATTCATCACGTTTTACGATTTTTTGAGCTTACCCCCTTTTTTCGTTATTTTATTTAGTATACGTGCTTTACTAGGCATAAGCTCATCCCTTCCTTCTTTCCTTTCAGACTATCTATAATAAATTCGAGTATCTTTTGGAGTAGGGCATTGAAGGGTGTGTCTTCCACCTGCCACTACTGCTTTTATATAGAGGTACATTATCTCCATACGTTTGTAATGCACAATTTTATGTATTTATGTTGAGATGTAAACACTATTATATTTTTAGATGTATTATAGGCTATAATGGATATCTAATACAGTAACATATTTTACGTCAATAATAGTCTCAGTAAGCAGTGATGTGATATATATGATATTTTGGAATTTATGATTCCAGGATGTATATTTATTTTATAAATTGATGTTTAAGTTTAAGTTGAGAAGTAAATCGAAAAATTATGAAAAGATATTACGAGATAACATCACACATGATGACTCGAACCTAAGTAATAGCGAATTTTATAAAGAATAGGCTAAGTAAGAATCTACACTGAACGTAGACAAACTTAAGTAAAAAAAAATGAAAAATTTGTATGAAGATCTTAAGAAAATAAGTACATGACATAATATATTATTTTAGCTAAAAAATCTTTGAATTATATTTATTAAGTACTTATAAATTTAAATTATATTTACTTTAAAAAATAGTACTTTTGATCAATAAAAAATTATTTTATCATACTCTTAATTTTTCACATAATAAATATGATTAAAAATGTATAAAAATCATTGTATATTACATTTTGTCTTTATACACTTCAAACATAAAATAAGATAATATCATCGAATCCAATTCTATTTATAATCTAATACTATCTTATTATTCCTTCATCTTATGCATGGAAGATGACTTTAATTACATGTGACTTCCATTTGATTCAAACTAAATTGGCCATGTAAAAAATAGGGATAAAAAAATATCAGGACCAAAATACATTTTCTTCATTGTTTGATGGATAATAATAAAATAATAATTGGCTTAAGGCGCAAATCCAACTTCACTATGCCATATACCTTATGGCCCATAAACTCTTATTCCCGTCTACAAACCTAACCCCCGAAACCCTATCTTATAAAATCCTAAAGTTAGCCGCCCCCACCTTCTTCTTTATCAGTCGGGTAAATTATCACTCTCTGCATTCCTCAAACCCAGAAGGCAAAAATGGCAGAAAGGGGCGGAGGAGAACGTGGCGCTTTTAGGCGTGGCTTTGGCGGCAGGTCAGACCGCGGCCCAAGAGGCAGGCGCCGCGGCCGCAAGGACGAAGAGGAGAAATGGGTACCGGTGACAAAACTAGGCCGTTTAGTCAAATCCGGAAAGATCATATCCCTCGAACAAATCTACCTCCATTCCCTCCCCATCAAAGAGTACCAAATCATCGACCAACTCGTTGGCCCTTCCCTGAAAGACGAGGTAATGAAGATCACTCCTGTTCAGAAACAAACACGCGCTGGGCAGCGTACGCGTTTTAAGGCCTTCGTCGTTGTTGGTGATGGAAATGGACACGTTGGATTGGGGGTGAAGTGTAGCAAAGAAGTTGCGACGGCTATTAGAGGGGCGATAATATTGGCGAAGTTGTCAGTGATACCCGTGAGGAGAGGGTACTGGGGGAATAAGATCGGGAAGCCTCATACAGTGCCTTGTAAGGTTACTGGGAAATGCGGGTCCGTTACTGTTAGGATGGTGCCTGCTCCGAGAGGTGCTGGGATTGTGGCTGCTAGGGTGCCCAAGAAGGTCCTTCAGTTTGCTGGGATTGAAGATGTTTTTACTTCTTCCAGGGGTTCTACGAAGACGCTTGGTAACTTTGTCAAGGTACTGAGTTTTTCTTTATAATTTTTATTTGTTCTGTTCTGTTGATAATTAAGATTGTTTATGGATTTAAATCTCTTAGGAAATGGGTTGTTAAATGTTTTCCTTACTATTCCTAATCTTTGGGATTGTTGGTTAGCATTTATTTCTTTGAATGAGTTATTGTGGTATGCTTGATTTGTTCGGATTATATCATTGATCTGAGTTATTATCATGTTACATGGTGTATGTTACTGAATTAATTGGATGCAAATTGTGACTTAGCTTGGGTTGTGACTGATGCTTTTTTTCACGTTTCATTTATTGCCATGCCGTAAGGTGTATTTTATATGCTATCCCATCCTAAGCTCTCATGGCTTTTAAAAATGGTAAAACCAACGCCCCCCTCACAAAAGGTCTGTGTCCATATTTTGCTCTAAGAGAGACTATGGATTGGAACATTTGAACATGGAAGTCTAGTATGCCATCTTCATTTTCTCCCCCTTTATTTGTACCTTGGCTTTTATGTCTGCAAAATAGAGAGATGGAATTTAGGTGGTGTTTGGTAACTTGCAGGGAAAGTGATTACAGGGAAAGTGATAGCAGGAAAAGTAACTTTGCAGTGTTTGGTATGACAATGTAAAATTCTGTTTAAATTGCAGAAAAAGTAACTTTGCAGTATTTGGTATACAGTTATTTTGCTGGTAGTGACAAATTTCAAAAATACCCCTGAATATAAAAACAATTTTTCAATGAAAATTAATTAAAATAAAAGTTGTATTATTAATATTACTCATCATTTGTAATTTTAAATTGTTATGTATTATTATTAATTTTAATTTTATAGAGTATAATATTAATAATTCATATATTATTAATGTAATTCGAAATTTTAATGAATCAATTATAATTTTTCAATTATCATGACATCAACATAATACCTATAACATCCATGAAAGTTATAATACTTCATATAAATCCATGTAAAATATTTTTCATACATGATAATACCCTTTTGTGGTAAAAGGGTAATTGGGGTAAAATGTGTAAAATTAACTTTGCAGCCAAGGCTGCAAAGTGATTGCAGCCTAAATGGACTGCAATCACTTTACATTCAACTTTCTTGATAACAAACGTTGTAATCACTTTGCGTCCAATTAAATTGCAGCACAAAGTGGCTATTCTCTCAATACCAAACGGCCCCTTAGGTGGGTTGGTATTCATGGGTCAACCCAAAGAGAGGAATGCTGTAGAATTTGAAGATTCTTACCAAGGGGAATAAAAGGAAAAAAAAAAAAAAAGCAATTTCTTTTTTAACAAAAAAATAATAATAAAAATAAGAATAAAAATAATAATTCAGGAATAGTTGGTACTGCTGCTTTTTTTTTCTTCTTTCTTTTTTTTTTCTCTCTCTCTCTAATATATTTGCAATTGTGGCCGCAAGCAGCAATATCCACAGGGCTATGATTTCTGGGGGTTGCTAATAATGTACATGATTCAATGAATTTCTACCAAACTGCAGAGAGAAAAGGCTTTCCATTTTAAATTTAGTGTGTGTGTGTGCACGCTTTCCCTCTTTTTCTGTTTCAGATTGGGATTTGTGTTTTGTCTTACACCCCTTTTATAGGTCCAGCTTACTTCACAAGCTTTCTTTGTCTTAGAATAATAATATAGGTTTTTTTGTTTTTCTTTTTTTTTTTATATGTCAATTCTTGTTCCGGTATGTGTCGCTAAGGATAACTGCTTGTCCGTGTGCACAGCACTAATGTTCTTTGAGAACAAAATTTTTTTCATTTTGCATTCTTGACAAAAATGACAGCCAAATATTTCCATCTAAGCTTGTAAAAAGTTTGGTATCTTTGTCAGTTTGGTGATTTATCTCTTATGTTTGTTTAGTGTTTTGGCTTGGTAAAATCTGGGTTATATGTTTTTAAACTCCTCCAAGCATGTGCTTGTGGGTTTTTTTCTCATTGGTGAAATGCCTACTATTTTTTTGAATTATTTCATTTTGCTGCTAGCAATGCCTGTTATTATTTATCCTTGATTATTGGAAAATTAGTGCATTTCATGCTTCATAGCTCTGTTTATTTGCTGCATGATAATTTGGAGATGCTTATTCAGCTATTGGTGATATATGATTATTATTTGTTGCTCTTGCAAATGTGATTGCAGGCCACCTTTGATTGTCTTCTGAAAACTTACGGTTTCTTGACTCCTGATTTCTGGAGGGAGACGCGCTTCACAAAATCTCCTTTCCAGGAGTATACTGATCTGTTGGGAAAACCAGTGAAATCCCTTGTACTGGAAGATGTGGAGAGGGTGGATGTATGATGGAGAACTATAAATCATTAAGGAGATTCAGGTCCCAGGGTTATCCTCACTTTTTTGCTTGTTTGGTTTTGTGGTGATATATTCAGTAATTGTTCATCAACTGCTGTCTTGTTTTTCTCTATCTGGATTCTTTATAAGATTATGGTTGCATGAGTTAAGTCATTTTAGTTGTATGTTACTTGTGAACTAATGCATATTATGTATTAGCTGGCTCTATGCTTGATGAATAGTCTGGTTGGATGCCATCAGTGTGGCATGGTTGGCCGGTGCGCATACAAATGGACAGAAGTGGTGGAAGTTTAAATTATTCTTCCACCCTTGATTTTAATTTTATTTTATTTTGTTAAAAAATAGTTTTTTTTTGGTCCAAATTAGCTTGAAGTTATGTTCAAAGGTTCTCTCATTTTTTTTCTTTGTAATTCTGTTTTGAAATTGGTTATTTTCCCAGTTATTCAGTTATTTATTTTTGTTATTCCTTGCTTGATGCTCTCACCCATTAAAATATAAACAAGTTATCATCATTTTATATAGTTTCTTACAGGGATTTAATACAGGATTAGTTCTAGATAAACACTTTGATTTTGTGTAAATCATTGGAAATTAAAATTAAGGTTTCGTTTGGTTATTGAAAATGATTTTTAGAAAAATGATTTTTTTTAAGTGTTTAGTTGGTAAAAAATTGATTGATCAATAAAAAATTATGAAATTTTTTTTGAAAATTGTCTTATCCTTTGGAAAAGGGAAATATGTCTTCTGAAAAGTTGTTGCATGTATGTAACATTATTTACTTTAACTCGTGAATATAATATTTTTCAAATTATATTTTATATATAGTTTTTTAACTTTAATTTAATTTAACATTATATAAAATATTATTATATTAATAATTTTTCATTTAATTAGATTAAAAATTTTAAAAATTAAATTATTAATATTAAAAGTCTTTTAATATTTTAAGTTTAAATATTTTATTTTGTATATTATTAATTTTAAATATTTTTAATATTTTAATAATAAATATTTTAAAGGGTGTATGTAATCATTTTAATCTCGTTTGTAGAATAAAAACTTTTATTGACAGTGTGTAATATAATTATTAATAAATAATTTTATTATAAAATATAATTATTTTAATATTATAAATATTTTTAATATTTTAAAATTAAATGTTAATATGTTATTAATATAAAATATTATTCCAAATTTGTAAAAAATTTAATAAACTAATAATAAATAGTTTTTTTTTAATTTTTAATAATATAGTATGTTAATATTATTTTTAAAATATAATTATTTTTAATATTAATAAATTAATTAATAAATAGTAAATAATTTTTAATATTTTATTAATTTGTTAATTCATTTGAAAAAAATAGATTTTTCTAAAAGTAATTAAACAACAACAAATATTTTTCATTGACTTTTTCAAAATTTTTTAGTTTTTCAAAAATTATTTTTAAAAAATCATTTTTATTGAATTAATCAGAACTTAAAATAAGTAATAAAAATTTTAATAATTATAGATTAAGAATAGAAAATATTAATTTACATAAATTAGTTTATGATTCGTGTGATGCACTGATTAATATTACATATATATTTCTATTATTCTCACACTTTATTTTTTTTTTAAATATGATTAATTATTTTAATTGTTTTGTAAACTTTAAGATAATAATTAGATTATTTTAGTACTTTTAAATGTATTTAGATAATATTTTAGTTGTTTTATTCTATTAATGTCTTTCATTTTGTAAATCTATTGTCCTTGAAGTATTAGATTTAGGTATTTTATGTATGAATTTAATCTAATTTCATGTTAAATTTGTTAAAAATATATATTGATTCTTTAACAATCTCTATCCAAATTCGATAGTAGTTAGCAAATTATTGATTTGAATTAATAACTTTAAGGCTCCCTTAACTTAATTTTACTAAGAAGAAAGTCACTAATAATTTATTTGTTAAACGTGGAATCAAGTTGTCCAATCCAAAGTGTAAAAAATAAAATCTCATGTCTTAGTCATCCCAACCCCATTTTTACATGAGCCTATAAGGGAGCAAAGAAATTATTTAAAAAATCAATAATTTTACATGTAGATAACACAATGTTAGAAATGATTAGAATTTTACAAAAAAAATAGATTTTAATATAGTATCTAATTAGTTTCTAATTAATTAAATTAACTATAAAACTATTTAACATTATCGAATCTCTCCATTTTCCACTTCTCTAAAATTTCTCCATTCTTCAAATCATTATTATAATTGTCTATAAATGTTATATAATAAAAAATATTTAGAAAATTAAATTTTAATATTATCTATTTTGAAAATGTAAAATTCACAAATTTTCTATATTCGATTATAAGTTATTCAAGTGATTAATAAAGATTAACCAAATGATTATTTTAGGATTCGAGTGTAACCACAGAGCATGATGATTGGAGCTAAGTATGGGACAAGAAGACAAAGGTAAAAAAATTTAATTAGGGTGAATTCCAAGTATTCATACTCGTACAAATGTGTTTGCATGCTTAGAGGATAGATTAGCAACTATTAAAAATGAATTACGTTAGCAATTCTTAAGTTAGTGTAAAAATGAGAAAATCTAACAAAGTAATATTAAATTAATAAAAATTCTCAAAGGCTAATAAAATTAATCTAAAACTTATAAGGTATAAAAATTTAGAATAAATTAAATTAGGGTTCAACAACCATGGCTAAGGTTATGGAATAAATTGAAGAAGTGAAATCGAAAGTTTTGGAGAATTTATTGTTTATAGGAAAGTTTTTAGGGTAAAAGTAGAAAATTATTTGAAAGTCAAGATGAACTCGGGGTGACCTCAAATTTTATACATACCTAACATAGGTGTTAATGATTTTTAGATAAAATTTCAACAAAAAATAAGATCATTAAGGCCAGGAGGAAAATGATACAAGTTGGGCTAGACATAATCGAAATTTGCTAAAAGGTTTCTTCGGTTGGCTGATTGTGTGAATGAGAAATGCATGCAAATTACCTATGACCACTAAGCTTTTTAGGAGAAATATTGTAGTGTCAAAATATATCAAATAGGGGTGCCAAAAGTGCAAGTGGGCTGAATTTGAGTGAGAGAGTAAGATACAAAATCTGAAAATCAGTTATTACCTACTTTCACTGTACCAAACTAAACACTAAGTAAATTAAATTATATTTTTGCTAAACCAAGTGATTACCAACTATTATGGACATAAACTAGACACATTGTAAAACATTTATTTTAAAAAAAAAAATCATCAGAATAAAAAAAAAAAAAACATGTGGATGATTTTTACGGTTGTGGAGGGATGATGAAAGATGACCCATTTATCATTTCAGATATGGTTACTTGAATCAAAGAGCAATTTCTTGAATAAAAAAAAAAAGTCAATAAGCTTTGTGCCTTTTGGATTTTTTTGGGACCTAATGACGATTCAGTTAAATTAAACACGAATGAAGCTTCATATGGCAATACAGGTATTTCGAGGGCAGGAGGCTTGATTAGAGTTAAGACATGAGCTAGCATATGCATTAAAATATAGCTGGAGTGCAAGCAATGTGGTTCGAGTAACTCTTAGTCCGTCAAGAGAGTTTTAAAGAAGTGACATATGACTTGAATGCTGGAGTCGTCATAGAACTTGTAAAAGGAGCAGGCATTTGGTATCCATCCACCTGGTTGTATTATTGGAGACATTCGAAAACTTGTAAATAGAACATGAAATTACACGTTTCAACAAAGGAATTTTTGTGTCGATGCACTGATAAAGTCAAGATGCAAACCATGAGCAACTTCAATCTCCGCCTTATTTTTTAAGATCGTTTATTTATAGCAGATGCATGGAACATGTAGACTCCTCACAACTTTAGCTTAAACTAGTTTATCATATTTCTCTGTGCAACAAAAGAAAAAGAAAGCAAAATTGGAATACTTAATTACTAATTTTCAACATTTAAAGGGTTTGATTATGGTTCAAATACCAAAATGTGTAAATAATAATTTTTTTCCTTTTTAAGAAATGAAAGATTTGAATAACCTATTACCAACAAAGTATTGGTGTATTGGTTGAGATGGCAAGCAACCTCCATCCCGATAAAGATGAAAATACAAGTTCAATTCTCTTAAAGCATACTTATTGGAAGAACTTAAACCTTTCTCGCTCCCGGTCCGAAAGGTATTACTCTCAAACCGAAAAAGTTTATAAATACCCTTGATTACACCCAATGAAAGATTTGAATAACCTATCCAACTCAATGTGATAGGAAAAGACATGTAAATTCTATTGCAGTCCACAACTAAAATTGAACTCCGGAGACTCTGGACATCAATCTAGATTCAAGCCAAAGCACTCGTATTAGAAGGCAAAAGGTCAACTCCAACAAAGCTTCAAATCAAATCTACAATATGCTCCAGTTCTCCCATTCCAATTCACAATTAGTTACTATTGCTACATTTTCACCCTTCTATTGCAACTCAGAAAGCACAAGAACCCCAACAACAGATATAAGAAAAATGCAAAATAATTAATTAAATAAAAAATACATTGAAAACCCTAGTTCACATTCAAACTGCTGGCAAATTGATTGTTTCAACAGGAGATCCTTTTCTCGCCTGTGCAATTCTGTTGGCATAAAGAGTCACCAGACGCAACTGGGCACCATTGAGGTCCTGCAAGTATGGCAGGAAAGCCTTCCCAAGCATGACATAAATGTCGACCAGGCATAAAACAACAGTCTGTTACCAGCATGACCAAACAAATAATTGAAAATATTGAGCATGATTGATCAATTAATATCAGTCAAGGAGAAAGCTAAACAAGCAGTGAGCAAGTATTAATTTAACTTGAATCTCATTTCAGATATGTGACAGAGCATATTCAGCACGACCGAAAAGTAAATACAACAAAACTTTTAACATGCAACTCTGAGAGACTACTTCTAGATATCAGTGTCCTCATATGTATTGCAGCAAGATGGACTTGACGGAAGTTATGGCTAAGGTAACCAAATTGGTGATTGGTGACAATACCATTCTATGTATATGAGGGATCTAAGTTCAAATCCAACTCCTAAAGCTATCCAAAACAAAGATGTGATGAAAACAGAACACATCTGCACTACATGTACCAACAAGCAAAAAGTTTTACCTTGCGAACTTCAGCACTCTGATTGCTGAATGCATCAAAAAGAAGTGGTAAAAATGAAGGTAGCTGAGCCAGTAGTTCCTCTTGAGAAAGCCGGTGCAGAAGCTTGTAAAGGTAGAAAGAATGAGTATATTATGTGACAATGAAATAAGGATAACAAAGTACTGGGTCTTTAATATAATGTTATGCATCCAACTTAAAATTATCTGCTATAGGCAAAGACACCTAACTTGAATATAAGGTTACAACTAGATGATATTGATTATTTATTTTGAAATTTCATTTTACGTGGTTCTTATTTGGACTAACTGCTTATAGTCTGCAAACACAGTTGACCTCACCCATAAAAAAAAATGGCTCCAGTGTTTTGCGCCATTAGTTTCAATAAACCACTTTTTCAACATTAAAAACTTCACCACCTCAAGAGTCAGCTATGGAATACCTTTGTTAATGTCTTGATGCAAACAATAAGAGTTTTCTCATCTTCAGTGATTAACAGCGCTACAATAACCTGCAACTCAGCAAAAGAAACAAAATTGTCAGAAAAATTCAACATTAGTGCAAAAAACCTCATGAAAGTTGAGTAAACGTACACTCAGACATCTGAAAGGATCATATTCTGATAAAATAATAGATAAGCATTTCTCTGCCTCTTTTGAAACCTGAACACAAAATCTGAATGTATTAGGTTCAAGGAAAGGGGTAACATTAAGCCTTGGTATGTATTAAACAACTGATGAAAACAATGGCACCTTGGAAACTGCTTCCTTTTCAATGTGAAGTAATTTTTCTATCACAACTTCAATAGAATCTTCCATCTCATCTTTCTGGATTCACAAAACATAGACTAAAAAACATATTAGAAAATAATAAAAACACCAATAAAATTTTGGAGAGAATAAAACTATTCAGAACTTCATTTGATGGATAGAATGTTAATTTTAGTTCCACAAACCTGTTTGTTTACCATGTCAGCTACTAACTGCAAGGTGAATTCCCTGGTTGAAGAATCAGGATCATCCATCATCTCAACAACAACTTTCAGAATCTGATTGAAATGCTGCAAATAAATAATCATCCACCAGCATCAGCATACTGCTGCTAAAACTTTATAACACTCCTTTCAACATGTTACTAATCAAGATCCATCCATCATACAAAATTTCTGCCTAACTCATGCGTGCTGCTACAACTATATTAACTCTTATCAGAGATGTTCATGCCAGGCATGTTGGAGGATCTGAAAAGTGATTCTCGCTCAATGTGTAGGAAAATCAAATTCCTCATAGCTATAAATGGCAATAAACGTACTCTTTATGTTGTTAATCCTATGCATGAGTATATGTGTCAGACAAGCACATCTCCCACAGTGGAGATCTTAAACATAGTAGCTTACAAACTGTTTACATTGTAGCCTTATGCTTGCTCTTGGAAGGAAATGAATGGATCATGAATTTAATAAAGATTATACCTTTGTCCATATGGAATAATCAGCATCCATGGAAGCTTTAATGAGTTGCTGAAGTGCCTGCTGTCTAACAGTTGCACTCTCCTTATTGTTAGAAATCTAAAAAAATGCCAAGAGTAGGAAGGCAATGAGTTTATTCGTTTCTAGACAATAACAGAAAATAAAAACAAAATTACTCTGATAAAATAAGCTTTCAGAGAAAGCAACAAGTAAAATGGGGAGGGGGGGTTATCGAAGGGAACCTTTAACATTCATAGTTCACCTGGTGAAGAATTTGAGGAATGATGATACGTGATTTTTGTGGAGAGCAAATCTTAGTATTGTTCAAGTTCTCACGACTATGATTGACATCAACAAAAGTGTCACTACCAACATTGGAACTGCTTACTCCAGGATGATTAGAGCTTATAACTGTACTCATGTCAAAACATGACGGAGGCAAGTAATTATCCACAACATTTTCATAATCAACACCATCAGGATGGCTCAAAGGGGATTCAACATTTTCATCAGCAGCAGAAGTACTGCAAATAATGGCATTATTAGAGCCACCTTCAAGATTCCAATGTAAATGTTTGTGAGCTTCATCAGATACTTTTTGAGCAATAGGTTCTAAAATTTGCACTGGTTCTTTTATGGAGAAGTTCTTGCTGTTATCAATATCACTAGAACCTGAAGAATACCTTCCAAAATAGTAAGCTTTCTTCAATGCACCAGTATAGTCACCATCAGGAGAAAATCCAGTATCAGATGGCTCATTAATGTTTCTAGGACGCGGCCTTTCTCTCTTGTTCTGCAAGAAGTTCATAAAATCCATTTCAAATTGAGGAGTTTGCTGCCTAAGAATTCGCCTCACAGAATTTTGCTCTTCAACTGACATACACATGATGTAGTTTATAACACCAGTTGAATCATAGTGAGAATGTACAGATACAATGCAAGATATGGCTGCTGCTTTTAGTTTTGTGTTTTTATCATAGATCAAAGGTATCAATTTAGCAAGCCACAACTTTAGAATGCCACTATTAGCAGCACCTTCAGAATTCATAGCATTCTTCTTGAAGGAAACAATAGCATATTCTATAACAGCCAGTTTTGCCTTTGGTGATCTCTGTTCATCTAATGCACGGAGCAAAGCAGGTAAAAGAGAATCTATACCATAGGCTTTGCTCACAACTTCCAAATTCATTACAGAAAGTTGCCGAACTAATTCCTTGGGATCAATTAACCTCGAAAACACATGGTGTAAGATTCGATCCAAGTAACTTTCAAAAGGCTTTCTACATGCTGGAATTATATCTGCAAGAGCTGAGAGAGCAGCCTGTGCAACTTTATGGTGGGGATCATCCAAGTGTTGGAAAAACAACTTCATGACTTTCTCAAAATTCTGTGTAACATCTAGGATACCTTTTTGGTCCTGATTCAGCAAACCTCTGACATAATTAAAAGCAGCAACCCTAGCAGACCAATTAGAATTTGGACTCAGACCCTCTGTCAGAGCCTCCTGGAGTGATGCTGGACCATCCACATAGTTTGACATTTCACCAAGTAATATCTGATTATCGTCCAGACAGCTTCTACTACTTCCAGAAACTCGACCAGATATGTTCTTTCTTAAAAGAGGCCTCTGGAAGTTAGGAATAATATTACCCTGGGAGTCCCTAAAATTGGCATCCTTAGAAGATGTCTCTACATACTGTCTGTCAATATGCTTATTTACTGATTTCCTAGCAGACCTGTCATCAGAGTGCTCTTCCATAAAACCACCTCCCAGTTTCTCAGAAGGTTGCTTCGTGGAATTCGAAGACGATAAAGCTAAAAAGATTCAGTGGCTAGATTAGAAAGTGAGAAAAAAATCTTCTTATCAAAATCTTCAAGCTAGAATGAGGTCAGAAATATTGCATATAAAACTGACAACAGAACTCCTACCTTTAACGGTTGATGCAGTTGAATCAGTGAAAATGGCATTTGAGGTAACAGCTGAAGCAGTGACAGCAGGGGGAAATGGGAGGCCACGAGCTGAATGAAGGTCAACTCCTGCACTAGGAACCACATCCATATTAAGGAACATATTAGTCAAAATCTGTGACAGGTATGGAAAACTCCGAATGGATTTGTTGAACTACTCAGCATATACCAAAATCCAAGCTAGCTGACCGCTTCTTTTGAAAATTTTGTTTCTCAGATATATCTAAACCAGCAAGAGTGTTTTGAATTGCAGGCATCCTCTGTTTGTTTGCACGTGGCATGTTCTCGGAACTTCTTTCAGTACCATTTCCATGTGATTTTGCTTCTGAGAATAATGGGCCAGAGGATACAGGAATGCCTACTGGTACAGCCCTACTCCGATCCACCATGGTAACTATAGAAGTTCCAGGTCCAGGTAAATCTGTAAAAGTAGGTGCTTGAAAAGCTTTATGGGATTTACGGACATCCCTTCCTCGAATTGAAGGAGAAGGATGGCGTCTATGTGTGGCCCCATATTCATCATTTATCATCTGTTTGATAAATAAACTATATAATTTGCCAATCAATTAATCAAAAGTGGAAATTCAAGAAGATAAAAAAGACCAAGTTTATACCATTTGGATGACAGAATCAAAGGACAGAAATAGTTGCTGGGAACGTTCCGGCCAAGTTTTCTTGAACATTCTGCAGCAACGTCGAGCAATTGACCGTACCTTTCATTTTCCAAGATTATAGAAGATAAACCACATCATTGAGCATGATTTCTATAGAATATATATAATGCAGAACCGGCAAATAAATGGTAAATGCTGTGTGTAAGGACATGAAATCTAACAAAAAGAGGAATGACAGCATTTACCCCTTCTCCCCACAAAAAAAGCAATTAAGAAAAGGAAAAATCAGCCTGAAACTAATTAGAACAAGAAAAAGAAAGCTGAGAAGTAAACTTCAAAAAAAAAAAAGAAAAAAACAATGAAACAAATTTCTCACCTAGTCCTTGCAGTGTAAATAGCTTTTTATAACACACATAAATAACCAAACTCTTAGCCTAATCCTAAAACTGACTTTCAATTACATTATCATTTCATGAAGTCATGATCTATTCTAATTGCTACAAACTTAAGCAATATCCCATGGCAACAGAAATAGCTGCCTTTTGTAGTTAGTACCTGCATCAACTACTTCTCTTTATTCTTACCCACTTTACTGTCTCTTTCAATCTAAAACTCCTTTGAGATCAATTAAAACTAACTGCAGAGAGCTATGATTGCCAACAGGAATTGTAGCATGAGACTTCTAGGAACTGTTCTCGAAGACAAGGTAGCATGTACCCAAGTTTAAAGAGAATGCATGAACAAATAATGGAGAGTTCTCAGTGAAAAAGAGGAAAGAAACAAAAATGAACGTAGTTTCTACTTTTCAACTGAACTGACATTCTTTGATTAAATCCAAAATCTATGTCATTCTGTCATCATATCAAAAGATCTATGTTCAACTTTCTGAACATAATAGTCAACTGGAAGTGTGAGAGGTAGCTTCATTTCTTCATACTATTCAACTGCCTAAATTAAGGGCAAAGTGATTCAGGAGATGTCACAAAAAAGTGTCTGAAACTGAAAATTAGTATATGTAATAACAGAAATGAAAAGCCGTTGATGTACAAGAGTGAGATATATAATTATAAATACAAGGCCAATATATCAGAATCTAGTTTTTTCCTTGACAAGAAAACAATTATCAAAGCAATACCTCATTTGTTGCATCTGTTATACAGCATTTTATGAGATCCTCATAAAGATCAGCTGACCTCTGTATTTCTGGTTCATCAGCCCAGTGCTCTAGCATCAGAAGTGAGTACTCACAGCATCTGCAATTGTGAACGAGAGTTGTGAGAGGATCCACAGTTATCATGCACATGTAATTAAGGAATGAATAGAATACCTAGCACGGAGTACTGCAATATCGTCATGTTTTGCATGATTAACTATTTGAGGAAGCACACGGAAAACTTTGCAATTACTCAGCATCTGGACAGTGTAGATATGCATCAATACAAGCATCCAGGTAAAAACAGAAAAAAGTAATAGAGATTTTCATATTATCTGCACATACTGTTTTGATGCAGGTGTCTGCAGATTCAGCAATTGTAAGAATAGTTACCACAACCAGCTTGAAAAGGACCTAAAAGGTTATCAAATAATAGTGTCGCAACTCAGAACTCAGAAGCAACCGTGAGGTTAAAAGAGAAAAAAAGAGTATAAGCACAATATTGAGGATGTTATGACAGGCTAATGCTACTTTATTTACAAGTATTTTTATCAGACAAGAAAACATTCTTACCGGAATGAACATTTCTGCACAAGCCTCAAAATCTCCCAACAACTCTTTCGACAAGAAACTTAAGAGATGACAGGCCTGAGGGCAACATGAAAGAGCTGAGAGAAACACTTGTTTGAAGAATAAACAAGTTCTGTAATTTGCTCCAAGATACTTAATTCTGTTTTTGCATTTTAGTTATCTTAAATCCCAGTATGTGTGGTATAAATTTAATCATTTTTACTTTACTATGTCTATTCCTATTTAATGATATTATTTGATTTGCTAAATGAACACCCAATACTTTGTGCATGGAACAAATTAAGAATCTGTTAGCATGAAACAGTATTTGGTTGTTTAAAACATAGCATTTTTTGTTATTTAGATGTCTTATACCTCAGCCTGTGTCAAAAGATTTTACGATCATTTGATGTAGCATCTCTTCTATAATCAACATTAACTGTCAGCCTTCTGTGTTCTGTAGGCTATCTAGATATAGGTAAAGGGTAGGGTATTCTACGCTTATGATAGGTGGGGCAAGCAGCAGGGAAATATGAAACTAAAAGCTCAGACATTTGCAAAAGCAAGCAAGCATGCATCCTCCAGGATATTACATCAAGGGTTTTCAGGCCAAGACAGGATTTATGACTTAAAACGGCAATCAGCAGAGGAAACCCTATCAATGACAGCACAATTGCTTATTATTGAGTCATCAGTCCTTGTAGGCAAGTTCAACAAACCTGCTTTACAGTGCTAGACCTTCGATCAGATAACTGTGTGCAAAGAGGTGCAACAAGTTGCTTTAAGAGAGCATGAAAGCATGGATAATCAACAGCGCCTAACAGAAAAAATAGAGAATTAAATACTCAACATTCATTGTGAGCCCCACACCATCATGACTATAAAAGGTTTTTAGCATATGAATGCTTTGCATTTCACATTAATTTCACATAAGAAAAACCAATTTCCATTGTTTCAAGTTGAAAGACACGCACGCTGCAAACACAAAACTCTAGAATATTAACTTCAAAGTTATCATCCAGTCAAAAGCACCCATTCCAAAATTTAGCTCTTAGGCATTAAACCAGGAGAAACATGAACAGGCTGCAAACTATTAAAAGGGATCTTTCATGTACTTCCAGAGACATGTTTCCAGATCAAACCGAAAAACACAATAGGACACATATAGCCAAACCCCACATGATGGAGAAGGGCTTAATTAGCTTTTATTTAGTGTTAAATATTTGGGATATCTTTGTTTTCAGTAGGGAATTTTTAGTTTAATCTTCAATTGAAAACAATATTTTTTTTTTTAATTATTAAGTAAATTAACTTGATTTGAGCTGGTAGACAAGCTTAAGTTCATAAACAACCTCATGATCTCAGTCTGTAAACAAGCATGAAATCAACCAGTGGAAGTATAAGAGTCAAGCACTAGGTTAACAATGTAGTATGTAAATAAGCTCAAAAGTTACAAATTCAAGCTTGAGTTGAGCATGATCAAGCTCAAAAAAGCTGAGCTTGAGTAAGTTTAGACAGAAGACAAACAAAGTGATAAATAACACGAACCTCCCATGACAAGAGCTTTAACTTGCTGCATGGCAGCTATCCGAACAGACCAATCATTTTCTGCTGTAAGCAAACTTGCAATCTTCTCCATTTCTCTTATTAGGTCCTTTTCAGAGTATAAAGTAACTGGAACTACTGGTTTATCTGTTAAGTCAATCTCTCCTATATAACACATTAAATAAGCATATTAGTGAGTCAGCCACTGTAGCCTAATTAATTTGACAGCAAGACAACACAAAACGTGCTCAAAACTAGGGCAAACAAGAATTATAACAAAAGGAATCACAGGATAACCTACACTAAGCGACAACAACATTAATACTTCATGGATCAATTTTGAAGTGGAAATGTAACTCAAACCACTAATAGTCACAACACTTTGTTTTATTATTATTATTTTTTATTTATTTATGGTTCCATGCCGTTCAGATCAATTAAATTAAATCAAAAGGGAAAGAAAAAAGAAATCCTAACAACTTTATTTCTAATGACATAATCACAATATTTAGCAAATGGCCAACTTCCTAATGAAATCATATGAAAATTTTATACATCCTAGAATAACATTAGCCGAAAATTCAAACAAGTGCATCATATTGAGGCATTGTGTGCAAACTAGGCTACATGATGCTGACCTCCAGAAACAGATATCTCTTTAACAGAACCCTTTGCTTTAGGACTGCTCTCTGCTTGGTTCCCCTTGACCATGTCTCCATCAGGAGAAGTACCACACATGAGTCCATTGGAACTGCAAACCTTCGGCTCTATCTTCTGCAGTCTGATATTAATATCTCCTAACTGCAGAGAAAGAGTGCATTTTATGAGAATAACAATCACAGGAAACAGCCAAATAGTTAGCAGAACACTGTTCCAACCACTCAAAGTTGTTTCTAAACTACGATGGAATCAGAACACATACAAAGAGGAAATAATCAATTTTATGTGATCCAGGAGCCCCTAATCAATTTCAGAAAAACACCCAACTGGAGATCAACGTCAAACTTAGTGGCCACAAAAATTATTACCATCACCATAATAGTGCTTAGGAAATACCAAGAAATAATGAGAAGCAATAATGCATAATATTACCAGTGATGAAGGAAGATTGTTTTGCTGGAGTTCAGCAAGTAATTGAGGCCCAAGCTCTATATATATTTCCTGAAAATAAACAATTAATTAATTAAAGTGACTAGCCTCATGCTTTGCATTATATGATCCTGGAGGACTAGGTAGATCAAAAGAATTATCTATCACATTAAAGAAGAAAACATGGAAGCACAAAGCAAAAGGCGTTGTATGAAACATGTGACTTGGAACTTTGGTAGTATAATGTAGAAATGCCTTATTCATTCTTACTCAGTCCCAGAAACAATAAGAAGTGTTCCATCAGGCCAATCTCATCTTTCTTATTTAAGGAAAAAAATAAAATAAGAAAAATAGAGTGGAAAAGAGAATTTTGTATTAAGCAAATCACTTGATCTGGGGCAGAACAATGGAGCCACGGGTTATTGGGGACAACTAACCACACCTGTAGATGAAAAGGTAAATAGGTCTGGGGAAGAACCAGAACACACACACATATAGATTTATGTATGTATGAGTATATAGTCATACTCATGCACATAACAGCTTACGGCAGAATAGTAAGTAGGGGTTTTTTTATGCGCAGCTGCAGTTTCAGAGAAAGAAGAAAAAAAAAGATTCGACTACACCTACATTAAAGAGAAAAAAGGTGTTTATTTTGCATTTGTTATAACAACAATAATTTGGCCAGTTAAAAGAGAACTTTCTGAACTCATAATGGCAATTACCTCAATGCACAACATAGCTGCTTCTTTAATGCTCTGAGTTGAGTCATTCAACATCTGTAAAATCTGGAAAAGAAAAAACCTTAATGAGTATATACAGAACATATTTTCTGAAAAAGAATGGTACCTGAAAGTTATTTGTTCCTAAGCCACCAGTCATTAAGGACGTACGGGTGGAAGAACAGCCTTCATGAACTCCGTAGATGCAAAAACAGTGACAGCCGAAGTGATAATCCTCACAAACTCTTCACGAACTCTCAAGCTTTTATGCACCCAGGTAGCAGGCCCAACTTTGTCAACAATGATAGTTGGAGAAGAAACCTACAGGATTATAAATAATTAGTAGCAATCAGGGCCAACTATTTCATTTCTAACTCTTCCAATGTTGTGAAGCTTTGTCAAAGCAAAAAGGGAAGTGGTTTGGGGCTGGGGGTGGGGGTGGCATAGGAAGTAAGAGTGGAGGTTTTGTAAAACCTATAAACCAGAGTTCAACCATAGTACAGTATAATGTAAATCTTGGAATCCGACCCTTCATAAAAATGGCTGGATATATTATAGGAAACAAGGTACAATACTCATAAGAATGTAACAAAAGCTGCTTAGGCAAAATTCAGCCCTTGTCAACACCGAATTCGTTTGTTAACATCCTACAAATGCAAAGCAACATACTGAACAAATTAATGCACAAAATAAAAAGTAATGGATTAGATCAAATTGAAGCCTATTTTCCATAATTATGCCAAAATCAGAACATATCAATCTATAGAAACCAACCACTCCGCAAGAATAAAAAACAATGCCCAAATAGAAAATCATAATGTGAAATAAAATGCAGGTAAAAGGGGAGATAACTGAGTTGACTAAATTAAACACTATAAATTCACTTTCAAAATATTAAAAACACAACGTAAAACCTGATAATCAAACAAGAACAGAAACTCATAACAAAGGAGACTAGTGGAAAGAGGAAAAAAAAAAACAAAGGTGAATGATAAAGACTGGTCTAAAAGTAACAAATTAAAATTGACCATAATTCAAAAGGAAAAAGAATAGTAAAACCTTAAAAGGCTAAAAAGAACTGCGCTTAGAGGAATCACCACAAACCCCAGAAAACTCCAAGGTATTAAAAAGCTAACTGCATTTTAGAACACTACTTATAACAGACAAGAAAAGAAACAAACAAACCTCCATGAAAGTCAACAACAACCCTCTAGCCGCATCACGTAAAGGCTGCTTGTCGTACCCTAAACACTCCACAACAGCAGGCAAAACCCCATCAAAATGCAGCTTTAAATGGTCAGCTGAGAGCACGGCTGCAGATGCTAGACACTGTAGAGCTCCCAAAGAGGCCTTTAAGTTAGATTGGTCGTTGAGAAGGTCAAGACAATTTGACACGAGAGATTCAACGTCAGAGGATGATAACGGTTTAGTGGAAGACTGGAAAAGAGAATGAAGAAGCTCTGCCCCTGTTGCTCGGTCCTTTGGGTCCCTGGAACGTGCTAGTTCAAGAGGTTTCTCCATTGGGTTGAAGCTGAAAATGAGAGATCTATGATAAGAAGAAGTGGGAGTTAAAGGAAGCAAGAGAAACTAAAAAGGAAGAAGATTGTCCGTTGGGAGTTTGGAGTGAGTGAGGCTGATGAGTGTGGAGTCAGGGTAAGGACAAAGCAAAAATAGGAAGTGCACTAACTTCACTACCCAAGAAGCCTTCTAAAGATACAAGCTTTTTTCAGCCTTAGCAACGTGAGGACGAAGAAAAGAACAACAATGCCATATTTCATTGATTAATGCTATTTTACAAGGAATAAATATGGTGTAATTAAAAATTTTCACTGTTAAAAGAATGCAAAGAAAAAGACTAAAATCATTATTCATTAAGATATGAAAAACCCGATTTTTATCATTTCTTATTTGAAAATTTGTAAGAGTAATGATATACTTGCACTTTACAGTTAAGTGACAAAAGCATATTTCCATATAAAAAAAAAAAAAGGACAAAAGCATACCCACTCCGAACTAAGCCACCACGTGGCATAGTCCAAAACGGATCCAAAGCCCAAGCTCATTGCTCAAACAAACACCCCTCTTCTGTACACCACCACCGAGGCCTCGTTTCATTTTCTGTGCTCTATCTCTCCCCGATCGACAACTGAACGAGGAAAAATGACGGAGTCAATCATAAGGAATAAGCCAGGAATGGCAAGTGTGAAGGATATGCCGATCCTCCAAGACGGGCCTCCTCCCGGTGGGTTTGCCCCGGTACGATATGCTCGTCGGATACCTAACAAGGGTCCTAGTGCTATGGCTATCTTTCTAGCTGCTTTTGGTGCCTTCTCTTATGGGATGTATCAGGTCGGCCAAGGCAACAAGATCCGCAGGTCCTTGCTTTTATTCTATCTGGAAAATCCTTGAATTTCCATTCTTTTTTTGATTTTCAAATCTAGGTTTTGTCTTTTATTTTAATTTAACTGATGTCTTTTTTTGGATATTTAAGCTGTTTTTTTATTGAGTTTTATTGGGTGTTACTTGAAATGATTGTTTAACCTCAAATTATGATGATTTTGATTGCTTTTATCTCTTCTATTAGAAAGCTTTCGATGGAATTGAACCCTTTTTAGCTTTTCATTGAATTTGGAGTTACATCTTGTTTTGTTGTTAACTTATATCTGGGTCTTTGTCTGTGATAGTGTTTTGGAATTCAAATATAGATTTTTATTTTAGAAAAAAAAAATTTTGGTATTTGGGTTTTGATTTTTTTTTTTTTCAAATTAGCATTGGAAATGTGGAGGATTCTACTGATTATTAGTATCGTATTTTGTGCCCTTGAGGGTCTTGTTGACTTCTAACTGAGGATATTGGAGGGTTATTAACTGTAATTATTTCATTTTCAGTGTGTTTTCTTTAAAGGATTTGCTTGTTTCTATTTACACCAGTGATGGATGGAATAGGATTTAGTTGTTTTGGGGAGTGAACTGATGATTTGGGGGCAATTCGTTTGGGATAGTATTCTCTCTTTATTTGGTGTTCTTATTATGTATGATCTTGAGTAGCATTTTATCGGTCTTTGTTCAATTAAGTAGCTGTTTTGGGTCTGGATTATTATGATTGTCGAATAATGTTGGTGTTCACTTTGATTTTCTTGTGTACAATGTTGAGGTGATCAGGATCACAGATTTTTTTAACTGCTTTTAGTGGGTAACCTATGAAGTTGATAAGTGGAGGAAAAGGAAAGAAAAGTTGAGATACAACAATTTGTTTGACAATGTTATCATTTGATCCTGTCATATAAGATATGAATAATAATTTCGGGAGCTTACCTATTTGCTGTTTGTCGTAATTATTTTATTTTCAGTTTTATTTTATTTTATATTTTTCAAGGATTTGCTTGTTATTGTTTACACCACTGATGAATAGAATAGGATTTAGTTGTTTTGGGAAGTTAACTGATGATTTGGGGCAATTCTTTTGGTTTAGCATTCTCTCTCAATTTAGTTGTCGTGCATTGCTTTATCTTTGCTGGTTTGAGATGTTTGAGATTCTCTTTGCTTATTAATTTAATTGCTCTTTGTGATAAGGAGACATAACTAAAGTAGCATCCAAAAAATAAATAAAAGACAAACCCACTGCACAAGGATCCCGCATTGTGGGGTTTGGAGAGGGTCTTATGTACATAGCCTTCCCTCGCATTAATGGAGAGGCTATTTACGTAACTTCTTCTCATGACCTCTAGGTCACAAATGGAATAAGCTCAGGTCTTATCTGTTTCGAGGATATGTTTTAGATTATCTGTTCTTGATTTATTTGATTAAGATAAATAGTTTAACTATCATAGCATAACGTAAATGAAGGTACAGATAAAAGTTGATAGTTAAAGCTCCATGAAGCTTTCGGTTATCATAGGTTGGTTGCATTGCATTTTTTGCACTTATCAAGCAAAACCTATTGGCTAATTTAGTGGTAAGTTGTAGTCCAAAAGGAGGCAAATTCTATGTAATTGGTCCAAGTTTTGGCTGACAGTGGGGCAGTCTTCTCTTATGCTTTCACTAAAGAAATTGATTGTTTTTCTCTTCATTTAAAGTACTATTTTCTGAAATGCATGTTTCCAATCTGAATAAATAGATTGACAGTAGTGTTTGATTAGTTTTTTTTTTTTTGGTATATCCCATATACTGCTGCTGCTGCTTTTCCATTTTTTTTTTTTGCCATGATCTAGTTTCTATTATGAAAAACTAAATTGAATACATATGCCAAATGCCTTTTTTTTTTCCATTTTAAGAAAAGAGGACTTGAAATACTTATATTTTGTAGGGCACTGAAGGAGGAAAAGTATGCTGCGCGCAGAGCAATATTACCAGTGCTTCAAGCTGAGGAAGATGAAAGGTATTCAACTATTCAAGAGTACTATATTGATTTCCATAGCTAAAGTGTTTTGAGTATTTCCGTGGTTGCTTGCTTGCGTGCTTTAGATTTGTTAAAGAGTGGAAGAAGTATCTCGAGTATGAGGCCGAAGTGATGAAGGACGTGCCAGGTTGGAAAGTAGGTGAAAATGTATACAATTCTGGGAAATGGATGCCCCCTGCCACAGGCGAACTTCGTCCTGAAGTTTGGTGATACCATTTTGTCAACTCTTTGTTCAGAGTTGCTCTGTTTTCTGTTCATGCAAGCATTTGATGTTGCTTGGTCTTGTTCACAGTAAATGAAATAAAAAATTTGGGAAGAAACTTATTTCTGTGTGGAGAGTATTATTGCGGGATATGATCATTATTTCTTTGCCGTCTGCCTGTTGTTCTCCATAAGCTGAAAATGGAAAGGAAGACCCATTTAGCAAAAGTAATTTGCATTGAAATGCTGTGGGATGGGAAGGCTACCACTCGCCAGTGCCAGCAAGCCATGCGTATATCCCATTGGTGGGATGAGGGTAAGGGTTCTGTTCTTGATGTTTACCTAATAAAATTTTAACAGCTTGTTCGAGGAATATTTTTTAGCTGGTTTTTTCAAGTTAGTAACATTGTTTTTACCCTTATAAATTATCTTTAACTTTTTTAATAAAATTCACGTAGACCTTAACATTTTTTATCCGCTATAAAAATTTAAAAGAATTAGTGAAATTTAATTTTGGAAAATCAAAGTCTGTCATTTAGAGGAATTTTTAATTTTTTTTTTTTTATGAAATTTTTCGATGTGGACACACGTTTATGAAAAAATTCAGTGAGATAAAAATTAAAATTTCAAAGATGATAATTTTCGCTTGAGTAAAAGAAGAAAATTTTATATTAAAATTAATATTGATATAAAAATACAATTTTTTTTTTATTTTTTGTTATATTTATAAATAATTTTTATTTAAATTTATATAATTTTTATATTTTTTATTTATATTGTTTTCCAATGTATCAATAATTAAAATCTAAAAAATTTTTAAAATCTTTAAAAGGTAGGGATAAAATTTCCTTTTTATTTGCTTAGATGTTGGAAATTTAATTTGAACACAAAAATTATGATTAAATTTGATAATTTTAAACATAACATCGCAGCTCACGATTAAAGGAAACACAGATTACAGTAAAAGTTAAATTTGACAAAAATTGTATTTTGCACGGACAAGAACACTGCATTTTCACAGCAGAAAACACTGTAGCTTCTTCTAACTTTTAATTTAAATTACACGCTTCTCCCTTTACATCATACCTATTTCCATGGAGAAACTTAAAATTTATTTTTTCATGACAAATTATCAAACTCTGTTCAAATAATCAGGATAGAATAAAGTAGTTTTAGTAACCATAATAATTACTGATTCTATACAAATTAAAGCAGTCAAAGAGAGGCAAATACCTTGAACACTAAGCATAACATATATACTACTCTCATACAGAGCACTCTTACAAAAAGAACATGATAGAATTAGATACAGTTCACCCCCAATTACTTACCAAATGCTTGAGGAGAGATATTGGCAGATGGTTAAAATAAAGGCTCTGTTTCACCTTCCTTACCAGCATCAGCAACGCTGGAGTAGCAGTAGAGGCAATTACACATTTCCCAGCGCCAGTCCTGATTTCTAGATACAGACATTCAGGGCCATCGATTTATCCTAACATAGTGCTCCCTGATCTTTCCATCACCAACTATACTAGTTACTACAGAATAACAGCATTCATGTCCACCCCCGACCTTGTCTCCGGGACCTGCAGTTTGGCTCCCATCAGGGTGGAAATAGCGGGGCATCAGAGGACCAGTTCCCTTCCAATAGGGATCAAGATTTCACCAATACTCTGGAGCAGCCTTAGAGCACAAAATGAATATTGGTCAGGTTTTAATGAGTATGGACTGTATATGGGGCTCATTGAGAACAGAAAGACAGTTGCTTGGGGGAAGGTCTTCAAATTAACACTTGCAACAATATATGATGAAAAATGAGGAAGCATTTAGGAATCATATATACAATAAGAAACAACATTTTTGTGAAAGCAACAACAACAAACAAAGTGAAGGGAACTTCTTTTAATAACTTCAGCCATTCAAACTTTCTACCAATAATGCATTTTTGGAGTGGGCAAGGTCAAACCGTTTTGACAACTCCTGGAATGCAATAATGTAGAACATACCTTGTTAAAATGAAACTCCCAGACATGATCGCACAGATCATCCTTCATGATACGATTCTGATAAAAGAATAATAAAACACAACCAGATCATCCTTCATGATACGAGAAGTCTGATAAAAGAATAATAAAATACAATCAGAGTCAATAGCACCCAAAGCACAATGGTTTCATAGGAGTAAGTCAATGTCCAGGCATGCATGAACGCATATTTTTATGTATGTAAGCATAATGGAGTTCGTTTGTACTAGAGAGGATGGGATTTTTAACTCACGCGTTTGCCATCCATGACAGATATTGAATAAGCAGCCAGCTTGGATAGTCCCCGGACTTGGGATGCACGAGGTATATGTGCTTCCTATTCCACAATCCTTCACACTGAGAAGGCTAAGTTATAGTAAATTAGTATTTTTGCAACATCTCCTTCAAATTAAAACTGCCACATTTCATAAGAGATAAAACTAGAAGCAGATATGATGTTACTTCAGCACCAGAAAAACCATGCCTGACCAGTAAAAGTGAAATTTCAATAATTAAAGGAATAAGATTCAAATTATACTAAAACAGTAAACTCAATGAGAAATTGTGCGGGCAAAACAAGAGATACAAAATCCTTTACAATCATGGTAGAGGCTTCCTCACAAATATGCAAAACTTATCAAATAATGGATAAAAAAACCTTTATGATAATACCTAGATGCTACAAGGCAAGGTAATTAAGCTTCATTTTAATATAGACATAAAATTAGAAATGGAAGACATTCATGTTATATACTGGTTTAGCTAAATTGATGCAAAGGATGGCATCTCAAGTATCATAATTACCAATTAAAAGGCCCAAAAATACCAGCTAGCATGTGGTTAAAGTTTTCAAGGATTAATCCAAGGGCATGAGACCACATTTGGCCCAATGTATCTCAACCTTCTCATCCTCGAGACATCATAATCCATCTTATTTTAGCTCTGCAATATAGGTAGCCTCCTATTTTAGGCTTCTGTAAAGTGTAGGCCAAGAATACCCTCATTTTATATAGAAAACTGAAAGGGAATAATAGAGAAAGAAAAGAAAAAAAAAACCAACAACAACAGCAACAACAACGACAAACAAACAAACAAAAAAACAAAGAATTTGATAAAGCATGTTTACTTGACGACCTATTAATGTCAAAGATGTCTCCCAGAGGCTCAGAACTGTCATTCGTGTTAGTCGGTTGGAGACTGTAATCTACTACCTTCTCTTTTTATTTTCAAAGATTTGTTCTACTTTCACCTTGCTTGAGATAACCTTATTCAATTGTTAACAAGGGGAACCATTCATACAAAGAGAATTTGCTAGTATTCATTTTGGCTTCTTTAGGTTAATCTTCTTAGGCACAAAAGATTATAAATGCTTGAAGGCCCTAAATAATCTAATAATCTATAGCACATTTAATTTGATTCTATTTCACCAAATTCCTCAAGGACAATGTCCACTAGTCTGTATCTATTCAATAGCTCTTTAATTACTTATGGCAAGCGCTCATAATTAGGTCTTCCACATGGTATGGCTAAGTAGCTGTTCCTTGCAACTATGCTGCAGAAATGTCAGCCAGATTCAAAGAATTTCAATCTGTCACAACCCATTCCAAGCAGCTAGATATTAGTTATGATACATATCAACTCAATTCCTCTAACATAAGCACTTTGGCTTCTTTTTCCTTAGTAAATGTTAACAAACCATATTCTTTTTCTTTTGTTTTGGCCGGGAGTAACAACGTTGAATAGCTGCAAGATGTAGTGGTAAGATATAAGGTGACTTCCAAATTCCAAGTATCGATCCCTTTTGCAAGAGTACTATGATCAGTCTAATGTTGGAATTTATTACACAAGATGGCATTTGGAAAATCACATTGCAAATTTCCTCCACAGCTTCATCATCCTTGGATCAATCAATCACCTTCAACGAAATATGAGTTTGTTCTCAGTCATGCGCATAACTTGCAGAAAACTCTACTAGTCATTGCATTTTGACGACAATAAACATTGCAGTTAGGAATGTAAATGGGTAGTGTGTAAACGGTTATCCGGCACTACTCATTTTGTTTAAATCGGATTCAGCGTTTACATCCCTAATTATAATCACCTCATATTTTTCCATTTTCTCCTACATTTATCTAAACAATTTTTCTCTTTTTGTTTTTTCCTTTAATCTTAAACTCTCCCTAAATCCGTAAAACTATTTTTTCACTCATAAAAATTGTTTTATATACTCTTCAAAAATGAATATATATATTAAAAATTTTGTATGTTATTCGTTGCCGACAAAAGTTTTTTCATTTAATTATTTTTAAAATTTTAAAAATATGTACTTTTCACAATTTTTTAGTTCATAAAATTAATTAAAATTTTTAAGAGTTTATTTTAAATAAAATAAAATAAAAATAAATGCTAAAAAATAAAATTTATTATTTAAACATTTTATTCAATGATAAGTATACATATGTATTTATCAAAGGGTTAATTTTAATTTTAATCTTCTCAAAATTATATTAAAAAAATAAAGTTAAACATCACATAATTTTTATGCATGATATCATTTGTAATAAATTAAGTAATCTACTTATAGAATAAGTAAATGTTTCAAATTAGACATAATAATTTTAGATATAATAAAAAATAACACATAAAAATAAAAATAATATAAATTAAAATTTAATAAAAATTATATATAAATTAAAAAAATTATATTTTACATATCAACATAAATTTTAATATAAAATTTTTATATTTTATATTGTATAAATATAAGTTTATATGATACAAATTTTATACCTAAATTATAAAGATCATTTCAAATACATAAATTTTTTTCGCATATTTTTTACCTTAAATTTTCCAGCAAATAACTAGGGTTTCAAGCAGAAGGCAATAATAAAATAAGTGAAAGAAAAAAAAAATGGATGGAATTAACAGTTTAAACGGGGGTTATAAATTTTCTTGAAGCGTTTATAGTAAAGCGAAGCAATTTCGAGGAATATTTCAAGTGAAGATAATAATGAGGTAAAAGCGAACAAAAAAATGAGAAGAAAGTGTAGGATTTGGTGGCCAAAGCAGCTCTCTTCAACCAAACCATCTACGTCTAATCTTCTGTTTGGCTGGTTCGTATCTTGTTCTTCGGATTCTCTTGACATTGTCGTCGCGTTCGCTTTGGATCGCGAGTCTTCTTCGAATCTGCAATCTCGTCTCCAGGTAAAGCAGTGGTTTTGATTTAATTTTTGTTAATGATTTTATGAATTATAATTGCTTAGGGAAAAATGGGTACTTAGGAATTAAAGACAGAAAAATTCTTGTTCTCTTTCTGAAGTTAATTCTTGCTGAGCTTGTAATGCTCCTGGTAAAACACTTATTTTTCCATTAATTTTCATAGAAAGAAGTTTATTGATGAATTATAATTGCTTAGGAAAAGGGGGTACATAGAAATTAAAGAAATAAAATTGCTTCTTGTTTTTTGGAACTGTCTACGGCGTTGGTATTTAGAAATTATTTTAATTTGGGACTTCATTTGACAATGTTGGATTTTTTTTCCTCTTTTTTTTTTTGTTTTTTTTTTCCTTTGTAAACAGGAGATCCTCCGTTCTGTCAATGGTAAAATGCATGTATCTCTTCAAGATAAATCCAAATTCTCTTTGTTGGGTCAGTTTAGAGCTTGTCTCAGCAATGGTCAAGTGTTCCACAGTGGAGCACAAGAGGATGATCTGAGAAAGTCCCGCACTGATAGCGCAGATGGAATTACTGAATGCTGTGGACAATGGAACTGTGGATGCTGTAATCTTGATGGGTTATTAGACCAATGTAGACAGTCTATAGAAAGTTATTACTGGGTCGAGCTGGCATATGATTCTCTTAATCTTCGTGCCAGGGGAATTTGTTGGATTCCTAAGTTGCATCAAATTCATTGGAATGGAGAAATAGTGTCTCAATGCGATGTCCACGTATGTAAGTCAAATAGCTTGTACTGGTTGGATTGTCATTTAAGTTGTATTTCTTAATCACTATTAATCCATGGTATTTTGTGTGAACAAATTTAGGTTACATTCTATGAAACTCCAAGATATGGTGCTCATCATTTCTCATTGAGATTCTGGAATTCAACTGGTCATGGGAGAACTTCTCTTAAGAAGCCTCAGTGGGTTGATGAACTTGAACAAAAGCAGCCTTTAGATGACTTGGTAAAATAGTTCACAAGTACCTTTTGTTGGAATTAAGAAAGTTTCTTTTCTTTCTTTTCTATTTTAATTTTAAAATTTTTGAAAGCAGGATACTGTCATTTTGACGATCAACAGTGCCACTGCAGCTAAGAAATTTTTTGAGAGACATGATGGCTTCAAGAGATCTTCTGCTAATATTCCCATTTTTTGGATGTAAACTCACCCTAACTCACATGATGGCTTGCATTTGCTATTTTAGTATCTTCTGTTTCTGATGTAGCATTCTGTGGCTTTGCAGGTTTTGTACTTTTGTGTGGCATATACTGGCCATTTCAGTGGCATCATTGTCTACTCTCTTTTATGTTTTTCTTCAGTTTTCGCATAGGTTTTTGAATTTTGGATCTCAATCATGGGTATACTCTTCATCAGCTAAGGCATTTAGCAATACATGGATAAATATTCAAATTCGTTGTTGTCAGATTTTATATTGGCCGATCTTTCTCCAGGACAACGATCTCAGGTGGCAAGTCTGTAGAATATATGTGAATTCATTTATTGATATATCAAGTTCTCAGTCCATATTGAGCTGAGGCATGCTTTTCTATATGAAGTTTCAGAATAGTGCTTATTTTGCATCCCTTCATTATCCTGATATATGATAATGTTTTCTGTTAGGTCTCAATCAAGTGTGGAATGTGCAGAAAAAGTTGCATTACATAAGCATTCCATGTGGTCAAGTTTGGTTGTTGATATCCTTTTAGGAGACTTGATTGGTCTGGCACTCTTATTTCATGCAGAATTTGTCTGTTCATGGGTTTCAAATTTTGCCAGTGACTTTACAAATGGGTTGTTGAGGTCGGGTTGTGTGTGGTTGATGGGTGTCCCAGCGGGATTCAAGTTGAACATAGAATTGGCTGGAGTTCTTGGTATGATTTCTCTAAACACGATTCAAATTTGGTCTACCCTTTGGATTTTTGTGGGTGCTCTCTTCATTTATTTCATTAAAGGACTTGCTATATTGGCAATTCTTTTCGGGGCGACTATACCTGCTGCTTTGGTCATTGACATGATTGCCATAGCAACATTGCATGTGTCAACGCTTCATTGGTTAATCTCGATTCTCTATTCACAGCAGTTGCATGTGCTAGCAGCTTTGTGGCGTCTTTTCAGGTACCACTTCAGCATTTCTCATTTAGGATTTGATTGGCTCCTCTAATCCAGTCATTGTTATTATAAACTAAAACCATTTTAAATGTGTTGTGTATGGCCATCACATCTGTCATAAGGGGTTACTGCTACCATATAGTAGAACCAGTTGGGAGGAAGATTTTTAGTCTTTTTTGTAGAAGTTGTATTAATCTGACCTTGAATAGCTTTGGGACCTGCTGAAGGTTGGTTTTTGTACATAGCGGCTCGAAAAAAATCAGAAAGTAAATAAAACATATTTATAGATCATTGAAGGTCCGATAAAAAATTGATCTCTACATCTGATAGTGCTGAAATATGACTGTCATATTGATGTCATGGATCCTATTTCTGAGAGTGGAAGAAAAGAAGCTCTTGAGAAGATTTCTTTTTTCAAGTTTTGGGAAAACATACCATGCCCAAGCCTTCTTCCATCCCAATCAAAGTGTTTCTTGATATCAGGTCATCCAGAATCCTGTTTCACTGTAAATCACTCTGCTTGGAGTTTTTTTTATTATATACCCAGTTAATTTGAATATCATTATTTTCTTATGCATCTGTTATTGCCCAAAAGCTTCAGCCGATAAAATTTGAAAAGCATGCAAATTTTTATCCTTTTATTAGAAGTAAACTATGTCATATTAGATATCAATAAATTTATTTATTTGTTTCAAGCTGTTCTAAGAACTGCTGTACTGTTGGCAGGGGGCAAAAGTGGAATCCTCTTCGTCAAAGATTAGATAGTTTTGACTACACCGTGAAGCAGCATGTTGTTGGATCTCTTCTATTTACACCACTTTTGCTTCTATTGCCAACAACCTCTGTTTTCTATATTTTCTTCACCATTACGAACACAGCCATCAGCCTTAGCTGTATGTTTATTGAAGTCATCATATCTGTTATACATGCAACTCCTTATATTAAAATTGTCCTTCGGTTGATAAAACCTAGAAGATTTCCGTCGGGAATATGGTTTGAAGTTATAGCCTGCCACAATAATAGCAGTCCATGGAGTGCTTGTATAGATAAAAGCAGTTTGCCATTTGAAGAGGCACCGCAAAGGGAGGATATAAATAGAACGATATCTAGCTGTTTGATTTCAGTTCTCCACAGCAATTATTTGAGCATAGGTAAGCCCTTAATAAGTTATTCTAAGAAACTCTAGATTTTCATTGGACATTCTAGATGACACTATGAATTCTTAGTATATATCATTGGATAAAACAATAATGGACCCAATGCATGAAAATGGCTTATTTTTCCATCCAAGATTTGCAATCAGAAACTTTTTAAGTTCTTTGCTTGCTTGGGTTTTCATTGGAATGTCTAGTGCTAATCATAATGGGAAAATCTTACAGGACAAATGGCCTTGCCTCATTATAGAAAATCTTTTTCTGGAGTATCTCGATCGAACTTTGCTGCATCAGTTTTCGGACTTCTTAGTGGTAACAGGTATGTTGACTTAATATATTTGGGCATTCTCTTTGTTCTGGGCTGTCACATTATATTCTAAACTTAGTTTTTGTACCCTATGCGCCCTCGTCTTTCCAGAGTTGCATCTACTTTGAGAGCCACACTGCCTTCAACAATGCCGTGGTTATATATCCCATACAAAGAATATTGGTACCTCTGTCGTAATTCAATTCTTGCATGCATGGTAGATTGCAACTACTATAAATGTCATGATTCAAGACCCCCTTCATTTGACTTATCTTAAGTATTTGGATTTTGTAGCAGTTTAAGCTGCTTTTTGATTAGATAGAGAATTTGGGTCAGACAGAAGCTGCTGCTTCTTTTTTGTTTGGTTCAAAGTTGAAAAGAAAAGAAAAAAAATGAAACCCAGAAAGTTATGTCGGCTTTACATTTATTAGAAAACATTTGTACGCTGTTAGAGATTGTCTATAGTAATTATATAATTATATTTCCAGTTTGGTCTGGGGAAGACATTTTTGTTGAAAATAGAGCGTGACAGTAAACAGTGACCTTCAGACTTGCATTTGATGAAAGATTATATTTTGGGAGCTCTAGGTTGCAAGTAAGTGGTTATTTGGATGCTCAATACTTTCAGACTTGCATTTGATGAAAGATTCATCTTAATTCACATTAGCTTCTTAAATTCCGATGGTCTAGTTTTTTCTACCATGACGCATTGTTTTACACAGCACTGGTTTAAAAAGTTAAAGAGAAATTTTATTCACAATATTTTTTTCTATTCACAACTATTTTTTGTTTTTAATTTTTTTGAAAAAAATGTTCGTAAGGAAATTATATTATTGATCCTAAAATTTATTTTTCAAAAATTTGTGTTTTCGGAAATGGATTTTCAGATAGCAAGTGAAATTTTCAAATAAACTTTTATGCTTCTCGAAAATGGGATTTTTGATAAGCAATTTATACTTTTCAACCTCTATGTTTTTTTGTAGATGAGACCTTTGAAAGGCACAAAAATTATAAGAATTTTATTCAATTAGAATTTATAAACATAATTTTCGGTTAAAAATGTTATTTTAAAATAATTATATGCATTGCAAAATATAATTTGCACGATCGAACTGAGATAAAAGAAAATTCAAAAAATTTCAAAAAAAAAAAAAAAAAAGCAAACGAGACAATAGTTCGACTGCATTTCAATGGATTTTGAGAGGGTGACGATGAAATTGTGTTTTGAAAGCATAATTTTCGTGCTTCATTTTGGATAAGTATAAAGACTTGTAGGATGTTGGGAATCACAAGGGCTTTCAAGAAGGTATGAAAATTTTAAAAATTAAATTTTGAATAAGGAAAATAAAACCATTCATTAAAAGCATTTCGGTTATAAATTAGCAGAATAAGAGAAAACACTGATTGAGAAATAAACGATGAGTTAATAAAGTTCCTCATCATAAAATTGAAATGGATTTTTAATTGATCATCGCTAAAGTGCGTGATATCAAAACCAAATAACATGCAAAGTGTATTGGAACAGCGTGAAAATGTCGCAATGTATCCAAACATATTGGATTTATTGAAGCGCTGCTGAATTTAACTCAGCACATAAAACAGCTCAATCACAAATACATTTGATATCAAATAAATGAAAATCAAGAACAAAAAATGTGTAAAATGGAGCCTTGCAAGAGAAGGCTCAATGCAAAGCTGAAGAGGTTTCAGGGTTTCCTGGCAACGAAGATTATTTGGTATACAAAATTCGAAGCTAATTCGATAAATCAGGGATAAATGAAGGAGCGGGAAGAAAGGGAAATGGAGCAATCGATGCATAAGCTACAGGTGGGCGTACTTGTGGATCAGCAGTCACATGCCTCACTTTCTTCTGATAATCTTCTCTGCTTTCAGTTAGATCTTGCGAGGAAGATGAGAGCTCGACAAGCATGTCAGGATTATCCGCAAGGCATTGCTGATCTTCAGAGACACGATGAAACAGGAGCCCAGACATAAATACAGGAAGATACAAAAGGCTAGCATAAAACATCCTTCTTGCTTTTCGAGTAGTCCGGTCACGGTAAAATGAAAATGCAGCAGCAGTTATTGCTAGGGTGATAATCGATGATTCGACACAAAACCACCCAGAAGCAACACCCCCTGCAGAAAGAATTTCACTAAATTATATGATGAAATAAAAATGAAAATGTAAGACAAAGTATAGTCCAAAGTCATACACAAACTACTAAGAATTCATATTCAGGTTATAAATTTTTGGTTCATATGCAATGCTTTCAAATTATCGGCCAATATAAGATATTATATCCTGTAAAGTGAAATTTTAACAAATATGAATGACTAATGGAAAAGAAAGCCTGGTATGATAGTTTTCATGTTTGGAATTAAGTAACTTACAGTCATAGGCTATGAACCCCAAAGGAATAAGATACAGGCAGTTCCTGAAAGCCACAGCAGCCGTTCTCAGACCTGAAGGATCTGCAAGGGAGAACATCCTGTACCTGAAAATATGAGAAATCATAGAAAATGAAATCAATGGAGCAAGATCGTGTGAAATGCATTATCTCACCAATTCATCCGTGAAAGGTGTTGAGATGCCTCAAATATTATCCATGAAAGAATCATCCTAATGACATCTTTCTTAAAATGTATACTAAATACATTTATTAATTCAGAAAAGGTAAAGGTTTCCACTTTCCAGGTTATATTATGGCATTTGTCTTCTCCAGTGATGATACTAGTCATTTCTCCAAGCCAAAGCTCATGTTTTAAAACAAGATTACATAGAAAGGGCTGAAACGGAAAAGTACTTTTTTTTTTTTTTGTGCAGAAGGAAAAATAAGAAATTGCACAGCTGATCACAAAACAAGTTCTAAAAAAAAAGCTTATTGCAAAAACATGCACATACCCTCCAGCAACATAGTCATCACGCCACAAGTATGCTAGGGCCATAAAATGGGGTATTTGCCAAAAGTAGAGAGCAGCTGGAAGAATTAATCCATTGAGGGAAATCTGACCAGAAGCAGCAGCCCACCTAAGAATTCAAGATAGAAAACAATAAGCCTGCGCATAAGTGGTTAAATTAAATTTAAAATAAAACTTAAAAGCTAGATAAGGTCAGGCCTAGTTAAGGATCATCTCTTTTTATTTTTATCAAGACCTCTATATTCTCAGCAAAAGCTTTTAGGCATTTTTATACCCTCTCAACATATGCCACTATATTTATTAACTCTCCAACAGGCAACAGAGATTCCATACACATCTGTCAACACAATATGGGGATCTTTTGTTCTTTTTTTTATTAATTTCGGAGGAGGCTTTATCTTTCCGTTTTCATGAGTCATAAGAGGACCCTTCACAAGCAATAAACAAAAAATAAAGAATTCCATCAGATTCCAAAGACCATAAAAAGGAAATAATTCTTCTGCAATATATCGGCAAGTGTTTTCCATCAACCATGTCAGCTAGGGGCGAATTTCATATGAAAAAAGTTAAAACAAAAGCAGAAGCACTAGTTGAAAAACAATAAGGTAAGTTGATAGAAAAATCAGCTGAATTGGTTACACAATATGGGGTTATCACATCTATCTCAGGATAGTTTATCATGAAACAGGAACCATTTACACATTAATTTCCTAGTTCTGCCCATAGAAGTTTGTAGAAAGTTCTTATCCATTACTCGGCCTAGATCATCAAAAGACTTTATGAAGCCCTCTCTAAGGCAACAGAATTCAAGATAAGTAGCTAAGACCCATGCCGCCTCTTCCATGTTCTCACCAAGGCTTCTCAAAATAAAGCTGCGGTCGTATGGGGTTTCCAGAAACTGGATGGTATCTTCAGCCATTTCAGAACTCTTCATGATGTCATCAGAAGCCAAAAGGAGGGCTGAAGCCAAGTGGTTTCAATCAGAAAACAAGGGAAAAAGGGCATATCACAGAATGCAACTTCCTTGTGCCAACCCTTAGAAATCACTTCGCTCACTCCAAGCTAGGAGCTTGCAGAAACAATATTTTCAGCACCTAAAGGCATTCACCCTCTTTATTTATCCACATAGTTACAGTAAAACTTAAGCTTCAGAAACCTAAGGTCACTGAACCTACTATGGCTTCATTTGGAGTCCATCCGCACCCATGGTGCAGTGGAACTCAAAGAAGAATTTTGTTTAACTACACTGGTGGGGTGCATTTGGAATGCACCCCCCTAGTGCAATGAGAGCCTCCTTCTCCAGTGGAGCCAATGTGGGCAAGGGTCCAGTGGACCCTTTGGCGGGAATAAAAAATCCCACCTTTCCATTTAAAAAAAAAAATTATATTTTTAGTTAAAAATAATTTTAAATAATATTATTTGATAAAATAATGTGATTTTTATTATTTATTAACTTTTCAAAAATATTAAATATTTAATAATAAAAAAATAATTATTAATTATTTTATTAATTTTATAAATATAAAATATATAAATTTTAATCTAATGTCCATACCGGTCATTTTCTCTTTTCATTGCACTCATCTCACCACTACTGTTGCGAAGCATTCAAATAAATATCATCGATTCACTACCCAATCTCATCGTTACAGTAACTAATCTCACCATCACCATTGTTTTCAATTTCACCACCCATCCAAATGATCCCTATGTAGTCAAAAAATGCCATCATCAACTAATGATACTGGTCTTTTAATCACAATCATCAAAAAGTAGAGACAGCATATGGATGGAGTTCCATACCAAGTAGCCAAAACATGCCATCAATGTCAACCTATTAAAAAATCCTTTTAATCACAAAGATCAAAAAACGTAGACTACATATGGAGAGTTCAATACTGGACGGTTTAGTTCCAAACTTTTTGTATGGCACATAGAGGCATTAACAGGCATGGAAAAACTTGACACAGTTAAATACTAATAACAACCATTCAAAAATGAACTAAAATTTCCTTCAGAGTCATCAGAAAAATTAATAAATTTGAACAGAATTACCCTAGAAGAGGAGGAATAGCACCGACAACAGCCCCAACCCATGTATTTACAGGGTGAATCTGCTTCAATGGAGTATACACAAATGCATAAAGAACAAGATTGGAAGCCGCAAGCCCAGCCGCCAAAATATTAGCCTGCAATAACCTTGGGGCAGCAGCAACATTAGTCACTCAGCTGACAAACATTTTATGCGTCTGGTGAAGATAAAAGAATTACATTTTGATATTAAAGAAATACAGAAAAGAAAGTGAATCTGGCCACCTTGCATGCCAACAGAGCAGTGCCAGCAAACCCAACAGAAGTTGCCCAGGTAACTGCATGTGGTACTGTGATGCGTCCCGAAGGCAGAGGTCTTTGCCTTGTTCTCTTCATTTTGGCATCATTATTTATCTCAATCACCTAGGGTCATGAATATCTTTGGTTAACTGGAAATCGCAGTCAATCAAGTCAATTCATTAAAAGTAACTTAAAATAAAACCACCATGCAGAATCACATGCTTGCAAAATCAATCAAATCAAAGGTAATAAAACATAGTGGTCAAGAATATAAGATAAAAGAAACTTAGAATTTTCAAGTTATTAATTTTTCAATTCCTAGAATTTCAAAGAACTTATTTTGTTTCTTTCCATATCCTCTCATTGGGTTACTTATTTCTTATATCAGGAAAGTTACGTCAATGGCTTTAAATCATGCCCAATGAGCTATAATCTGCATATTCTTTGATTATAGTGAAAGACAACTCATTAGGCTTTGATTTCAAGCCACTAAAACAACACTCCTACTAAGCGATTAGTAGATAAATAACTTAAAAAGTCAGGTATACCCTCAGACTAATCTTTTATAACTAATAACAAGAAAAAAAGGGGGGGAGGTGGGGGGGGGAGGAGGGGAGGGGAGGGGAGAGAAGAGGAAGAGAGCCTTGATAAATAAATCCATAAGAATTTAATATATAATGTCCTCAAAGGCACAAAGGGCACTAGGATACTAGTATTAGCATAGGTGAAGCTGCTACATTTTGTAAAATTACGCGTGTGTCTGTACATGTCCATATACTATCTGTCCCACTCCCTAGTTTGTCCAAATGTTAATAAAAATGAAAAAAAAAACGTAATAACATTAGATACGGAAATTATTAGGGTAAGATATATAAAAAGCACTAAAACCATAAATTAAAAGATTTTGGTTCCAAGTAGTGTTGTCAAGTTGTGTACCAAGGTACATTTAGGTGCTAAGTTGTAGCACACATAACGTGTCTCTCCCTCTTAATAACCAGGCAAGGAGCCTTTAACTAATCGAAAGCCTTTGACACCAAAAAGGTGCCTTTTTTTTGTAATGAAGAGTTACGTGAAAGGCATACCTCAAAAAAGCGATGTTTTTCTTCAAGTTTTTTCTTTATGAGGCATACTTCCAATTTACTAAGAAAGACAATATATTTATCATTTCGTAAGAACCCTTTAAGAAAAGAAAGAGCTAGCATTGTTTATATGCAACCTTTTATTGAAGATAGAGCTATTAACATGCTTGCAAATATATAGTCACCGGTAGATATCAATTCATATATTTTGTCAACTGCACATTTCAATCTGATCAAAGAAAACTAATTCAGGTTTCTCAATGCTAAAATTGTACTTAACAAAGTGTTTCAAGAAAGCAATCAAAGACTGAAAAGAACGAGAAAGGCAACCTGATTCAATGAATTAGCAGAAGCAGCAACCATCATGGTTCCAGCACAGGTACAACAAAGACCCACCAAATCAATGGCGTTTCCACTCCCAAGTACATATCCAGTCCCCGAAGTCGCCACCACCAGCATACTAGTAAAACGAACCAAAACATTGTCAAAATTCAATTAAAAAAAAAAAACCCTTCAAGGATTATCCTAACAAATTTTTTGAGATTTGACCTGAGACGAGCCTTGGAGAGCTCCCAGTAACATCGACTGTAGAGACGAGCGAGCTTGATCGCATCTCTAGCTTTGGAACTTAAAGGTCGAAACGATTCGGATTTCTCGGCAAGAAACCCTAGCTTCAAAACGGAGTCCGAAGAAGGAGAAGGCGAAGGCGCCGCAGATGAGCAGTAGAAGCGCTGATAAGAAGGAGAAAGTGCCGGTTCGACGGCGTTTGGACAGAAAATGGAAAAAGCGGATGCATAATGAAAGTACTTAAGATTGGTGGAGGATGAAGGGTAAAAAAGCTTTGTGGCGGAGTTTCGCCACATGGTTTTAAGAGATCTTTTGAAGCGAAACTTTGGCAGAGATATTGGAATTTTAGGACTTCATTATTTTTGTTTCTGTTTTGTCGCCGGTGAAAGTCTAAAGGTGACGAGTGTTCATTGCGAAAGAATTACGATACGGCAGGAGAAGAAAGAAACAAAGCCCACCCATCGAAACCCTGTGTTGGGTCTCCTTTGTTTAATGTTATGAATGTTCCTTATTCACCCAAAAAAAAAAACAAAAAAAGCCCACTCATATGAAAAATGTAAATTAAAGAAAAATACAATTGATTTTTTTATCAAAAAAGAGTAAATTACAATAGAAATCCAATATATATATATATATATATATATATATTAGAAGGATCATACTTACATGTTAAATATTATTGATGTGAACTTCTATATGGATAATCTACATTATTGATATATAAATTATGTGATAATTACCGAATATATTAAATCATATCATAAAGTTGACTTAATTTATTAAACCAAATATATTAGTGGCAAAATTAAACTACCAATTAATATTAACTACAAATTAAAAATATACTACTTAAATATAAAAGTTAATAATATTTTTTTATTTCCTAATGTGCATATTATTTAAAATATGAAATTTGAATAATAAATACAAAATTTTAAATTCATAATCATGTATCGTTTGTATATACTTACTTGCAAACGTTACTAACGTTTGTATTTAATCAAAGTTAATAATATTTTTATTAACTAATATGCATATACATTAACTTTAATAATATTTTATCTGTTTTATACTTACAAGAATATACATTCACTAATATGCACAATTTTAAATATTAATAAATAATATTTTTATTATTCCTGTGGGTATAAACAATATTTTAAAAATATTTTTATTGGCGGAAATGGGAATCCTGTTTACTATTTAATTAAAGTTAATGTATATTCCTATAAATATATAATCAAAGTTATAGACCTGTGTAAGTATATAATAGAAGTTGATGTATTGGCCAGATTTTTTTCTTTTTATTTTGACATAATGTTATGTATTTATTGCTGTGTTGTAATCCCAAAATTATAGTCCCACTTAATGCACAATATATTTATTACCATTAATATTTATTGCCAATTAAATATTTTTACTATGTAAACAGGAATTCATAAATAGACTTCAAAATAATATTTACTATTAATTAAATATTATATATATAAATATAGTCAAAATTATATAACTTCCATATTATATGTCAAAGTTAAAGTAAAAAATTGGAAATAGATTGGTATGATTAAAGTTATATAAATCCCTAACCCTATGTTTGCATTGGGGTTAGGGAAAGAAAATAAAAGGAAATAGATTGGTATGATTAAAGTTATATAATCAATGTTAACGTACAACATTTTAAAAATATTTTTATTTGGTGTGGAAATCTTGTTTTCTATTTTGACAAAATTATATAAAAAGTTTTTTTAATCGAAGTTAATCAAAGTTAACGTAATCAAAATTATCAATTTTGTTTTGATAAAATGATATCTATCCTGTAGATATCATTATAAAAAATAATATAAATCTTAATTTGATAAAATAATTGTTGATAACAGTTGCTAAAATCATGCAGCTTATATTAAAGAATTGGGGAATTAGAAAATTAACTGCACAATAATGTTTTATTGTCACAATTATTACTAAAATTATGCTACTTATATAGTATAAATTACAACTATAATTATGCTACTTAGATAATATAAACCTTACTTTGATAACATAATTACTGGTAAAATAACATTCTCTAAAATCATGGTACTTAGATTAGGGAATTGGGGATTAGATAGTTGACTAAAAAATAATATTTTACTTTTATAATTACAGCTAGAAATATATATATATATATATATATATATATATATATATATATATATATATATTTTGAGAAATATGTTGCTACAACAAGTTTTTATATCTAATATTTTATGAATAATTATCTTATTCATCGTCAATAAAATTTTTTGACTCTACAAATGGAGTTACGATGATAACACATGTTTTTTTAAATATATTAAGAAAATAAAAAATAAATAAAATAAGACATGTGTTATCATCCTAGTCTCGTTTCTGGAGTCAACAACTCTATTGACAGTGGATAAGATAACTATTCTTATTTTATTATATAAAATGACTGCATATGCACAATAGATTAATTTTTTTGAAATATTTTATATTTACTAGTCTACAAAAAATTCTGCACTAGTCAAAGATGTGGACAATTAAAGACATTTTAGTTTAATGAAGCTTTTAGATTTTAATTCAACAATTTCATAAATATTTTTGTTTATGATTTTTTTTAATGTTTAAATGAAATTATTTATCTTTTTAATATATTATTAATCATTTATTGTTTATCATATCTTTAAAAAATATTGTAATATTTTAAATATTTTTTCTATTATATTTTATTATGAATAATTATCATATATACTGTGAAGTTTTTTTTGACTTCACAAACGAATTAGGATGTCAATACATATCCTTTAAAAATATTAAAAAAATAAAAAATAAATAAAATAGGACATGCGTAATCATCATAACTTCGTTTGTGGAGTTAAAAAATTTCACTAACAGTGTATATGATAATTATTATTTTATTATATTATATTTATTTTAGCTTTATTTTTTAATATATAAATTATTATGTTTTAAGTCAAACTTTTATATATTTAAATATATTTTAATATAAAAAATTCATGCATCACACTAGTCACAAACTAATTACAATTATAATTAAAAGTCACATACATAAAAATCTATTAAATTAATCAAATAAATTAGCTTATAAACTCATAGACGACACTTGAATAAGAAGCCCCTACTAACCAAAGAATATTTTTAAATTGTCTTGTATTTATAAAATCTTTTTGAATTATTGAAATTTAACTTCAGAATTATATTATAAATAAGTGTTGTAAAATTGAGTTATCAAAATTAAAATGAATTAAAGATTTTGCTGTAAGAATAATTGAAACTAAAAATAAAAAATGTATTTAATAGTTTACTTGTTGTAAAATTGGTGGTTGTCGAGACCAACAATAATAATTTCTACTCAAAATAAATTAAACTGTAGTATAAATGAGTAAGGTCATTTCCCAAGAGATTGGTTAGATTTATTTTTCTGCAAAAGATTTAAAAAGAAAATAAAAATGGGGATTTGTTGTAATGAAAATAAAAAGAAAAATTAATAAACTAAAATGTAGGCAAAGAAAAATCAATATGATGAAAATATCTAACCAAAGAAATAATCTTAGAATGGGTTCAGGGAATTGATCATTGATGCAAAAATAAATTCTTTTAATCTTTACCAAATTGGTTATGGTTATTGGTACGACCTAACAACCTATCCCTCCTTACTTCTTCGATAATCAGGATACGATCTCTAATTATTTCTCTTGTCAGTTAAACAACCTTAGATACGATCTTAAGATTTAATTTACTAACAGCATTGAAAAGTAGAGAGACTACCAATTTTAACCAACAAACATACATGTAGGTTCATTTAAGCTAGATTATATATCTTCTTAACATAGAATTGAAAATCTATCTATAATCAATTATGTTATTTACCACTTATATTAGAATGCCTAAACAATTATGGATTCAAATTTCTAATTGGTGATATATTATCCTGACAATTGAACAAATGGTCATTTTTGCACAATCAATCAAAACAATAATTTAAATAAGAACAGAAGACATATAAATAATAAAGATATAAGAGAACAATATAAAAACTAATTAGATCTCGCAATTCTTGAAGAACCCAAACTTTAATTATCCTTTGGCTAGACTAAAAACTTAGCAAGCCATAAGTTCAGAAAAAAAAAAACACAAAAAAAAAATAAAAATATATGAAGATTCAGCCTCTTCCTCTCTAGCAACTCTTAGTCTATAAATACTAGATATCCTAGCCCCAGAATCTGTTTCCAAAGGAAAGTTCTCTGATTGAGTTTGATTACAATTAAACTTCTTTCCTTTTTCCACCACTTGCCAAAGACAGTAATTGCATATCTTTTCTTTAATAATTAAAATCTTCCACTTGTCATCTTTAGACTGTTTCAGTCAATTTCAGCTACAAGTGATAGATCTTGACTTGAATTCCAAGATTTCTTCTGATTTTGTGACTTGAGTAGAATTTGCAGTTTTTAATCCATTTTGTCCATTTTCCTTCATTCACAATACAAAATAGAAAATATAAGTCAAATCCAAAAATTAAGCATATAAAAGAATTTAAATCATGGGAAAATATGACAATTAATATGTATAATATGCAACTTATCAAATTCCCCCACACCTAAACTTTGCTTGTCCTCAAGCATACAATAGTCTAAATTCATAATCTCTTCTCATCATTCCTTCATCCTCTTCCTATACTCATCCAAAACACATTCATTTTAATAATTAAAACACAAGTTTTTAAAGTGAATTCTCATAACACACATGAATAGCACCTTAATAACTCAATTAAATTCATAAAGTACACAGGATCCAACACCCTCGCAATTGGATTTCACTCATCACACTCTTAGTGTTTAAGGCATATATCAATGAACTCTCAAGTCATTGCATAAAAGATTTCTTACCATAAGCTTGTAAATTCATCACATCTCTTCCACCAATGAATCAATTAGGATGCAAAAAATCTAAGGGTCTAAAAGGGTTGTATCGGGGCTTAGGTAAGGTATGACAAAGGGATTTTTAGGTTAAAGAAATTGAAGAAATCATACAAAACTTTTCACATAAAACTCAACTTAATGATTTCAAAAGACTGCTCTCCAATCACATAATTTTCATAACTAACTTCCAAGCAATAAAAATTACACTTCTCTTTCTTTTTATTTATTTTTTTCCATCATTTTTTTCTTCATTTTTCCTTTTTTTTCAACTTTTTCTTTTCGTTTTTCTTTTTCTTTTTTTTTTCTTTTTTTTCGAAAGAGAAAAACTCAATGGAAATAATAGCTTGGAACACTAAATTTTCAACATGTTGCAATCTTTCCAGAAATATTTTGAAGTTTCATGTGCATAAGTCTATATGATTTTTCAATTCAAGGTTCAAAAAGATGAAAAATCAACAAAAGGGTTTATTATGGCTTGTAATGTGGTTTAATCCAAAGAAAAGGTCAGGCTCAAAGTGGTTTCTCTAGGGGTTAATAAGAATAAGGTAGGCTTGAAAAGAAAGGTATAATGACAAGAAAAAGGGTTTAACCTAATTGCCCTTATTTGATTTATTGCATTATACTCATCAAAGGGGTTGATTGAGACATGTATGGCAGAGCAAGTTCTAGAATAATCGACTATGCATGAAAATCACACAAACAAAGAAAATAGAGCATGATGTAATGAATGCTCTTAGGCTCAAATCTCACCAAAAAATGGTTATGTGTGCTAGATCCTATACATTTTTTTATTCAATGAATTAAAAGTTACTAATCACACTGTATTAATGAGAATTCAAAATTGTTTTGCACATATGTAAATCAATTTTTTTTTCGTGGGATAAGCATTGGAAAAATCTAGAATTCAAAGAGATCACAAACAATAACTAATGTACCTTTTGGAACAAAATATTTTTTTGGATTTGCAAAAATTTTCATGAAAATTAATCAAGAATAAAAGGAAAAGAAAACAAACATCAGAGTCACAATTAAATACCCTCCCCCCACACCTAGACTATACATTGTCCTCAATGTATCAAATTAATGCTCATTAACTTTAAAAGATCAAGAGAATTAAGAAACTTCCCTGAAAAATCTTGAGCAGTGTGAAGCATTGCGTTGATTTTGACCACTTTGTCAATCCGAGCACGCTCACGAGCGGAAGAAACTCCTTGATTTACACGACTAGTCATTGAAAAAATTCTTCACCCCGTGCTATTGTTAATCCCCGAGTAAAAATAACTACACCAAATTAGATAACATTAATGATAAAAATGGTAAAGTTGAAACTAGTCAATTTAGTAAAGCAACCACAAAAAATTTATTTATTTATTTATTTATTTATTTATTTTTGAAAAATATAGCAAAAATAAAACAGAAAAAAAATAAAATAAGAAAAGTCAGAGTGGAGCTGTTGGTGTTGCTGGTCTGTTTCGGTGCTACAAAGGGGCCATGGAGCTGAGAGAAGGGAGCTCGGGGAGGGTGCTGCTGATTCAATTTCGGTGGGTCTGTGTTGCCGGAATTGCTGGGTTCGGAAGAGGTCTGCAGGTTTGGGTTCGGGTTGGTGTGGCTCTCGGGTTGGTCAGGACAAAAATTGGTGGCTGTTGCCTGAGATTGACTACTGTAATCTGGACCTCGGATTTGCTGAAGTGAGGAAGGTCACGGGTCTGTTGCTGCCGGTAAGGTCCTGGAAGCTGGGAGAAGGGAGGTCCGGGCAGCTACTGCTGCTGCCGGTAATTGCTGTTACTGTAGCTGTTGCGGGCTTTGCTGATGGTCGGGTAGGTCAGTTGCAGTTAGAACCGGGAAGAAGAGTGCAGGAAACTGGACTTGGTTCCGGTTTTGCTGCAGATTGGACTGTGAACAGGAGCTGTTGATTGATGATTGGAATCGAAAAATGAGGATAATGCCGAAAAATCGAGAAGGGGGCTGAATTCCGGTGGTGCTAGTCGCTGCTGGAGCTGCTGGAACTGTTGCTGGACAATGGGGACTGCTGCAATCAGACTGTGGAGCCGAAATTGCTGTGTTCGATGATTTCGTTGGTGGAAGGGGTCTCGGTTTGGAGCTGGGTCGTTTGAAATGGTGCTGTTGTGGCTACCGATGGTGCTGCCGGTTCTGTTGCTGATCGGCCCCGGCGATGAAGAGAGGCAAGATGACCGGTGCGAGGGACCTGCAATTTAGAAGGTGAAGATGGCTTGGTGAAGATGATGCCTACGAGAGAGAGAAAAAAATCAGTTGAATGAGAGAAAGAAGAAGAAAAAAAATAATAATAATAAAAGAATTTTTTTTTTTCTTAAAGGCAGAAGAGGGCTTTGAATAGGGCGTGGGCTCGTCCTATTCAACCACAGCTTCTGTAATTTAATTTTTTTGAAAATAGGCGTGGGCACGCCCTACTCAAACATAACTTCTGGTTTTTTTTTTTTAAGAACACCAAAACACATAAATCTTTTTTATTATTAATAAAACAACAAAAATTAAGAAAAATATTTGCTAAACAGAAAATAAAGAGAAATTTTTGGGTTGCCTCTCAAACAACGCCTTTCTTTAAAGTCTCTGGTTAGACATAGTCATGCTCAATTATATGTTGGATATTTCAACCCAATTCGTTCAACTTCATGCACTTGTAAACCTTCATAAAAAGGCTTTAAACGATGACCCTTGACCTTAGAGATCTGACCTGTATCTAAACTTTGAATTTCAATTTTACCACGAGGAAACACGTTAGTAACAATATAAGGGCCTAACCATCTAGAACGAAATTTACTAGAAAATATTTTTAATTTAGAATGAGATAATATAACTTTTTGACCAATATAAAAGTTTTTCCTAGGAACTATATGATCATGAAAAGCCTCTATCTCTTCCTTGTAAATCACAGAGCTTTCATATGCATGATTAATATTAAACTTAATGAGTTCATCATCAAATTCCATTGTGAGTGTACCATCATGCACATCAATTTTGGTTCTAGATGTTTTTAGAAAAGGTCTTCCCAACAAAATTAAAGATCTAGATAAGTCACCATCCTCCATATCAAGTACATAAAAATCAGCAGGAAAGATCAATCCATTTACTTGCACCAGAACATCCTCTAGAACACCTTCAGGATAAACGTTAGATCTATCAGCAAGCTGAATAATCACACCAATCTCTTTTAATGGTCCAACATTCAAAGATTTATAAATAGACAAAGGCATGACATTAATTGAAGCTCCTAGATCTAACATTGCTTTTTCAAATTTAAGATTACCTACTTTACAAGGGATAGTAAACATACCTGGATCCTTGCATTTAGGAGGTAACTTTTTCTAGAGGACAGCTGAAACATTCTCACCCATGCTCACAAATTCATTACCTTTTAATTTCTTCTTGTTAGTACATAACTCCTTAAGAAACTTTGCATATCGAGGTACTTGTTTAATTGCATCAAGTAAAGAAATATTTACCTCAAGTTTGCGAAAGATGTCAAAAATTTCCTTTTCTTCCTCATCTTTTTTGGATTTGGATGATCTGAAAGGAAAATGAGGAATTGGTGCCAAAACTTTTTGTTGCATGACATTAGGTTCCTTAAGGTGATCGAACTGTGGCTAAGATGCAGTAACTTCCTTTTCAGCTTCTTCTTTTGGAATACGCTTTTGGGTTGTCTTGCTAGACTCCCCTACCTCGGTCCCACTCCTCAAAGTCATTGCACTAACATTCTGTTTGGGATTGATGACTGTCTGTGAGGGCAATTTTCCTTGAGATTCCAGTCTATTCACAGAAATGGCTAGTTGACTCATTTGATCCTCCAACTTCTTGATGTTTGTCCTTATCTCCTGTTGAAATTGTCGTGTGTTAATTGCAAGTGATTTAACAATTTCTTCATGAGATGTACCTGAACTTGAGGATGGCTGATGTTATTGTTGTTGTGGAGCAGGTTGGCTATATTGAGAATTCTGAAATTGAGGCCTTGCTCCGTAGCTAAAGTTGGGATGATTTCTCCACCTTGGGTTATAATTGTTTGAATATGGATCATGATTCCTTTGTGGTGGACCTGAAAATCCTCCAACTGCATTTACATGCTCATGAGGTTCATCTTGATGTGTGGGGCATATGTCAGTTGGGTGTCCAGTAGCAGCACAAATTCCACAGACTTTAACTTGTTATACGTTTCCCATTCTTATAGCTAATTGTTGAACAACAGATGTTAGATTAGCTATTTGACTTTCAAGAGAATGTGTATTTACCTCGTTTACTCTTCTATGAGGTATGTCTTATCTGAATCCGAACTGTTGGGAGTTGGCAGCCATGGTGGAAATCAAATCTCTAGCCTCTCTAGGCGTCTTGTTCACTATCACACCTCCACTGGCTGCGTCCATCATCCTTCTTTTCATGGGTAATAATCCTTCATAAAAATATTGAATTAAGAGTTGTTCAAAAATCCCATGTTGAGGACAACTTGCACAAAATTGCTTAAATCTCTCCCAGTATTCGTGAAGAGTCTCAATATCTTTCTGCTTGATTCCACATATCTCTCTTCTAATGCTAGCAGCTCTTGAAGCAGGGAAAAATTTGTCAAGGAACAATCTCACTATTTCAATCCACGTGGTTATAGAACCAAGAGGTAAATAAAACAACCAATCTTTTGCTATATCAGCTAGTGAGAACGGAAAAGTTCGCATTTTAATTTGTTCTTTAGTAACTCCTCGTGGTTTCAGGCTTGAACATACCACATGAAATTCTTTTAAGTGCTTATGAGGATCTTCATTCTCAAGACCACGGAACTTGGGAAGCAAATGGATCAAACCCGATCTTAACTCAAAATCTGCTTGCAAAGTCGGGTAATGAATGCAGAGGGTTTGTTGATTGACAGGTGGTGCAGCCAACTGCCTTAAAGTTTGCTCTTCTTCAGCCATTATTTTTTCAGTCTCAGAATCACTTGATGAGTTGATCAATTCAGGTGTTAAATTCAGTCCAGGGGATGAAGATGTAGCTTCCTGTGCCTTTTGAATTCTCGTTTCCTTCCTATTCCTCTTAGCTGTCTTTTCAATCTCAGGGTCGTATGAGATTAATTCACCTGCACGAAAAGAACGGGACATCAAAATAAATCTAATTAAAAACCAATCCCCGGCAACGGCGCCAAAAATTGGTGGTTGTCGAGACCAACAATAATAATTCCTACTCAAAATAAATTAAACTGTAGTATAAATGAGTAAGGTCATTTCCCAATAGATTGGTTAGATTTATTTTTCTGTAGAAGATTTAAAAAGAAAATAAAAATGGGGATTTGTTGTAATGAAAATAAAAAGAAAAATTAATAAACTAAAATGTAGGCAAAGAAAAATCAATATGATGAAAATATCTAACCAAAGGAATAATCTTAGAATGGGTTCAGGGAATTGATCATTAGTGCAAAAATAAATTCTTTTAATCTTTACCAAATTGGTTATGGTTATTGGTACGACCTAACAACCTATCCCTCATTACTTCTTCGATAATCAGGATACGATCTCTAATTATTTCTCTTGTCAGTTAAACAACCTTAGATACGATCTTAAGATTTAATTTACTAACAGCATTGAAAACTAGAGAGACTACCAATTCTAACTAACAAGCACACATGTAGGTTCATTTAAGCTAGATTATATATCTTCTTAACATAGAATTGAAAATCTATCTATAATCAATTATGTTAGTTACCACTTATATTAGAATGCCTAAACAATTACGGATTCAGGTTTCTAATTGGTGATATATTATCTGACAATCAATCAAAACAATAATTTAAATAAGAACAGAAGACATATAAATAATAAAGATATAAGAGAACAATATAAAAACTAATTAGATCTCACAATTCTTGAAGAACCCAAACTTTAATTATCCTTTAGCTAGACTAAAAACTTAGCAAGCCATAAGTTCAGAAAAAAACACAAAAGAAAAAATAAAAATATATGAAGATTCAGCCTCTTCCTCTCTAGCCACTCTTAGTCTATAAATACTAGATATCCTAGCCCCAGAATCTGTTTCCAAAGGAAAGTTCTCTAATTGAGTTTGATTACAATTAAACTTCTTTCCTTTTTCCACCACTTACCAAATACAATAATTGCATATCTTTTCCTTAATAATTAAAATCTTCCACTTGCCATCTTTAGACTGTTTCAGTCAACTTCAGCTACAAGTGATAGATCTTGACTTGAATTCCAAGATTTCTTCTGATTTTGTGACTTGAGCAGAATTTACAGCTTTTAATCCATTTTGTCCATTTTCCTTCATTCACAATACAAAATAGAAAATATAAGTCAAATCCAAAAATTAAGCATATAAAAGAATTTAAATCATGGGAAAATATGACAATTAATATGTATAATATGCAACTTATCAGTTGCTAATGCTAATATTAATTCTATCAATTGTCACTATTATAGTAGAAAAAAAAATTTCAACAACAAATATTTTGAAAACTTAGTGTAATAATGTAAACACCCCAAATTTTCTGTTTTTAGATTAAACAAAAAAAATATATATATATATATAGATGTAATTTTCCAAGAATGAAAATATAATTAAAAATATACATATATATATAAAAATACAAATATAACATATACAATAAAAATATAAAATATATATATATAAATATAAATATAAATAGATATATATAAATAATATATATATGATAAAAATAAAAAAATAAAAATAAAAATAAAAATTAATTAAAAAAAAAAGAAAAACTAAACAAGAAAAAAAGAAAAAAAAAAGGGATCGCGCGATTGTCGCGCGATCCCAAATAGAAAACCCCCCCCACTGTTTCTCTACCGAAATTCCCACCGCCGGCAACCCCCTCCCGCCGTTCATCCCACTGCCGGCCACGCCTCTTTCACGCCGACGATCCATCCCCTCACCGACGACCGAACCCACAACCCCATTCCGACCGAAAACCCGAGAAACCCGAAAACCTCTCCCCGTGTTTGCCTCCTGTTTTCCGTTTCATCACCGACGGCCTCCCCGGCGCTGGGAGCTCCCCTGGACCGGCGGCTTCCCTCACCGGTAGACGGAACCGGGCCCAAGCTAGCAACGATCGGCCTCTTTTTCTCTTCCCCTTGCTGTTCGCCAAACCCGAGCCTTCCTCTCTCCCTTTTTAGCTCGCCGGCGACTGAACCAGAAGATTGTCGGCAGCCTTGCATTGCCCGGACTCTGAACTTCCTTCCCCTCCGACTGCCGGCCACCATTCCCCTTTTTTCCCTCTTCATCACCTGGAAACAAAACGAAAACAGAGGGATTTTCCTCTGTTTTGTGTTCTGCGACAACGGAGAAGACCGACGCCGGCCTTCCACTGAACCCGAGCCCGGTAACCTCCCATCGCCTGTACTACCCGTCCGGTCACCCTGTTCCGACGCCACAGTACATCTACAGTGGCAGTATACCAGAAAAAAAAATATACCCAGTTGATATTCTCCATCTTTGCACCAGTTAATTCCTAGGTAAAAACCCGAATTTTATTTAGTTTAATGTATGTATAATTGTATTACGGAAGCATGATGTTGTAGGAATTAATTGAAATACAAGCATGTTTAGTGTAGGTTAATTTGACAAAAATTGGAAAGATGAGAAGTAGAAATATATATAATGAATATTTATTTATTTAGGTACATGTACAAATAAGTCTATATAATAAATTGGGTATGCTAGTATTTGTACAAAAAATGTGTATATGCATATGTGATAAGGAAAAATGAAAAACAATGATAATATATATATATATATATAGATATAGTTATTTATTTAGGTGCATATACTTGTAGGGGTATGAAAGGTGAATGTGTGCAAGTATATGTATATACACAAAGAATGTATATATATGAGATAGGAAACATGAAAACAATAAAAGTATATTTATATAAATACATATAGGAGTGTATATATATATATATATATATATAAATATGTATTTTTATGCGTGTATACTTGTGGATGTATGTAATAAAGGTATACGGTAATACTTGTAGGAGCAAATATATCAATAGTGAAGAAATATATAAACGTGCGTGTTGGCCTAAGGATATACAATAATACGTACACACGCAGTAGTGACGCTAGGTTACAATTTTAACGCAATTCAGACAATTCGTGTGGATAAGATGCTAAGTAAACGATTTCGGTGTAGGTGAATCGTAGAAAGGATTAAAGGAGGTACTAGGAGACGTTACCGTTCGAATTCGAGATACCCGATAAATCGAGGTAAGGGGTATTACTTAACTTAGTTCTGATATTGCATTCTTATTTCATTGAGAAATGATTTTATGAAAGAGCATATGATTTAAAATGATTTATCAATGCGTCCATACTTACGAAACTGTTTACAAAACATGATTTCGTTTTACAAAATGTTCGCTAGAACATCTATGTTTATGAAATAAACTTTCGAATTATGAAAATACTTGAAAGTTTTATGATGGCTTGAAAACCCATATTTACACTTTGAAATGGAACTTTTGACGTTTTCAAAAGTATTTACGAAAAAGGAAAATATGTTTTGAGACTTAGGCTTCATGCTTGGCTACTTCTCGTGGTGTTCCGGCTCCACCACTTGGGGTGCCGGTACGTTGGCCCCTTTAGCACTTGACTCAACCTTTGTGGAAGATGTCGTGTTACTGGTGGTTTACGATAATGTTTTGATAGTATCTCGTGCCCGCGCAGCACGGATGAATGTTTCCCGCATGGTGAGTGCCACAGGTGCCCGTGCCCTAGCTATGTGCTAGTATATGATAAGAAATAAGAAATAAGAAGATACTACCCCTATTTATAATTATTATTGCTGTACGAATCTGATCCATTCTACAGCCCCCTTACCATGGCCATAGGTATGATGACTCTCCAATGGAGAATGACACGTATCGCATGACTTAGTTATAGCCTAGTCTCCTCGATTTTAATTATAAAATCGACTATGATGAGAGTTTATGAAATGATTATGAAATATGCATGAGATGTTTATGAAATGATTACGAAATATGCATGAGAGTTTTATGAAATGATTATGAAACATGCATGAGATGTTTACGAAATGATTATGAAATATTCATGAAATGCTTATGAAATGATTATGAAATATGCATGAAATGTTTATGAAATGATTATGAATTATTCATGAAACGTTTACGAAATGAATTATGAAATGTTCATGAAAGGTTTATGAAAAGTTGCAAAATGGTTAAGTATGTGTTTTGTTTTAAATATTCGCATGCTTTATGACGCGTACACATGAAATGAAAGTTTATGTATTGCATTAAGTTTCATTTTATGAACAATTTCAAATGCTTTTATATATTAGAACTGCTTTAAGAATATTCTCTTACTGGGCTTTTCCCCAAAAGCTCACCCCTCTACCTTCAGATCATTTGCAGTGAATCTATAGACGCTATCTGCCGCGTACACGACGTAAGCTGCTGGGAAGAACTACCCTAAGCTACTTTGTACACGCGAAAGGTATACATTTACATTCCTGTACCAGACATAATTGTATGCACAGACATATATTGGAATTATCAGTTGGGATGTAATTTTGTAAGGAACGATGTAAACATTACTACCTTGGGATTATATTTCGAGATTACTAGTATTAAAACGAAATAGATGCATTGTGTGGTAGAGATGGATTTGAAAAGTATGCTTGGTAGTTGTGGATATCTAGGATTGTGGAATACAATTGATTTGCAGGTGGGTAGGCTTATATATAAGCCGTTATGTTGCCGAAATTTCTATCGGCAATATAAGTTAAAATATGAAAATCAATTATAAAACACGAGAAAAGAATTAGGAAAATATTTCGACACTGTACAGGAATACAACCTAAGTGAATTAGGGAATAAGTGAGTGAATTAAACTCCAAAAAAAAAATTTATCTCGAGTTTTAAGGGTCAATGGTCGTTACAAATAAAATGAGAAAATGATGAATTAATTGTATAAATTGAAAAAAAAAATGTGTTCAAAACTATTAATAACAAAACTAATATGCAGCATTTTGAAAATATAAAATCGCATGAAGGACAATTGTAAAATTTTAAAAAATTATTACTAGATACAAAAGTTTTATTTTTTATTATTATCATTATTATTTTATTACCTTTTATAATTAAACATATTTAAATTAAGCGTCACTAAATATAATTTTTAGCTCAACCACTCTTTAATATATATTCTTTATGTCGTTTGAATTGATAATCTTTTGAGTTGGAGTTCATTATCAAAATACAGACTTTTTTTGACAGATACATAAAGACGGACCATATGGTTTTATAATATCCTTTGACTATTTAATTCTCCTTATTGTATACCATAGATGATGAAGGTAAAATAAACTAGAAGAATTATATTTACAACATTTATTAAAATCATTATTATTATTATTATTAAGTTATAGAATTCAAGAATGCAACAATCCTGATGCAACTTTTGCTTACTTGAAGCGTCATCAAGAAATGCTGCTTACATCCAAGTGACTCCTCTCAATAAACTTTGTGCTTTTAGCATTCTTTCATAATGTTATTTCTCATTTTAGTATTTTCTTGATCTTATTATATATATGAGTGAAATGAAGTGAATAATACCTTTTTATATTATAATTAATGCAAATAACTTAATTATTAGCAATTTAATTAAAAAATAAACTATCATATATAGAATATTCAAACAATAAAAACTAAACTTTAGTACATGTGATAACTCGAAATTTCTCATTTTGAGAATTTATCTCGAAAATACAAGATAATATTTTCAAAAGAAAAAAATTAAAATTATATATATTTAATAAAAATATATATGGAAATATATAAAATAATATATATAGGTAGATATTTATATATATAATATTATAATAATATTATATATAGAGATATTTATTTTATATAATATCTTATATTAATATATATATAATATATTAATATATATATTAAAAAAAGGGAAGAATCGGGAAAATTCGATCTCTCCCCTGTCTTTTCCTCGGAGAAAGGCGAAAGAGAAAGGCAGAAGAAGATGGCGGCAGAAGGGCGTAAAGGGCCGACGAAAAGAAGGCCGACACCGTGGAGTTGCCCATGCGTTGCCACAAGCCTTGATTTGCCTACAGTAAGTAGATCGAAGAGGGAGTGGCAAACGGGAGGAGAAAGAGAAACGGGGGATCTCCGCCGCCGATCTCCACAAGCCAAGCCAACCAAAGCCTTCACTCCACTGTGCGACGCCGCTAGCGAGAGATGGGGTCGAGAACCAACCGACGAAGCCCAGATCGGTGAAGATAGAGGCTAAACAAATTTAGGCCAGTTTAGTAAAACAATGGAGAAAATTTTGTGATGTCTCGGTTTAAGGATAAACCGATAAGTGGTCGGATTTGACCGTTTTAATTTTTCAAAAATTTATTTGAATTTATATTTGGCAAAAACTGACCTGATTTAAATATATAATCGTGTAGTGCGACAATAGGCGATGAACACGAGTTCAATCAAGTCTCAATTTACATATCATCACGGTATCTCGGGTAAGTGAACCTCATCCGATATAACTTATATTGGCATATGAGGTAAGTTCAATTGCATAAGCTCTGGGTTAACCCCGTATTAATTGTTTTATGTTTTGAATCGAACCTTTGATTATCAAAAATGTTTTGTTTGAACTTTGCGAATGAGCATGTGAACATTTTGATCGATTTGAAATATGAAACGTATTGAATTAACTAAAATGAGAATATAAATTATTCTCTACTTTGTAGGTTGGGTAATGAGCAATTATGACTCGATCTTGTTGCAGACATTTCGTAAATTATCTATATGTTTTGAACTAAGACCTTTGTATTATCGGAAGTGTAATTTTGATTCGTTTTGACATGTTTGGAACCTTACGATGATTTTCATACATTAAAATCATTGGATGACATTGTGTGAGAGATTTAAAACCTTGCACAGATTTTTATCTGTATGCATGTATTACTTTATAATCTTATTTCGAATTTGTTTTGGACTAATTGGAGCATATAACCTATTTAGCTTATGCTTAGTGTTATATGACTTTTGAAAACGTAAGTTTCGAATGTTTTATCGTTTATAGGCGTTCTAGCTATGTTATTCCCGATAGAGCATATGGAGATAGTCTTGAGTTTATGACTCTTATACGAGCAGTTTGGCTTGTCCGACATTGTCGTGACAGGTTCCAGTTCTGGCTGCTTGCTAGGACTGGAGATTTTTGGATATATGGTCATGGGTAACACCCTAATTTTCAGGGTAGTTTCGGCTCACTGATAGTTACAGTGGAAAAGCCTTTATTGAGATATATTTATAGACTTCGCCTATATTCGTATGATCCAATTGTCGAACTTTGTGAATAATATATCGAACTATATGGTTTCAGAATGATTTTTTGATATATGAATATGATACGAATTTTATCGAACCATACATCTTTGATTCGGTTTATTAAACCTTGTGAAAATATATGAGAAACGTGTAGTAAAATGTATTCTAATGCAAGTGTTCAATTTATGAAAAGATTGATTGATTTGGATAAAAATATCAAATGGATAAGTGATTCTTGGGGTGCAAGTAGCATCTTAAGGTACAAATTAATTTCTTTGATGCGAGGTAACATCGTATAGATTAATCGGGTCTTAGGACAAGAATCAAATGATATCCAAGGATCGTAAGTGTTATAAGTATGTGAAAATATCGACTAAGATTATCAAAAATAATATGCTCTTATATGAACCTTGTTTTGAAATAAATTTGCATCTCGATGCATATTATGAATGTGAGATTTAGAAAGGTTGCATTGGTTTATACCTGCATTAAAGAAGCTTTAAAATCTCACTTATGATATGTTTTGAAAGTATGTGAGACATACATCTATGTATTTTGGATTTGAGCTAACTCTACTTTTATCTACATTGTGATTAAAAGTGATTTCAAAATATGCATTTTAATAGCTTTTACAGCTAAACGTTTTGCCTTAGCTGACATGTGATAATAGTTAGCCATGACCATTTTCGACCCTTGCTAATGTGGTATATAATAGTTACCAACAATGTAACCTACTATTGGCGATATAAATAACAATGTTTCGACACTTACTGACGAGATATAATAGTTAGCAATGTTTCGGCCCTTACTGACGGGATATAATATTTAGCGATGTTTCGGCACTTGCTAACGAGGTATATAATAGTTAGCAATGTATTGGTCCCTACGATGATGAATATAATAGTTGGCAATTTCGAGCTCAGCTAATGGGTTATAATAGTCAGCAATGGTCATGTATTTCAAGATTTTGATATTTCCCCTATCACGGGAAATGTGTCTCAGATTTTAGAATATGCTTTGAAATGTGTTTTGAAATGTGAAATGTATTTTAAAATGTGAAAAATGTTTTGAAGTATGAAATATGTTTTCGAAAATGTTTTACAAACATGAGTATGATTCACAGAACATATCCTAACGATATGAAATAAATATGTTGTGACCTCTACTAACGGGGATAATAATAGTTAGTGATGTAACCTCAGCTGACGGGATATAATAGTCAGTAGTGTCCTTGCTAATGGGTTTGAATAATTAACAAAGAAAGTATGAAATACGTTTCGAATTGTGAAGAATATTTTAGAATAAGAATTACGTTTCGAACTATGAAGAGGGTTTTGAAATATGAAATATGTTCGAATATATGAATATATTTCGATGTGATATATTTCAGATAAGAAATATGTTTCGAATATAAAATGTATTCCAGATAAGGAATATATTTCAGATGTGAATATGTTTCGGATACGAGACTTGTTCCGAATGAGGAAGATGTTTCGATATAGATCATGTTTCGAAATAAGACATGTTTTGAAGTGTGATAAGTTTCGAATACAAGTTATATTTTGAATAAGAGATGTTTCCGATATATGAATGTAATTCGATTTGTGATATGTTTTTGGATTGTACGATTTGATCTTGGAAAAATTGTTGTGTTTTGAGAATGAACGTGGATGTAAGCAATTCAAGAGAGAATAGCTTACATGTTTTGATTGCAGCAAAACTTTGGTTCTCTGCATTTAACTATTTTTCGAATTTTGAACTTCTATGAGTATATTCAGTTTGGGTGGTCAGGTTTGATGGTCAATTAAGGTATTTCAAAATACCTCTCTACCTGAAAAACTTGATAGCGTTTAGATAATATTCTAGTTAGTAAACTCAGGAAAAGTGTGACTTTCGATAAATTTTGAATTGTGATTCTGATAAGTGATAAGAAATAATGATTGAATGAGAATGTGTTAGACATGCATTAGAAATTCAATATCTTGTATGCTATTATCTCTATGCCTGTATAGTTTGCTTACTGAGCTTTCCCTAAAGCTCACCCGTTTTCATTTTTCATCACAGGTTCAGACTAGAGGTGCATTGACATCGATATCAATATCAGTTTCGAAGTAAATACTCAGAGATTTCGCAGTTTATATCAATATATTTACTTATACTGTTTAATTGTATTTAATTTCAGATAGTTATCCTTCAATGCATGTGTTAGGATGTGTATTGAGTTAAGAAATGATTATAAAAGTTAATAAGAAATTAGACTGGGACCTTAGGTTGATAACCTTAAACTAAGCTAGGTAATTCGAGACGTAGAAACATTGTAAGACTGTACTCACCTGACAATCAAGTGTTAAAAGAAAAAAAAAATTTAGCATAAATTTTTATACTTCAACAATAAACTATTAAAAATTCACGTCTTTTAAGTCATGACAGTACAATAACTAAAAGGCAAAATGATCAAAAAAAATATACCTCAAAAAAAGATTTAACAATTGAGCCCTTATATTTTTTTTTGATAAATTTTTTTGATATTTTATATTTTAATTTTCGTTCAATTGAACCATTTTCGTAACAAAAACTGTTATATTTTTTACTATGTGTAATGAAAATCATATAGGAACATAATAATTTTGGTCCATAAAATGATTCAATTGAATGAAAATTAAAATACAATAACTCAATTAATTATAAAAAAATTTAAAACTCAATTGATAAAATTAATTTTTTGACATTATCTCTCGAAATTAATTTTTTTCTAGAGTTTTTTTTTTTTTTGGGATATAATCTCTAAATATTGTTATCCTAAAATGCAGTTGCACCATTAAAAATCAATAAAAAGGATAAACGCATGACCGACACATTTCCTTATTTTGTTTTTTCTACTGTTAAAAAGTTGGGGCAGGACTTGCCCAAATTTCCCACTGACTCGACTCTGTTAATTCAGATACATCATCCATGACGCAAGATAAAACAGGTGAACAAAGCCAAAAAGAATAAAGACAGATAAACAAATAAAAGGAATTATTGAATATTCGAGTCAAAAGACTAAAGAGTCTTGACCAATATTATTTCCCTCAAGCAGCTTCAAATGTTCAGCGTTTGCTTAATTTGGGAGATAACTTTTGAAAGGATACAGTCAGTCAAATTTTAAATACTTTTACTAAAAAAAATAAATAATATTACGCGTAACTAAATAAATTTAAAATACCAATTAAAATTTAATTTAATAATTATTATTTTAAAAAAAAATTAATTTTAATATTTTATCCCTATGAAAAAAATAAACCTAAAATACAATAACGTAAGGGTAATGAACTCGTGAGGTTAAAGAGAAAAAAGATTCGAGATTTAGATTTAATCTTCCTTTAAAAAATGATTCATAAAGTTAATAAACCTGGATTGTTGGATCAATGGTGTCATTTGGATGCAAGTAGCATCTCTCTGCTAGCTTTGAAGAAGGCACACATCTGGTCATAATGAGGGAGGTTTTCTTTGATAATCGGAACTTGTTTGAAAATTTTGATCCATCTTTGCAAACGAGGGAACTTACTGGCTTCAAGTAGCTTCACTCCGGTCACATCTTCAATGACTTGTAACCACTGGGCAAGTTGACCAAAAGCTAAATCCACCATGTTAATCTTGTCTCCCCCAAAAAATCTCTCTCCAATGGCATTTTCTTCAATGGTTTTTAGCATTTCCAAGCTATCCTTAACCGCCTTCTCTTGTTCCTTACCACTGGTCCTAAAGACCATCCACATTGCTGGACTCTGTAAGAATCGAAGATGCAATAACAATTAAACACATTCTAAATTAATGAAAGAAAGCAGAAGAAAGCAGGCTGCAAAACCTTGTCCGAAAGCCAAAAGTTTACCTTATCTTCGGCAAATTTAATCCAAAAACGAGCAATGGCTTTATCATATGGATCACTCGGCAGTAAGGAATTTTGCGGCCAAATCTCTTCGATATATTCAAGAATAACGATAGACTCACAAATTGGCTTTCCGCCATGAACGAGTACTGGAATTTTCCTGTGAACTGGATTATACAGGAGAAGTAGGGGACTTTTGTTGGCTAGATCTTCTTCGATGAATTCATATTCTATCCCTTTCAATTTCAGGGCCCAAACGACCCTATAATAAAAAGGACTAGGCCATGTTCCAAGCAGCTTCACTTCAGCCATGTCACTGAGCAAAATCAATATTCTGGATGATTGATCACTTCGAAAATCAGATTGTTGGGACATGGCATGCCTTATAAATTCAATCTATAATGGTTGATTTAGAATAGGCTGTCCTTTTAGTAAACCCTCCATATATTTTATATATTCTATAGTGGGAAGGTGGGAAATTAGAAGATAATTCTTGTAATTGAACTGGTCAATAGTCAAAGAAAATGAAGTGATTGTATTATTTTTTGTACTAGGTGAACTCTGCCATGCATAATCTACATAGATAGATTAAACTAAAGAGGTTCGTTTTTCGAGTGGTGGATAACACGTCATGAAGTTTGTGATTTATTGCTTTAATTATTGATAATTTATCTGTCGCTAATAAATAAATAATTCATTTATATTTAGATTATATATATATATATATATATATATATATATATATATATATAGGTCTATTGGTCTAACCGATGCCGAATCTGACAACGCTTGCTGACATGACGGATAGCCCGAGCTGTGGAGATAACGGATGCTCCGAGCTGGTGTTACGATTCTTTCAAGGCATTTATCTCCCCATTATGTCTCATTGGCGGATATGATGACGCCGTGAATTTCCAGCTCATCGAAATGAAATGTCATCTCTTTTTCATCTACAATATAAAACCAATTCTTTTATTTGTTTTCATTTTGGAATTTTAGCACTTGTTGATACTTTAATCACAATAAAACTGACTGGAGATGCAAGGCGGTTGGTCACTCGGATTGATTTCTCTAGCATGGAAGAAGTGAAACTGCTTGGAATGTGGTATAGTCCATATGGTTATAGAGTCATTTGGGCTCTGAAACTGAAAGGCATAGCTTATGAATACATAGAAGAAGATCTCTCCAATAAGAGTCCTTTGCTTCTTCAATCTAACCCGGTTCACAAGAAGATCCCTGTGCTCATTCATGGTGGCAAACCGATTTGCGAGTCCTCGATCATTCTTGAATACGTAGAAGAGATATGGCCCCAGAATTCCTTACTGCCAAGTGATCCGTACGAGAGAGCCATCGCTCGGTTTTGGATCAAATTTGCTGATGATAAGGTACGTAACAAAATATTAATTCCATCTTCTTATTGAAAGATTTTGTTTGACTGTGACTTTTGATTGTAACAGGGTTCAGTAGTGTGGAAGATTTTTAGAAGTAAAGGCGATGAACGAAATAAAATAATTGAGGAGAGCTTGGAAATGTTTAAAACCATAGAAGAACATGCCCTTGGAGACAAGAAATTCTTCGGAGGAGACAAGATTAGCATGGTGGACATAGCTTTTGGTGGATTCGCCCACTGGCTAGGAATCCTTGAAGTAGTTGGCACAAATTTACTTGAAGCCCACAGGTTTCCTCGTCTGCATGCATGGACCGAAAGGTTCAAGGAAGTCCCTGAGATAAAAGAAAACCTCCCTGATCTTAGTCGTATTTCCAAGCGAGAATCCTAGATGTTCATGTTCATTATCCTCTTGAACTTCATGTACCAAAATAAACTAATTTATCTGCAGGAACTTTGTGTTTTAGCATACGAGAACAGAAATTTAAATAAAGCATTAATTTGTCTTAATTCAAAAGGCTATGTCTATTTAGAAATATAAACAGATACCATTTAATCGGATATCACAATCTATCCAATCTAATTATGTCAGGTTCGAATATCTTATAATTAAATAATTATTGAGATAGGATAACAGTCAATGTCGGACTCCGTCTAGCAACTCTATTCGTCGTTCAGCCACCAATTTTGAATTCACATATTGTTGACTTTATTTGACTATTGACTTCAATTACAGGAATTGTCGGCTTGTTATTCTTTGAATCCATCCATTGTTCAATTGGGTAGTTTTTGACTTTTTGCTCTTTAGATTATAAGTCCATGTTAAAAAAAATAAGGAACTCCATTGATATCGCAAACATGGCTGAAGTAAAGCTGCTTGGAACTTGGGTTAGTCCTTACACTTACAGAGTCAAATGGGCTTTGAAATTGAAAGGCATAGCGTTTGACTATGTAGAAGAAGATCTCTGCAATAAGAGTGCTTTGCTTCTCCAACATAATCCAATTCATAAGAGAGTACCAGTTTTCTTTCATGGTGGAAATGCAATTTGCGAGTCTATGGTTATTCTTGAGTACATTGAAGAGATATGGCCTCAGAATTCTTTGCTGCCAAGTGATCCTTACGAGAGAGCCATGTCTCGATTTTGGATTAAATTTGCTGAAGATAAGGTTTATTATTTTCACTTGTGAAATTTCTGACTTGAACTTTGCGTTGCAAACTGCAAAGTTATTATTAACTTGAAATTGTTACCAATGTTTGGTTCTTTACAGGGTCCAGCAATGTGGATGGTCAGTCACGAGCAGGACAAAGCCGAGAAAGATAGCTTGGAGATGCTAAAAATCATCGATGAAAGAGCACTTGGCGAGAAGAAATTCTTTGGAGGGGATAAGATTAACATGGTGGATTTAGTGTTTGGACTTGCTCACTGGTTGGGAGGGGAGAAACTGCTTGAAGCTCATAAGCTGCATCGCCTGCTGGAATGGCTTAAGAATTTCAAGCAAGTTCCTGTCATCAAAGAAAACCTCCCTGACCTTGATGACATGTTTGCTTACTTAAGGCATCAAAGGGAAATGTCGCCGGTAAATAATTAATGATTCAAAGGAGAATTCGAAAAGAAAGGAACCCAAACCTTCCCTTTTTCTGACTTCTTCCTAAAAAAAAAAAAAAAAAGAAACTCAGAAATTACAGGGTGGGGATCGATGTATTGGGAACCTTACAAGAGTAGTCCTCCATAACAGCACCGCAAAGTCTATCAGCTAGCTACCGGGGTTTTTCAAATCATTCCATCTCTTGGTCCTAATAAGTGTTGGAATTAAACTATATTATATATATATATATATATATATATATATATATATATATATATATATATTTATTATAGTTGATATTTTATTAGAAATTATTTTATGAGTGGGTCTTTTAGAATTTTAGAGTTTTAGTGTAAGTATGTTATTTTATTTAGACTTTGTAAGAGGCTGTGAGTTTAAAATAAACTTGGTTTAACTGTTTTTTTTTTTTAATTTTTAAGTAAGGTTTTGTTAAGTTTACTAAAATTATTTTTGTGTCCAAATTTCAAGTTTGATAGTAAAAATAATTTTCAAGAGTGGATAGTTGAGATGCAGTTCTTTTTTAGACCCCGGGTATTTGGGAGATTGGGGGACAAAAATTTGTTGAACAAGAAAATATCAAGGCTTTGATAGAAAGCGCAACCACAAGAATTTAATCGTATTTATTTTAAGGATGATCAGCAACCTGTTAGAAATCATATATTATACATATATAACATATTATAATCGAAATATAAAAAATAATTCAATATATAATTGATTATATGATATTCAAATAATAAATTATAAAATTTAAATATTTACAATTTTAAGTGAAATTATTTACTTAATTTATTGGTTAAATACAAAACCACGACTGAAAATTGTATGATTTTCACGGTCTAAATTCTTTAACAATTGCAAAGAGAATGATTGGGAGAGTTTTTACTTATTCTTTTTTATTTTCTTTTGGTAGTCCAATTCCCTTTACTTTTTCTTTTTATTATTTAAACTACCCATTATGGGCGAACTCAACAGCCTCACAACCTATTTTACTTTCAATGTGTTAAATTGTAAGTTTTTTTTCAAAAGATTATTAATTCAAAACATCAGATGATGGAAAAAATATTTCAAACGTTGAGAAATAACATTCAAATTTGGAAGTAAATTTGAAATAACAAAAGGGTTAAAAATGTTCTTGAGAAAAAAAAGGGTTTAGGGATTAAATTTTTATTTTTTTCATAATTAATTAAATATTTATATTTCAATTTTCATTGAACCCTTTCTGTAAAAGAAACAATTATGTTTTCGACCACATCTAATAGAAATCATGTATAGAGAAAACAGTTTTCGATCATAAAAGAATTCAATTAAATAAAAATTAAAATATAAAAACTCAATTGATTGTTAAAAAAATATAAAATTCAATTGTTAATTTTTTTTTACGAGAGGAAATTTTAACCCTTTAAATATTCAAAATCTACATAAGAATTAACATTGTAAGTTTTACAAACAGAAAAGAAGAAAAACTTATAGATTTTACAACTTAATAGAAATATGAAGGCAATTTAGCTCTTAGCTTCTGCCTCTATAATCTATGGACGAATCTACTCCTTTTCAAAGCAGCAAAATTGAAAAAACATAACTAAAAAAATTAAAATCACAGTATCTTTAGGCAGGTTAAAAAATTAGAAACAAATAGCTAATTACCTTTCTAAAACTACCTCGAAAGGAAAGATCAACTTGAGAAAAAAATAACACTTAATCCCATGGGAAATGAAATTTTTTTCAAATGCATTCATGCAAGGGAAAAAATTGAACCTGAAAAATAAGTTTAAAACATAAAAAAAAAAATAGAAATATAAATATAAAGAGTCGATTATAAAGCAAAATAAAAGAAATATAGATGAATAGAACAACCAATTAAAATTTTCTAAATACAAAGCATGCAAAAGCCAAAACATTTTTATCAATTACGTGATGTGATTAAAACCGATGGCAAGACTCGTTATGCCTGAGAAAAATCGTAATAAAAGAAAAATCAATAGTGTTGTATATTAAGTGCAAAAAAATGATTAGAGAAAAAAAAAAGTGAAGAGATCTACTGTTTTTCTTTTTAAGAGAAAAAATTGAAGCAAATGAAAAAAAAAAAAACAAATCCACCGTTTTTTTCTCTCTAAAATTCTCTTTGTATAATCAAATAAACAGAGAATAAGCTAAACTTTGATTAGATTTGACAATTTTAAATACGAGACAAAAACGATATAAATAGAATATATAAAAGTAATTCAAGTTAAAATTAAATAAAAATATTGTTAAAGTTAAAAATAATTTTTTTTGTCTTTTGTGTCACAATTTTAATATTTTATACTATATAAACATGAATTGTCGAATGTAACTTCGATTTTCTTTCTCAAGTTTTAGGTTTTGCAATGGATAAGATTGAACCCAAATTTTCATTATAGAAAAGTAAAAAATCAAAAATTGTTTTTGAAACCAAACATGCCAAAAAAAAAATGTAAAAATCAAATTCACTTTTGAAATTAAACAAAACCAAACTCGTTTGGCGTAAAAAAAACCCAATGAAAAAATAAATTAAAAAAAAAAAAGGAAAAGGAGAGGCTTTTAAGCCAAAAAAAAAAAACCAAAAGAAAGAGTCAAAATCAAAAGTAAGGGGAAACAAAATTAACGAACAAAACAAAGTTAACAAAGCCACAAAGAGATGGCATTTTGGATCAAAAAGAAACAAAATAATAAAGAACAGAAAATAAAACCACTGTAAGGTTTAATCACAATAAAAAATGAGTCAAAAAAAAAAAAAAGAATAGAATAGAATAGAATAGATTTGATTGAAACTATTAGTTTTCCAGCCATAAAGACAGAAAAATTGACTGAAAAAAGAGAAAAAAAATGAAATGCCGACGTTTACATAATGACTTAATCAACCCCAAATTTATGGATAAAAATCAAATTTAACCTCAACAAATATAGTCATATATACCACAATTACTCCTCAAATCAACTTTAAATGCCTCAATGTCAAAAAATAATGTCTCAAAATTTCAAATTAAACTACACCAGCTGGCTCCCAATTGCAAACTAAATCAGAAGAAAATTGTTGATATAGCAAAAAAAAAAAAAAAGAAGATAAATTAGGAGTTTGTTTGGCCTAGTTGTAGCTTTTATAAGAAATATTGTTCGAATAGAGTTTTTTTTTTTTTAAATTGCAGTTAAAAGAAGTTAAATTAGTGTTAATATGTCAAAAAAATTTAATAGAATTTTTATATATTTTTAATAAATGTAAAAATAAAATAATAAACTATATTATATTAAATCACAAGTTTTTAAGTGACACAAATAAATAAAATGAAAATATTTTACTAATTAAAATAAAAAATACCCAAAATAAATAAATTAATATAAAATAATATAATCCATTTTATAATTTGTGAATTATTGAAGTGTAAAATGAAAATATTAAAATTTTAACTAAATATATGTTTATTAAAATTAATACATCTTGAAAAGAAATTATTATTATCAGTCTAATCCAGCCTGTTATTCATTTTTGTTTTCGTAATTGACGAGAAGGATCTGGTGAAGGTTTTCATGGACTCTTGATACAGAACCAATTACTTAAGTTGCATCATGCATGACGTAAATTAATGACCGACAAAATTCAAAGCATGTGATGATACAATTAAAATGAACACACCCGAATTAATAACCTTTGTGATATCCATTGAAAATTATAGAAACAGATGTCAAGTCTAGTCTCTGGTTTATTCTTAAACAATTACTTTTATGATTTGGAATTGGCTTCCTTGGTGTAGACTTTGACTTCTAATCATACTTATAAAACCAACTCCAAGGCACTCAGAATCTGCCAGATCGATTGTTGTCTCCAGTCTCTGTCATGGCTCTAGTGAAATTGCTAGAAGCTTGGACTAGTCCATACTGTTAAAGAGTAAATTGGGCTCTTAAACTCAAAGACATACCCTTTGAATACATAGAAGAAGATCTTTCTAATAAGAGTCCTTTGCTTCTTCAATATAATCCCGTTCATAAGAAGATTCCTGTGCTTGTTTATAATGGAAAACCGATATGTGAGTCCACCATCATCTTTCAATTTATCGAAGAGATATGGCCACAAAATCCCTTGCTGCCAACTGATCCCTACGACAGAGCAATTGCTCTTTTTTGGATTAAATTTGCTGATGATATGGTGAATCTTTTTCTTCTTTGTGCATATGATTTTTCATAGTTTGAGCTTTTGATTTAGTGGTTTACATATAAATGTTATTGTAATGTGTCATGCTCGAATCCTGTTAATTTTTTTAACCAAATCTCATTTTGTCGTATTTATAATTTTATTTTTTAAATTTTTTTAAATTTTAATTTTAATATAATATATTTAATAGTCATTTTATAACTTACCTTATAATCATCGTTGTGACTAAATTTAAATATATTACTTTTTAAAATTAATTTTACGATCATTATTTTCAATCGCATCAGAATCAATCATAGTGTCCATTTAAATTAACTCTTTATATGTGATTCATAGGGTCCATCAATCTCAAAGCTTTATCGAACCAGTGGCGAAGAGCAACAGAAGGCAGCAAAGGACGTAGTGGAAATGTTAGAAACCATTGAAGAACATGGTCCGATTGGAGGGAAGAAATTCTTTGGGGGAGACAAGATTAGCATGGTAGACATGGCATTTTGTGCAGTTGCTTACTGGCTGGGAGTGATTGAAGAGGGAGGAGGGCTCAAAATATTTGAACCACACAAGTTCCCTCGTTTAAGCTCATGGATCCAAAATTTCAAGGAAGTTCCCGTAATCAAAGAAAACCTTCCTGATCGTGATAAGCTGCTTGCTTCGTTAAAGCTTCGGAGAGAGAAGTTGCTGGCATCTAAATCAAACTAGCATTCAGAACATTGATTGCCTTCCTGTTTTTCTCTATGTTGTGATTTATCATTTTACGCATATTAGCAAAATGAGCCAAACTGAATAATTAACGTGCGGTAAACTGTGATCGTCTGGGTCCTTGATGCACAATAAGTAAAATAAAAACACTTATAACTATTTGATTTTAATTAACAAAAGATTTTGTGGATGGTAAGCGTTAATAATGTTAGTCATTTCAGTGCGGGTCAGTGGAGAGTGAAGAGACAAATTTATAAAGGATAAAATTAGTTTTTTTAATTTTTTATTATTTTATTAAATATATATATTAATAATTTTTTATTATTTTTTATTTTACTCATTTAAATTAACCCATAAAGTAGCATGAGAAATCTAAAACTCCGAGGGAGGATTTAAAAGGTTAAATGATTAACTTCTTTTAAAAAAAGATTTAAACCATTTTAATAATTTTGACAACTTTTAATACGAAAAGATTAATTTCGATTAATAATAAAAAAAAAAACTTAAAACGTTTCAAAAGGTTGTAAAGATATGAACTCAATGAATTCAATATGAATTTGTATTTAATTTAATTATTTATTAATTTAAAAATATAATATATTAGATGTGATCACAATTTTTAAAACAATGAACTTAAAAAAAATCAAAACAAATTAATTGATTAAACAACGCAATTTAAAAGGTTAAAACTCTTGGCAAAAGTCTCTCTCTACATGTAGAGAAGACAAAATTTATTCCAACACACTTTAAAGGAGTTGAGAAAAATTTAGCACAAAGAGAATTCCTATTATTTCTCATTCATTATATTAAATAGTACAAGTCTTTTATCCATTATTTCTTGATGAATATAAATTATTAAAAAAAAGAGATAATTTTACCATTCATTAGAAATATTTAGTTATATTGTCAAAAAAAAAAATATATTTAGTTATTTGATTTCATTAATGCAGTGAAATCAAACAAAAATCTTATCGTATCATACGACAATTCAATTCAGCTCATTAAATGCCGCAAATGATGGGAGCAAAATAATTTTAAAAGGAAGTGCATTTGCAGTAGGTTTTGAAATCATATTATCTCATATAATAATTTTTCATTTTACATGTTATTGATGAATTTTTTTATTTAATTATTATTTTTAATTCAAATAAAATTAATTTTAAATTATAAAATAAATAAAAATATATGAATTTTAAAAAAAATCTACTCTATTTTAATGTTCTTTATCAAAGGAATTGTTAATTTTATCCCCAATTCTTTTTTGCTTTCTTCATTGAAACTCAACACATTCCAAAAGCAGAAGTTTAAAGTCGTTGGGAGGGATCGTCCATGACGCATATGATTAGATGAAAATTTTAGTTGAGGCAATGATAGTTGATTAAACAAGTAATTCAACTGATCAAGAATCTATGATTTGTACAGTGTAATAAATCAGATAATTTTAGACATAATATGAAAATGATGAGAAAAAAAGACATGAAGGTGATAGAAGATGACACGGGTTAAAATTAGATAAAAGTATATATGAATATTATAAAAATTTTAAAAAATCTAATATTTCTAATGTCGACATGAATTTTATTATAAAATTTTCATATTTTACATGAAACGAGTATAATTTTACATAATATAAACACGAATGATGTATTATACAAGTTCTATTTTACTATTTTATTGGTCAAAAACCTACTACAATCATTAATTTTCTCACCTTTAAATTACAGTATTTTTGCTGACTAAAAACAATCAAGTCTCCCACTCAACGAGATAAATTGATGTGAATTAATTTTTTACTGACATATAATAATTTATTTGAAATAAAAGTTACTTGAATATATATTAATTTAAGAGTTTATCTTAATGTAATATAAGTATAAAAAATTATTTAAATAAAATGATAAAATTTAAAAGTTTTTTTTTAATATTTTAATAAATTTCAATAAGACAGTACTGATCAGTTTGTCAAAATTCCGACCAATTCCACAATAAGAACAATTTATAATTTAATAATTGGTGGTATACATAATAAATAAACAAAGCTTAAATCAAGTAAGAGACTCGTATTTGACTATGAATAGTTAATTTCTGTGGCGAAACTTATTTACCAAGCAAAAACAAGTCTCTTTTAATTGATATATATTGACTTTGCTTGGCAAGACTTTGCATCTTGAGCTCAGACAAACAAAGCAATGGCAGATCAAGTGAAGCTACACGGCTTCTGGGCTAGTCCTTTTAGTCATAGAGTGATTTGGGCATTGAAAATTAAAGGTGTAGACTATGAATACATAGAGGAAGACCTTTCTAACAAGAGTGAACTGCTGTTGAAGTACAATCCTGTTTACAAGAAGGTCCCTGTCCTCGTTCATGGCGGCAAGCCAATTGCTGAGTCCCTCGTCATCCTTGAATACATCGAAGAAACCTGGCCGGAGAACCCATTGCTGCCAAGTGATCCTTATGAGAAAGCCATGGCTCGGTTTTGGATCCAATTCGGAGTAGACAAGGTGATTTTCACTCTTTTCACCTCCATTGACCCATCATTCTTTCCTTTCTCATGTTACTGTTTACACCAGATTTTCCCCATCATCAATTACTATTTCCTTTATGCATTTCTTGTTTGGAATAATGGCTTAATAGCCGAATCTGCTATGGTACTTTTGTTTTTATCACAATTGAACCAATTTATAAATTTTTATTTTATTTTAAAATAATTTATAACTTTTCAAAATTGTATAATTAAATTTAAATTTGTTAAATATCAATAATTTTTTTGTAGACATTCTACGTTATAGTTGATGTATATAGTTTTGTAGGTTATCACTTAGTATACAATGTGCAATACAAATGGAAATTAATGATATTTTAATTGAATTTAAATTTAATTGTATAATTTTAAAAAAAATCATGTTCATATATAGTAAAATAAAAGTTTACGGGTAAATTTGTATGTAATAAAAAGTTAAAATTTTATACCTATTTTAGGTAAAAAAATTAAAGATTTATTTAACTATTAAGTCTAAAATAATCAAACTATATTGTGATCTTATTAGGTTCCGGTTTTCCAAGCATTTGTTTTATCAACGGGTGGAGAGGATCAACGGAAACTAGCAAAAGATTTGTTGGAAGTGCTGAAAATTCTAGAAGAGCGAGCTCTCGGGGACAAGAAGTTTTTCGGTGGTGAAACCATTAATTTAGTGGACATCAAACTATGGATTTTTGGCCTACTGGTTTAAGAATGTGGAGGAAGCAGTTGGTATTAAGGTGCTGGAACCAAGCACCTTACCTCGACTATCTCAATGGGTTCAAAATTTCATTGAAGTTCCTGCCATCAAAGAAACCATCCCTGATCATCACAAAATATTGGCCTATGTGAGACGCATTAGGGAGAAGATTCTTGCTCAAGAGCTTAACATTTAGCATCTAAAAGCTTCATCATTGCAGGAAAATAGGTTATTAGCACTTTAGCGGCGTTTACAAACATAATCGCTTGAATGGTTTATTATGTATAACTTTATATGTAATCTGCTTTGTTTTATATGTTACATTGTATCGAGTGGCATCAAATAATTGAATTCTAGTGTGCAAAAGCAGAAATGTTAGGGTTATGTGTGGTGAGGATTACGTGTGCAAGTTCATGATGATCATACACCTCATGGTTAATCTAAGGTTCTGGATTTGCCTTTAATCCTTGAGTCGAATAAATTTGCTGGATGAAAAGGGTTGACTGAGTTAAGTGCATTATGTAGGATTATTTGTTTGCTAAGTAATTCTGATGAAAATTCTTGTCTATTTAAATAGGATAATTGAATTTATTTTTATTTTTTAAATATGCATAGAATGCTGAATTTGAATTTCTCTTCACGACACGGTTCGATTGCGGAATAATTATTTTTAAAATAAAATAACTATTTTGTGAGAATCGAATGTAGATAGTTATATATTTTATAGTTTGAATCATAGAATAGGATAAATCAAGATGAAATGATATAAAATAATTTGTTGGTTAAAATTGAATTAATTAGTATCTAGGAATAAGTACGTTATTTATTTACCTTTTAATAAAAAAAATAATCTCAACAACTAATTTTTAAAAAGTTATTTCAATTTATTTTTTATTTTATTAAAAGATTATTTAATTTTTTCGTTACTTTCTTTTTCTTTTTTAGTAATTTTTTTGTTCTTTTCATATTGTTTTCCCCTCCTACCAAACAATACAAACAACAAAGGCAGACTGACCAATGACTATTTTTATCTGGAGTTAATTTGAATAAGTAATGAGATTGGTTCCGGTAACATTAAAAAATACAAAATGACCAAGCACTAGTGTTTTTATTTTATTTTTCCATTGTTAAAATGGATTCATGTCTGCTTGAAGTAGACCTGACAATTCTTATATAAAATTCGTATTCATGTCATGAAAAATCATGTTCGTGTTGTATAAAACATAAAAATTTTGTGTCAAAATTTGTATCGATACGTTAAAATACAACACCAGTACATGTTGATTGTTTTCTTTTTAAGTTTAAGTTGTTTAAGTTATTGGTTTATTTACTACCAAGTAAAATGTTAGTGGATAGAGTCTGTAGCTATTTTTAGCTAGTTCTCAATTGTTGTTTGAATTGCTAGGTTTGTTGTCTTATTTTTTAGAGATTTGTTAAGATCTGGTAGTAGTGGAGTTAGTGGAAGAGAACAAGGCAATGTGGTCCTTCTTTGTATACCTATATAAGGCAGAGTAGTTCCACTAAATAAATTATCCCCATTCATTCTCTTGTGTTCTGTGAGTTATTTTTGAGTGTATTTTTTTATTGCATTTTGCTCTTTTATTTTCTATATTTTGGTGCTAAAGCCAGGATAGTCGTGTATATCATATATGGTGAGCTTTTACTGTTGGCAAGATGAGTGATCTTCAAGTCGTTGAGAGAATCAAAAAGCTTAACAACCAAAACTACAATACTTGGTCTACATATATGATGTTTTACATGCAAGGCCAAGATTTGTGAGAGGTTGTCAATGAAAGCGAAGTTATGCAATCGGAGACAAAGGATGCAACTATTATGTTACGAAAGTGAAAGATAAAAGCAAGTAAGACAATGTTTGCTATAAAGACTACGATCGAAGAAGATGTGTTAAAGCACATCCGGGATGCCAAAACTCCTAAAGAAGCTTAGGATACGTTCGTCATGCTTTTCTCAAAGAAGAATGACACGAGGCTTCAACTTCTAGAGAGCGAACTCTTGTCGGTAGCACAACGTGATATGATGATTGCTCAATACTTCCACAAGTTAAAGTCACTATACCGTGAAATTTTTGAGTTGGATTCAAAAGCTCCAATTAAGGAAACTAGGATGAAGAGAATAATTATCCATGGTTTTAGGCCTATATATAGGGGTTTTTTGGGGTAATATAAGGATAGCAAAATTAACCATCACTTGTTGAGTTTGAAAATTTACTTGCTGGACAAGAAGTACTAGTTAAGCAAATAGGAGGAGTCTCACTGAAGGGTGAGGAGGAAGCGCTCTACGCCAATAAAAGCAGAGGGAACTTTAAGCAGCATACCGCTGGTGGGTCTAGATAGAATGATGATAACGCAAAAAGTCATCAAGGCGAAGGAAGCACTCGTTCAAGGGGAGCCTCGAAGAATTATGGCAACCAAAAAAAAAAAGATTGAAGGGAAGTGTTATAATTAGACCTGACAAATGTAGACACGACAAGAGTGACACGATACGAACACGACACGAAAAAACCGTATAAGTGTTTGAAAAATTCGTGTTTCGTGTTTATCCGTATCGACACGAATTTTGACACGACAATTTTCATGTTTAGCCGTGTCAGACACGGCTAAACACGTGTAAGACACGGAAACACGTTTTCTTAAATCGTGTCATACAAATATACGTGTAAGACACGAAAATAATATATGTTTGTGGGAGGAGTTGAACCTTGGCCAAAAAGATTTTTTTTTTTAAGCACTTACCAAGTAAACTACCATATTATATTGAAATAATATGAAATGAAAATTAATTTATATCTTAAAATGAATTAATACTTTAATAAATATTGTAAAAAAATAAATTAATAAATTAAATATGAAATTAAATTAGTTAAATAATAAAAATTTTAAATTCTAAAAATAAAGTATTGAAATTAGGAAAAAAATGTTGTAAGTTAAGATACAATTAACAATTCTTATATATATGATATTATAATGCATAAATATATACATATATATATATATATATAATATTTTGTTATAATGTATAAAATATAAATACTGTATTGTAATAAAAGAGATTTTATAATTAATTATTTTGTATCAATGACACTAACGCTATATCATATGATATGATGATACGAATTTACACTTTATATAATTATAAATTTATAATATAGTAAGAAATTTTATATTTTATTCTATATCAATTATCATATTATAAAAAATTATAATAACATAATATTAACATACAAATTACTATGATAAGAAAAAGATATTAATATATATGATTTATTTTAAATCATAATATAAGTTTATAACTTATAAGAAATTATTTAAATCATAATATAAATTTATTGAATCATATTGAGTTATGTTAACATTTTGAATTGTTGTTTCTTACATTATATTGAGTTATGGTATTTGCGAACTTAATTTTTAAATGTTTGTTGACTATTTATGTTTGTTGACTTAATGTTAACTTTTTATATTTTGTTTGTATATTTTGTAATTTTAAATAAATATTATGGATGGTATGAATTAAAAATTATTATTATGTTATATTTGTTAGTAATATTTGAATGCATGTTAATTAAATTATTGATGTAAATCAATAAATATTTTGATTTTTTTCATTTTTGATTATGTTTTATTTTTAATCGTGACATTCGTGTCGTATCTATTCGTGTCGTGTTTTGTCACGCCCCGAAAATGCGGAAAATAGGGCAAATTTAAAACTTTTTACTCATTAATTCGCAATTAAAGGTGCATTCCTGTGCAGCGTCATACATCATCATAATTATCATGCCTCAGGATCTTATCATAATATAGCGTATATTGAATCATATACATTACTCAATTCCAAGTTAATTAATCCTAATACATCCCATATAATGTCATACATCAAGTGTCTGTAATTACAATAATAGTCTGGGACATGAAAAGATAAATATACCTCAAAGTACAAAATATATAGCCTGGAGCTCGAATCCTCCACTAGCCACTACTCCGTACGTCGCAGGGAGACCCTTCTTCACTTGAAGAACTCTGGGGGGAAAGAAAACAGGGTGAGCTTCTAAATTGCTCAGTAAAGGGGGTAAGGAACTCAGTTCATAAACCAAAATCCACAGCACAAAAAGGTTTATTTGTATGTGAAACTCATTTGAAAACCATAGCATGAAAATACTCAAAACGACACTCTCATGTGTCAAGTCATGTGAAAACATGAAGTAAAAGGCTCACTCTAGAGCATTAATAAAGCATGTGAAAACAACGCGATAAACGCTTTCTCAAATACGTGATAAAATCACAGTAAAAATAATGCACGTGGCACAGCCACTAAGCACGCGTGGCATAGCCACTGATTTAATTTCTCACGTGGCATAGCCACAAAACACACGTGGCAAAGCCACTGATTTAAATTCTCACGTGGCACAGCCACAAATGCACACGTGGCAAAGCCACTGAATTAATTTCTCGCTTGGCATAGCCACAGAATAGGGTTTCTCAACGTGGCACTGCCACCAATGGGGTATAACGTGGCACAGCCACCAATGGGGTATAACGTGGCACAGCCACCAATGGGGTTTCTCAACGTGGCACAGCCACCAAGGGGGTATAACGTGTCACAGCCACCAATGGGGTATAACGTGGCACAGCCACCAATGGGGTTTCTCAACGTGGCACAGCCACCAAGGGGGTATAACGTGGCACAGCCACAGAATAGGTTATTCTCACGTTACCAGAACGGAGAAGAATTCGGGCTTACATGCTACCAGAGCAATGCCCGGTGTGTACTCACAACTACACACCTAAGTCTTATCACATAAGACTGGTTTGCCTTCACGTAGAACTCATGATGGTTTTTCTCTCATAAAACTCATTTGAAATCGTTTTGTACTCAACACAAAACGTAATAAAACCGAGTTCTAACCGGCAAAGCACACGCACACATTTCTCAATCACAATATTGCCTTAACGTAGAGCCCAGTTATAAACTCATAAAACATTGGGCTCCAACCGGCTATAAAATCGTGTACAATTTAATCTCAACACAAAACACTCAACATGCTTGTTTTATAAACCACAAATCATGCTAAAACAGTTTGCAATTCACATACACAAATGGTTTAGATTTCCCTTACCTCTTTGCACCTCGTATAGTGCAATCGTTCCCCCGTATCACGGACTAGCCTCGCATTCCACTCTGGAACTCCCGAGCTGTCCAAACGATGTTACAATATCAATACTCAATTATCTCATAAACCTCAATTCTCAAAATCGAGCATAATTGCTCATAACTCCTCAAATCTCTTGATTTCTCGTAACTCAACCTTAAACTACAACCTCATTCACAATATCTCAATGTCCTACATTCCTCATGCCAATTATCTATGCTAATTCACCACATTGTCTATATTTCCATTTATAGCACAATTTCTCAAAATCACCAAAATCACCAAATATCTATATTACTCCTACTACATTGAAATTCATCAATCCCTAATCATTTCTCAACTATTTCAACACAATTACAACCACCAATAACATCAAAATCAGCTCAAATATCAAGATCGAGGTTTAGAAATTACCAAAAGCTTGTGAGACGCACAACTCATGCCTCGATCTGATTCGTCCTTCGATTTCCAAGTATCTTGTTCTCCCTTTGATGAGGAACAACTCTTCTTCTTACCACAATAGCTGATTCGGCCGGAAATGGGTGATTTGGGGGAGTGAGAAACTAGGTTTTCGGTGGAAATGGGTTTTGGAAGAGAGAGAAAGTGAAATTGCAGAGAAAACACGGGTTCCTTATATAGACTAGAGGTAGGAGATCGATCTGCCTCTTGATGAGATCGATCTGTGTTTGAAATTTGGGGACGATCTGGGTAATTTTATGCCTAGGAGATCGATCTGTCGAGGGGTGAGATCGATCTCTTTATGACTTTATGAGATCGATCTGCTCCTGAAGAGATCGATCTTCTCCCCAAACAGAATCATTTGGAGATCGATCTCTTCCTCATGAGATCGATCCCTTCTCAAACAGATTCATAAGGAGATCGATCTCTTCCATTGGAGATCGATCTGCTCCTCAAATTTCCCCTTCCTCGTCATTTTTAACTCACCAGATCGATCTCTCCTTCTCCCAGATCGATCTGTCCTCATGCTTCATGCTCATTTTACACACTTAACACATAAATCTCCAATTATAATTCCCACAATTTACTTAGTTCAATAAATTACACTTCAAATTCTTATTACATCAATAAAATATGTCTGAAATTCTCAGATCTCACATCCTCCCCACCTTAAAAAGAATTTGATCCTCCAAATTCAACTCAACTAGTCAAAATAGATGGGGGTATTTCTCCTTCATGAGGCTCTCTAGTTCCCACGTTGCCTCTTCCCTTGAGTGATGTTTCCACAAAACTTTCACTAATGGGATGCTCTTGGTTCTCAGTACCCTCTCCTTTCTATCGAGAATCCGGACGGGTTCCTCAGTGTAGCTCATGTCCTCTTGAATGTCCATCTCGTCATACTCTATGACATGAGAAGGGTCCGGGTGGTACTTCCTCAACATAGACACATGAAAAACGTTGTGTATTCCGAACATTTGTGGGGGTAATGCTAATCTGTAAGCTACCTCTCCCACTCTCTCAAGAATCTCGAATGGTCCTATGTATCGAGGACTCAATTTCCCTTTCTTCCCAAATCGCATGATACCCTTGCTCGGTGATACTCTCAGAAATACTGCATCACCAACATCAAACTCGAGTGGCTGTCTACGCACATCCGCGTAGCTTTTTTGTCTACTTTGTGCAGCCCGTAACCTCTCACATATGAGTTTCACACTCTGTACGGCTTGCTCAACAAGCTCGGGAGCATTTATCTTTCTGTCACCGACCTCTTCCCAAGCTACAGGGGATCTACACCTCCTACCATATAGAGCCTCAAAAGGTGCCATTCTAATACTCGCATGATAGCTGTTATTGTATGCAAACTCTGCTAGGGGCAGGTGATCATCCCATGATCCCTTAAAATCCATCGTACACGCCCTCAACATATCCTCCAGGGTCTGAATAGTCCTCTCTGACTGACCATCTGTCTGAGGATGATAGGCGGTACTAAAACTCAATCGAGATCCCATGGACTCTTGAAACTGGGTCCAAAATCTGGAAGTAAACCGAGAATCTCTATCAGAAGTAATACTCACTGGAGCCCCATGTAATCTAGCTATCTCGCTGACATACAGTTCAGCTAAGGCATCCACAGTATCTGTGCTCTTGATGGCAAGGAAGTGGGCACTCTTGGTCAATCTATCCACAATGACCCATATCGCGTCACGACCTCTCCGGGTCCTCGGTAAACCCATAATAAAGTCCATAGTGACATGCTCTCATTTCCATGTAGGTACAGGTAAGGGCTGTAGTAGTCCTCCGGGCTTCCGATGCTCAGCTTTCACTTGCTGGCATACTAAACACCTGGCCACATACTCTGCTACGTCTCGCTTCATACCACTCCACCAATACACCTTTCTCAAATCTCGGTACATCTTAGTACTCCCTGGGTGCATGGTGTATCGCGAGCAGTGGGATTCTCTCAGTATCTGTCTCTTCAGGGTATCATCGTCCGGTACACAGATCCGTCCTCTGAATCTCAATAATCCATCCTCACTGATGGTGAGATCCGACTGCGAACTCTGCTTAGCTTGGCTAACCATATCTATCAATCTCTGATCACTGCGCTGCCCAGTTCTAATCTGATCCATGATCCTGGGCTCTATCCGCAAGCTAGCCAAAAATCCAGTCTCTACCTCTTTAACTCTGATCCGAAGTTCGGCGAACTGCTCTAACAAATCTCATTCCCTGATCATCATAGCAGATATCATACTCTTCCTGCTCAGGGCATCAGCAACCACATTCGCCTTACCCGGATGATATAGAATCTCGCAGTCATAATCCTTAAGGAGTTCCATCCATCTCCTTTGTCTCATGTTTAACTCTTTCTGATCAAAGAGATATCTCAAACTCTTGTGATCAGTGAAGATCTGGAATCTTTCCCCATATAAGTAGTGTCGCCAGATCTTCAAAGCAAATACCACAGCGGCTAACTCCAAATCATGCGTGGGGTAATTCCGCTCATGGTCTTTCAGCTGTCGCGATCCATATGCGACCACTCTTCCGTGCTACATAAGCACACACCCCAATCCTTGATGAGATGCATCACTATACACCGAGAATCCTCCTGATCCCTCAGGGATAGTTAACACAGGTGCCGCTGTTAATCTCCTCTTTAACTCTTGAAAACTGAGCTCACATTGATCAGTCCATATAAATGGAGTCTCCTTACGCGTGAGCTTAGTCAAAGGAGCGGCAATCCTGGAAAATCCTTCCACAAATCTTCTGTAATACCCTGCCAAACCAAGGAAACTTCGTACCTCAGTCACTGTCCTCGGTCTCTCCCAATTAAGCACAGCTGCTACTTTACTTGGGTCCACTGATACTCCTTCCTCTGAGACTATATGACCAAGGAAAGCTATTCGGTTCAGCCAAAACTCACACTTACTAAGCTTTCCGTACAATTGCTTATCTCGGAGTATCTGAAGTACTAACCACAAATGCTGTGCGTGCTCCTCATACGACCGAGAGTACACCTGGATATCATCAATAAAGACTATCATAAACTTATCCAGATAGTCTCTAAACACCTCGTTCATCAATCTCATGAATGCTGCAGGGGTGTTCGTCAATCCAAAGGACATCACCAGAAATTCGTAATGGCCATACCTCGTTCTGAAGGCCGTCTTTGGAATATCTTCTTCCTTGATCCTCAATTGGTGATAGCCCGATCTCAAATCAATCTTAGAAAAGACTGATGCCCCTCTCAACTGATCAAGTAGATCATCAATCCTGGGCAGTGGGTATTTATTCTTCACCGTGGCTTTATTCAACAACCGGTAGTCTACACATAATCTGAGACTACCATCCTTCTTCTTAACAAATAGTACTGGCGCTCCCTACGGTGAAACACTGGGTCTAATAAACCCTTGATCCAATAACTCCTGTAGTTGTCTCTTCAATTCCTCAAGTTTCACTAATGCCATTCTGTAGGGAGGTTTAGAGATCAGCTGAGTATCTGGTACCAAATCAATGGTAAACTCCAGCTCTCTCTCTGGTGGTAAACCTGGCAATTCATCTGGGAAAACATCCAGAAATTCACAAACCACAGGTATATCCTCAATCCTCGGATGTTCCCGCTCATCGTCTGAGATGAGTGTCTCATAACCTTCACATGAATAATCACATTTAATATTCTCCAAAATAATGTTAAAATTCTCAAATTACTTACTAGAATTTCACATATTCATTTTCTCAATATCACAACCGTACACTGTAAGGTTCAGGTAGGGAGAAAGTTACAATCTTAGTGTAGCAGTCTAAACTCACTCGATTGGTCGCCAACCAATCCATTCCCAGAATTACATCAAACCCATGTATATTCAACATGATTAGATCTGCTAACATCACTCTATCTCCCACCTTTATCTCACATCCTCTACAGATTAACTCAGTTCTCTGGGATTCACGCATAGGGGTATTTACATGTAGTATATATTCTAGAGGTTCAAACTTCAAGTTTAATCTACATGCAAAATGCTCAGAAATAAACGAATGCGTGGATCCTGAATCAATCAACACATGAGCCTCATAATTACAGACAGAGAGTGTACCTCTTATAGTTTCTGCCGAAGCGTCTGCGGTCTCCTTATCCAGGGCAAACACACGTCCCTGTGCCACAGGTTTCTTCCCTTTCTCTGCCGCAGTGGCCCGTCTCCGGGGATCCACTCTCTGAGGCTGTTGTCTAGTGGGCTCCGGAGCATGTGGTATCTGAGGTTGGGGACAGTCCTTCACTCTGTGACCCATGTCACCACATCTGAAACATCCATGGATCGACCCAGTACAACTTCCCTCATGCGATCGGCCACAGTCTCTACAAATCCTCATCTCCGGCCTGACATATCGAGGGGTCTCCTTGATAATAGGATAGGCTCTGGGTCTCTCCAATCTGTCCTTCTGTACCTCAATCCTTCCTCTCCTGAAGGAACCTCTCCGAGCCTCTGTTTGGAAAAGTGCTGGCCTCTTGCCCTTATCTCTATTCACCGCTCTGAGCTCATTCTGGGATTGTACCATCTCAATCCCTCTTTCAATCTCTTGTGCTCGTCTCAGAGCATCTCCAAACTCAGTAATACATAGCCCTATCAATCTATCTCTGATGATGGGCTTCAACCCATACACAAACTTCTCTGTGCGGAGCTCTTCACTCTTGAAGGTCTCTGGGTCATATCTCAGTAGCGCTGTGAATTGGCTCTCATAGTCATCCACAGACATGTCACCCTGTACCAAACTCAAAAACTCGGCCTGTTTCTTTCTCTGAGCGGCCCGTGGTACATATTGGGTCCTAAAAGCTGTCTGAAACTCTTCCCAACCAATCACACCATGGTGGGACATCAAAATACCCTGGGTAGTACCCCACCAATCTCGAGCTCTCCCCTTCAGTATATAGGCACTCATACTGACCCTCTCAGCATCGGTGCACCCCAGGATATCAAATATAATCCTTAACTCCGTCAACCACTCCTCAGCCTCCGTAGGATCCTTCTTTCCCTTAAATGCGGGTGGATTCATCTTCAGAAAATCCCTTAGTCGGATCATGCTTCTATCCTCAGGCTGGGCGACGGGAGGCACTGGGGGCATGGGAGGTCCTTGTGGTGGTGTAGGGGTAGTATCCGAGGCGTTAACTCCAAAGTGTTGCGCGAATAACGCTGCCATCTGCTCGAAGCCTTGCCTCACATCGGTCTCAATCCGATTAAATCGAGAGTTAGGACTCTCTGGTTGTGGGACAGGTGGCGGAGGGGACTCTGCCTGCCTCCTCGAACGACCTCGTCGTTTACTCATTCTCTATCTCAACTCGTCTCCTGCGCGTACATATCAAAATTGATTGAAATCTCAATCCTCAATTTCAGTTCATGACCAGACTATTACAGACACTTGGGATGTATCCTATTTCACTTAACCGACACTGACAGTACTAGACACCCTAAGCTCTGATACCAAGAAAACTCTGTCACGCCCCGAAAATGCGGAAAATAGGGCAAATTTAAAACTTTTTACTCATTAATTCGCAATTAAAGGTGCATTCCTGTGCAGTGTCATACATCATCATAATTATCATGCCTCAGGATCTTATCATAATATATCGTATATTGAATCATATACATTACTCAATTCCAAGTTAATTAATCCTAATACATCCCATATAATGTCATACATCAAGTGTCTGTAATTACAATAATAGTCTGGGACATGAAAAGATAAATATACCTCAAAGTACAAAATATATAGCCTGGAGCTCGAATCCTCCACTAGCCACTACTCCGTACGTCGCAGGGAGACCCTTCTTCACTTGAAGAACTCTGGGGGGAAAGAAAACAGGGTGAGCTTCTAAATCGCTCAGTAAAGGGGGTAAGGAACTCAGTTCATAAACCAAAATGCACAGCACAAAAAGGTTTATTTATATGTGAAACTCATTTGAAAATCATAGCATGAAAATACTCAAAACGACACTCTCATGTGTCAAGTCATGTGAAAACATGAAGTAAAAGGCTCACTCTAGAGCATTAACAAAGCATGTGAAAACAACGCGATAAACGCTTTCTCAAATACGTGATAAAATCACAGTAAAAATAATGCACGTGGCACAGCCACTAAACACGCGTGGCATAGCCACTGATTTAATTTCTCACGTGGCATAGCCACAAAACACACGTGACAAAGCCACTGATTTAAATTCTCACGTGGCACAGCCACAAATGCACACGTGGCAAAGCCACTGAATTAATTTCTCGAGTGGCATAGCCACAGAATAGGGTTTCTCAACGTGGCACTGCCACCAATGGGGTATAACGTGGCACAGCCACCAATGGGGTATAACGTGGCACAGCCACCAATGGGGTTTCTCAACGTGGCACAGCCACCAAGGGGGTATAACGTGGCACAGCCACCAATGGGGTATAACGTGGCACAGCCACCAATGGGGTTTCTCAACGTGGCACAGCCACCAATGGGGTTTCTCAACGTGGCACAGCCACCAAGGGGGTATAACGTGGCACAGCCACAGAATAGGTTATTCTCACGTTACCAGAATGGAGAAGAATTCGGGCTTACATGCTACCAGAGCAATGCCCGGTGTGTACTCACAACTACACACCTAAGTCTTATCACATAAGACTGGTTTGCCTTCACGTAGAACTCATAATGGTTTTTCTCTCATAAAACTCATTTGAAATCGTTTTGTACTCAACACAAAACGTAATAAAACCGAGTTCTAACCGGCAAAGCACACGCACACATTTCTCAATCACAATATTGCCTTAACGTAGAGCCCAGTTATAAACTCATAAAACATTGGGCTCCAACCGGCTATAAAATCGTGTGCAATTTAATCTCAACACAAAACACTCAACATGCTTGTTTTATAAACCACAAATCATGCTAAAACAGTTTGCAATTCACATACACAAATGGTTTAGATTTTCCTTACCTCTTTACACCTCGTATAGTGCAATCGTTCCCCCATATCACGGACTAGCCTCGCATTCCACTCTGGAACTCCCGAGCTGTCCAAACGATGTTACAACATCAATCCTCAATTATCTCATAAACCTCAATTCTCAAAATCGAGCATAATTGCTCATAACTCCTCAAATCTCTTGATTTCTCGTAACTCAACCCTAAACTACAACCTCATTCACAATATCTCAATGTCCTACATTCCTCATGCCAATTATCTATGCTAATTCACCACATTGTCTATATTTCCATTTATAGCACAATTTCTCCAAATCACCAAAATCACCAAATATCTATATTACTCCAACTACATTGAAATTCATCAATCCCTAATCATTTCTCAACTATTTCAACACAATTACAACCACCAATAACATCAAAATCAGCTCAAATATCAAGATCGAGGTTTAGAAATTACCAAAAGCTTGTGAGACGCACAACTCACGCCTCGATCCGATTCGTCCTTCGATTTTCAAGTATGTTGTTCTCCCTTTGATGAGGAACAACTTTCCTTCTTACCACAATAGCTGATTCGGCCAGAAATGGGTGATTTGGGGGAGTGAGAAACTAGTTTTCGGTGGAAATGGGTTTTGGAAGAGAGAGAAAGTGAAATTGCAGAGAAAACACGGGTTCCTTATAAGATTGGAGGTAGGAGATCGATCTGCCTCTTGATGAGATCGATCTGTGTTTGAAATTTGGGGACGATCTGGGCAATTTTATGCCTAGGAGATCGATCTGTCGAGGGGTGAGATCGATCTCTTTATGGCTTTATGAGATCGATCTGCTCCTGGAGAGATCGATCTTCTCCCCAAACAGAATCATTTGGAGATCGATCTCTTCCTCATGAGATCGATCCCTTCTCAAACAGATTCATAAGGAGATCGATCTCTTCCATTGGAGATCGATCTGCTCCTCAAATTTCCCCTTCCTCGTCATTTTTAACTCACCAGATCGATCTCTCCTTCTCCCAGATCGATCTGTCCTCATGCTTCATGCTCATTTTACACACTTAACACATAAATCTCCAATTATAATTCCCACAATTTACTTAGTTCAATAAATTACACTTCAAATTCTTATTACATCAATAAAATATGTCTGAAATTCTCAGATCTCACATGTTTAATCGTGTCAGTTATATTTTTTTCGTGTTTATCGTGTCGTGTCGTGTGACACGGATAATTATAACGTGTCAACCGTATCGTGTCACGTGTCACACTATAAAATACGTGTCGTGTTTGTGTTTACGTTTCAGACACGTTTTATAATTCGTGTCGTGTTTTAATTCGTGTCGTGTCGTGTCGACACGGATTGCCAGGTCTAGCTATAATTGCAAGAAGAAGGGTCACATGGCGAAAGCATGTCGGTCGAAAAAAAGGTCAGAAGAGAGTAACTGTAAGACCCGATTTTATTTAAAACACAAAATGAGAAAAGATCAAATTAAGGATTGAAATGGTAGTCCCGAACACGTGCAAGGGTAAAACGGTCAAAAGACCAAAATTCGGTATTTATCGTGACAAGAAAATTAATTAAAAATATGAGATTGAGAAATCTTGATCAATAACGAAGAAATAATTAAATTTCGGGTTAAATTGATCAAGATATGAATTTATAGTAATTAATCAGAATTTTTACATCGAAAAATTATCTCGAAAATAATCGAAAAATATACCGAAAAGACGAAGTAAGACCGATAAATTTATTTATTGAATAAATGAATAAAATAATAATATTTTTAGATATTTTAGATTTTAATTGAATATAATAATGATTAAAATAATATTAAAATAAATTATAAATAAATAAATAAATAAATGAAATTTTTACGAAACGCGAACTGAAGAGGAAACGAACGCTGAGCTTCCCTCTACCTCACCAACGGCCTCACCGACGGACGACCACCGGGAAGAGACACTGAGGAAGCTAGACGAGAGCCGAGCCACCACTGGCCTAAAGGACCGACGAACGACAACTATCGGCTGCGAGAGAGAGAAAAAATCGAGAGAGGAGAAAAAGGGAATTCGTTGCCGCCGGCGCCGATCTAGCCTCAACCGACCCTAGCCGACAGTTCCCCAGGTGCAGGCGACGTGATTGGTGGCAGTACCGGCCAGTAGAACGGTCGACAACGCAGTCAACGACGAAGGAAAAGAAACGATACCCACCCCGGAAGGGAGAAGGGTCGGACCGACCACTTTTTGGCCATCTCGGACGAAATCGACCCTAGATCCGAGCTCCAAACGACCCCGTGGAGCTGCTGACTGCGAAAGCCGACGGAGAACCGATAGACGAAGCCCCGAACCGATCGAACCGGACTGAACCGGGTTGAACCGGACCGAACCGGTTCAGCCAAAAAGAAAAGAAAAAAAGAAGAAAAAAAGGAAAGAAAAAGAGAAAAAATTAGGAAAACTTTCAGTGATGCAATCGAGCTACAGGTAAGTAGGTAAGTGTTCGAATTGACCGATTTAAATTTCAAAATATTTAATTTGAGTAATATTCGACTGAAAATTTACCTGAAAGAATATTTAATTGTGTAGCTCAACAATTGACGTCAAACGAGAGCTCGAGACAACTTCGATTTGCGTACTATCATAGAATCTTGGATAAGTAACCCTTATTTACGACAATACTGCATCGTTATACGTGTTAGAAATTTACCGCATAAGTTACGGATTTAAATTCTGCATAAAATGGATTATATTATGGAATTAGAGATAAATTGTCGTAAATAATTAATTGAGCTATCTGAGAGCTTAGAACGAGGTCCAATAAATATTGATGGGCCCAATGAGCCCAATAGGCCTCGATAATGTACATAGTAAGTGAAAAACGGGCTTAAGGCCGATTAAGACCCATTATGGTACAATCAGACCCAATATGGATAAACAGACCCAATGATATAAATGAAACCCAGAAAATATGAAATATAATAAATTGTATTATATTTGATTGATGTATATTTATACGCAGTTTCAGAGATTTGATTGAGAGTAAATTGAACTGCATGATGAGACATTAGTGGAAAGGTCAGACTGTATAAGAAAATGAGGTAAGGGAATTGTGTGAGTAGCTAGAGGTAGCTACGTGTATTTTAATAGCTTTTGTATACATTGAATATGTATGTATACACTGATTATGTATAAAGGTCCTAGAAAATGGTTTAAAGATTTTCAGGACTCGAAATAGGAAAAGACTATTTTACTCCTATTGAGGGAAGTTCACCTAAGGATGGTGAATGCATGAAATGCATGATTTAAGTAATTTCTAATTTAAAGAATTTTCTTGGTTTTTAAGCAAAGAAAATCGGTAGATTGGCCAGTAATAGCATAAATTTCACAATATAACACTACGTAAGTGTTATTAAGATTTAAATGAAAATTCTATGGAAAATAAGCCAACTATCAAGTTTATATGGAAACAGATAGTGCTGGCGCGTAGCTCGCACTATATCTGCCTTTGTGAGTGTGCATAAAATGTGCTAGAGCGGTTGCTTGCACCGACTTGTGTGACATCATATGCATGAAATGTGCTAGAGCGGTTGCTCGCACTAATTTTTATCATTGTGAAATGCATGAGAGGTGCTAGAGCCTAGCTCGCACCCTATTTTGACTGTGTTGACTGTTTTGACGTGATATGCATAAAATGGTGCTGAAGCGATTGCTCGCGCTAGTTTTAATGATTTAACATGCATGAGAGGTGTTGGAGCTTAGCTCGCATCCTGTTTTGATATGATACTGCATAAAAGCCATGCTGGAGTGTAACTCGCACGAGATTTGATATGTTTATGCATAAAGCCATACTGGAGCGTTACTCGTACGAAGTTTTGATTTACTTGAGCATTCATCCGTGCTGGAGCATTGCTCGCACGTGATTTTCTATGGATTAATTTATAACTCATTTTAAAGTCGTACTGAAGTGCTACTCGAACGCAGATTTTACTGATCTTTATGAAATCATGCTAGAGCTTCGCTCGCATGAGGTTTTCAGATATCATGAATATGCATGGAGCCGAGCTAGAGCTATACTCGCACAGGGAATTATATGACATGCATATAGCCATGTTGGAGCCTCTTGTAGACTGTGTGTCACAGTGAGATGATATGCCCACACGTGCATACTGAGACAAAGATGGTATGGGTGGATAAGACCTATTGCAGACACCCCTGATTGAGCTTGGGTTCACGGAGTACGTTGTACCGTGTATGTCACGCGGAGTATGCTATACCGTGGGGATTGTTGGAGTGGAGTGGCATTAGCCACGAGACAGCAAGCCTTGCCATCGCAATCCTGATGTTATGTTGTTCTGGCGGCAGGATCGATCCACCTCCTGTTTCAGGTGTGATACCCTGCACACTAGGTACCGTGTTGCCAGGGATCACTAGGTTATGGCCATAGTCTTCGTTGTTACTGATATAGTCACATACTTGTCTTACATGATATAACTTGTGGTCTCGATAGACCAGGGTAGACTCGAGGGAGGGGTCAGGCCCCCGATTTTATGATTTTCTTTACTATGCTAATATATGTTTTAGAGGATTTCATGATGTGACCCTGAAAGAAGGGTGGTTTTATAACCGAAGTTTGATACTGAATTTTAATGAATTGTTTTATGAGATGATTGAGCCAGAAGGGTTAGTTTATGCTGCAGTTTTAATGAAATAATTTGAATGCAGTAGCATGATGATGTTTTCCATGCTTTCATTTCAAATTCATGATTTGTCTTACATAACATTAAAGAATACATGATCTTGATTTACTTCATGCTAATTATGATTTAATGATGCCACATAAAATACCATTGATGCATAAGTAGTATGATTTATATATGCACGAACAGTTTTATAAACTAAGTCATTGATGACATACATGATTTTGTGCTTGAGATTTTAATGAAAAGAAATGGATTTTTAGGGCATGGCATTATGAGCATGTAGATAGTGGAGCTATCTACTTACTTACATAATTGTCTTGTTGAACGTGTGGTTTGCTCACCCCCTTATTTTTCCATCTTTTTATTGCACTCGCAATAGTTATTGAGCGGCTGAGGACTTGCATTCTTGGTATCCGCTGCTTCCCATCGAGAGACAGGTATACACATTTGTATAGTTTTGTATCTAAATATGTAATGCACAGTACTGTAAATGAATATGATGTCGGGGATGTAGGGTTATGTATATCATTGTGTATGTATTTAGTTAAAGTCAAAAGATAGTAAACTCTGATATGTGAATGTGATTATGGAAATGGAATGGTAAATAGGTGAGAGGTGACTAACACCGAATCATAGCCCAACTGTTTGTAGGATGGTCACGATAAGAGAAAGGTAAGAATTAAATAATAAATGAAAAAACAAAAATTTTACTCTGATTTTTAGGTAATTTGGGTTGTGACAGTAACGCTGCTGTTTCCAAAAGCGAAGATGAATGGGATGCTGAAGTATTATTTGCTGTAAAAGAGGAGGAGTTAGCTCTCATAGTAACAACGTCTAAACATATTGATTATGAGAAAGATTGGATCATTGACTCGGGATGTTCAAATCATATGACGGGTGATAAAGAAATGTTGCTTAATTTGTCAAAGTATAAGGGAAGCCAAGTGGTGGTTGTGAAACCCAAATTTTTTCATTTTATTTCTTATTTGGAAACTAAGAAGTAATTAAGACACTCAAAATAATGTTATGCAGGCCCGAAACAACCGAAGCACTCGAGTTAGTGGCATAAGGCTGGATGGCACAAAAATCGAGGTATGGTTTTAAGTTCAAGAATCACTTGAGAATTACATGTATAAGTATGTTATGATGTTTAGAAGTGAAAACTAAGGTATTGAAAGTGAAAAAGCTAGTAAAACTCGGGTTTATATTAAATCGAGAAACTGGGCTAGTAGGAGAAATAAATTCAGAATAAATTTTAAAAATTCACGAAAATTATTTCGAGACCATAGAAAATTAGTATAAGGTGAAATTGACTTGAAGAATAAAAATCAAGTGGAAATATGAAGGCTTCGGGGCTCAAATTAATTTTTAAAGTAAATTAAAAACCTTAAGCTATTTTTGCTCGGTATTGACCAAATCGCGCAAAATGAGCTCATCAAGGAACTTTTCTTAAACAAGTACCCCAAAATTTTTATGATACATACTAGAGACTTAGTATAATACTTGAGAAGTGAAAATTTGAAAGAAATTTGGCTGAAAATATATTTATAAATTTTTCAAAACATAACCCAAAATTACCCTACTTTAGAATTTTGACCAACCAATAGAAATTGATCAATTTAAAGACCTTTTGAACCCTAAATTTTTCAGATCAAAAATAGACTTGATAAGCTTTTTGGAATAGTAAAAACCATTCTCAACCAACTTCAACCCGAAACACTCCATCCTCCCAAAGTTGTCGTACGCATCATTCTCCAGCTAAGATTGTGCGATTTTTTTGGTGGCCTTTTCGCCACTTTCAGGCATCAGTCAAAAGAAAAAATCTACCTTGAGTCCTCTATAACATATAAACAATTCAGCCCCAAACAAGTTCATTTACTAGGTGAAATCTTAGAGAGAAGAACATGGGCATAATATGCCCTATTTCGAGGTGAGAGAAAGATGAATTTTTAAAAGTTTTTTGTTGGTTTTTCTTGTTGTTTTTTATGTTTCTAAGATGTATACATGTTGATTTACAGCTTAGAAACCTTGCTGGAGTAAAAAGGGTTGTCAAAGTTGGTAAGAAATTGATGGAAGATGATGAACTTGAGATATGTTGTTGTTTGATGTTATTGAATGATTTTTAGTTAAGTAGAATTGAAAGAAATAATTCTTAGCGTGAAGTATGAATTTGGCTAGCATGCATAAGTTAAGAATATGGTGAAATTTGATTATGTTTGATGTTGTAGATAGTTAAATTTATACCCAAAATGTCACACCCCATTTCCACATATAAATCATTATTATTCCTTCATACACTCACATAACGGAGCAGACAACATACAGATGGTTGGGCACACGAGCCGATATTGACCTTACACACTTAAATATAAACCGTACATGATAATTGATTTACTTATTTATATATATATGTACACACGTATGTTTACATCCTCATAATTCTTAATATACTTAACTGTGCCTTACAAGTTTAGATACAAAAGCGAAATAAGTGTATACCTTTGCGCTCTACAAAAAGTGAGCTATCGCTTCAGGAATAACCGCGGCTCTCCCTACTTGGATAACTCTGTGGAGTGGAGGAAAAAAGGGGTGAGCTAACGCGCTCAGTAAGAAATCACGCAAGCAGGTAGATAACTATACTACCTACATGCATGTCATGCAGAAAATCCTTACTTTCTCAATCCCAACCGAATTCACAAAACCACACACGTATGCTTTCTCAAAGCCATGTCATATCACAAACGAATTTCTCAAAACACATGTTCTTATAAAGCTGATTTAAATCAAATAGGAAATAAATCGAAATCTCAGAATTTAAATCAGAAATCATATAAGTATGGAGACAAAGCAGAGTATATGGAAACGAATAGACATATAGCCATAGTCACTGGACTCCCTGTAATCACGGATCAGGTGTGCATGAATGTCCTCGGATGGCTGAGGATAGGGGGTCAGTCTACCCATCAGACACAAACAAACAACGCGGTACGTCGTACTCCATGTGCGTCCACACGGTACATTGTACTCCGTGAACCCCAATATCGAAAATCAGCGAGATTAGGAGTGCCCATCCAACGGGTCTTATCATCCCATCTCCAGCAATATCAATACCGAGTCTCCAAAAATGCACGTGCGAGCATATCAATCAGTGTGACACACAATCTACACGAGGCTCTAGCACGGCCTTATCAAATCACATGCGAGGATCAGTACAAACTTACAAAGCTTACACGACGTCTCCAAACACTGTTTTATGCATATCACAAAATCACAAACTAGTGTGAGCAAAACTCTAGCACGTAGTCATGTACAAATCATGCAAAGTCTAGTGCGAGCAACGTTATAGCACGACTTTAATCTCAAAACTGATAGATGGCTCGATGCACATAAGGGGCGTATAAACCAACCTCAACCACGGAAGGTAGTACCCACTTGAGTGAGAGAAAACATTTTCTATCAAATCACTTATCAAACACTTTTTTTATTTTGAAAACATGCAATTTAATGCAGATAATCAAATTCAGAGCCATTCTATCACCACTTATTCAAAAAACATGCTTATTCATGTAAAACACATCAAAATATGTCACTTCAGCCATTTTCATATTTTTCGTACTTAAGGGTATTTTCGTAATTTTTTTCATATTTGGGTACTATCCAGAAATTTTATATTCATACTCTATACGAAAATTTAGGTTTACGTAAATGATGATAAAATACGTACAGCTATTTCTAAGAGTTTACGAAATCCCTTACCTCGAAATGTGTCGACTGCGAATTTTAATTCTTGATCTCTCCGGATCACGCAGTCTAATTGGCTCCGGATGTATTTTCGAAAGCCAAATCTTTTCTTGGTGGCACGTAAGTCGAGATCTGCTCGAACTCGTACATGCCGCCTACCATTTTTTCGCTACACAGTAATATATATTTAAATCGATTAATTTCGGTCTAATATAAATTCAAATTAATTATCCGAAAAATAATTCGACTGATTTTCGACCACTTACCAGTCTACTGCTGTGTCGGAGTAACCCTGAATTTTTTCAATATTTTTCTCTATCCTTTTTCTCTCTCCTGCTGAACCGCTCGGATAGGTTCAGCCTCTTTCACACTGAACTGGTCCGAACTGGTTCAGTGGTAATTTTGTCATTGTCGGTGCCGACGGTCGGTTCCTGGCGTGATTCCACCGCCGTTTGTTGCGTCGTGGCCTGGGGAACGTTCTTTTGGCCTCGGGTGGGGTCGATCGGCGTCGGATTCTGTCGAATCACCCATTCTCTCCCGCGACTTCTCTCTTGGCAATCTCCTCACCGCTGGCGATCTGGGAAGCGTCGTGGCTGTCGGACGCTTCCTTTGGGTCGGTCGTCTCTTCGTCGGCCATCTCGCGCCCGTGGTCCTTGCCGTTCGTCGCCGGTGGAAGGAATCAGAGGAGGTCGGGTTTTGGGGGGGTTCCTCGCGTTTTTCGCTTCAGTTTTCCAGTTTTTTTTATATATATTTATATAATATAATATATTATACACTAATATATTATAAAATATATATAAAATATCTTATAAAAATACATAAAATATCTTAAAAAAATTAAAAATATTATTATAATAATAATAAAAATACTAAAAAATAAAGTATTTAATATTATTATAATAATATTTTCTCATAGTGTATTTTATACACTATTATTTATACATCCTTGTACATATATTTTATTTTATTTATTTTTACTTAAAATATATGTACGTCCTATTTTATTGTATGACATTTATTTATTTCTCCGAAAATATATTTTTCTATATTTTCAGGATAATTTGCCAATATAGGGTAAATTTTCGGTTTATCGTTTTTGGACAAACTTTCCTTCTTGGACTCCCTATATTTTCGCGTTTTGAGTCCATATTTTCAGTCCGTTTGATCTAATTTCATTCGGTTTGTCCCAAATTTATCAAAGTTCTTATTTCGGTACTTTAAAGCACTTAGCTTTATTTCTTGATCAAATTAAACTTGTAATTGCATCATTCCTTCTTTATTACTTTATATATATATATATATATATCATATTTGCACGATTTCAATGATATATTCGTAAGGAAAAATGCTAAGTTTGGGTCTTACATTTTCTCCCCCACTTACAAAAATTTGGTCCTTCAAATTGACCGATACTCAGCTCTCGAATAGGTGCAGATACCTCTCATGCATCAGGCTCTCTAATTCTCACATAGCTTCCTCGAAGGTGTGGTATTGCCAGAGAACCTTGACTAGAGGAATCATCTTAGACCGTAATACTTTCTCATTCCTATCTAATATCCGAATCAGCTTCTCCACATATGACATATCTTCCTTTAATTCCAAAGGTTCATACCTGATCACATGTGATGGGTTCAGATGGTACTTTCGAAGCATGGACACATGGAAGATGTTGTGGATGCTTGCTAGCTCAGGGGGTAGTGCTAGCTTGTAGGTCTTATCTCCCACTCGGTCTAAGATCTCAAAGGGTCCGATGTAATAGGGACTCAACTTGCCTTTCATGCCGAATCTCATAATGCCCCGTGAAGGAGATACCTTCAAAAATACAGATTCACCCATAGTAAATTCTAGAGGTTTACACCTCATGTCAACATAACTTTTCTGTCTGCTCTGAGTTGTCCTCAATCTATCACATATCAACTGGACATCCTCAGAGGCTTGTTTCACCAGATCGGAGCAAATATCTTTCGATCACCTACCTCTTCCCATCCAGTGGGAGAACGACACCAACGACTATACAACGCTTCATAAGGTGTCATTCTAATACTCGAGTGATAACTATTGTTGTAGGCGAATTCGGCTAATGGCAAATGCTCATCCCAGGAGCCTTTAAAGTCTATCACACAAGCTCTCAATATATCCTCCAGAGTCTGAATGGTCCTCTCTGACTGACCATCTGTCTGAGTATGAAAAGTTGTACTGAAACTCAATCGGGTTCTCATAGCTTCCTGAAAATATCCCTAAAAGTGGGATGTGAAGCGAGAATCCCTATTAAAGACTATGCTCACTGGAACACCATATAGCCTCACAACCTCTCGTACATACAAATCCGCCAATGCACTCAGAGTATCTGTAGCTTTCATAGCTAAGAAGTGGGTTGACTTCGTCAATCGATCAACGATCACCCAAATAGCATCATGGTTCCTTCTAGTCCTTGGTAAACCCATGATGAAATCCATAGTGAGATGCTCTCATTTCCATGTCGGTATAGGTAGAGGCTGCAATAATCCTGTAGGCTTCTGATGCTTTACCTTAACCTACTGGCATACCAAACATCTAGCAACATACACGGCGATATCCCTCTTCATACCTGAACACCAATACAACTTTTCAAAATTTCTGATACATTTTACTGCTTTTCGGATGCAAGGTATACCTCGAAGAGTGAGCTTCTGCCAAAATTAGTTTTCTTAACTACGGATCATCGAGAACACACACTCTGCCTCTCAACCTCAGTAACCCATCGGTGCTCAACTCCCAGTCAACACCGGTACCCATCTGTATCTGACTAGCCATATCAATACACAAGCGATCCACTCGCTGAGCTTGTCTGATCTGGTCAACCAACTCTGGTTCTAACGTCAGACTAGCTATCACACAATAGGCCTTAGTATCAGAAGGGGTCACATATAAGTTAAGGCTCGTAAACTCTGCTAACAACTTGTGTTCCCTGATCATCATATAAGATACCATCCCAAGGCTCTTTCTGCTCAATGCATCAGCAGCACATTAGCTTTACTCGGTTGGTATAAGATCTCACACTCATAACCCCTCAGAAGCTCTAACCATTTTCGTTGCCTCATATTCAATTCCTTTTGTGAAAACAGGTACTTGAGGCTCTTATGATCGGTATACACCTGAAATTTCTCACCGTATAATCATTTACGCCATATCTTCAATGCAATTACTACAACAGCCAACTCTAGATCATAGTTAGGGTAGTTTCTCTCGTGGTCCTTCAACTGATGGGATCCATAGGCAACTACCTTTCCATTCTGTTTCAATACACAGCCCAGTCCCTGGTGTGAAGTATTAATGTACACAGAGAAACCTCCTGAGCTGGTCAGAATAGTGAGAATAGATGCGATTGTCAGTTGAAGTTTCAACTCCTGAAAGCTTCTCTCACAAGCATCATCCCACTCAGATGCCATATTCTTTTGAGTGAGACAAGTTCAGAGGAGCAACCAATTTCGAAAAGAAGACTCTCTACAAACCTCTTGTAATACCCAGTTAAACTCAGAAAACTCTAGATCTCAGTAACTATCTTGGGCCTGTCCTACTGAACTACAATTTCAATCTTGGACGGATCCACTGATACCTCGTCTTTCTATACCACATGGCCCAGAACTTATATTTGTTCCAACCAGAAGTCATACTTACTGAGTTTAGTATATAATTCCTTCTCTCGGAGGGTTTGTAACACAATCCTTAAGTGCTGCTCATTATCTTTCCTGGACTTTGAATACTCTAAAATGTCATCGATAAAAACGATAACAAATCTGTCCAGGTACGACTTGAACACATCATTCATCAAAGCCATAAACGCTACAAGCACATTAGTCAACCCGAAAGGCATCACCACAAATTCATAATGTCCAAAACGGGTATGGAAAGTCATCTTAGGTACATCTTTTCTCCGAATTCTCAACTGATGGTACCCAGACCTCAAATTAATCTTGGAAAAGATCTTTGCTTCTCGAAACTTATCCAATAGATCATCTATACGTGGCAAGGGGTATTTATTCTTGATGGTAGCCTTATTCAACAACCGATAATCAATGCACAGTCGGAGGCTTCCATCATTCTTCTTCATAAATAGAATCAGAGCTCCCCAAGTCGACATGCTCGGTCTAATAAACCCCTTATCTAGTAGCTCTTGTCACTACTTCTTTAGCTCTTCTAACTCTATTGGTGCTATTCTATACGGTGGTCTCGATATAGGCTCAGTACCAGGAGCCAGATCAATATAAAACTCCATCTCCCTGTCTGGTGGCAATCCTGGCAGATCATCCAGAAAGATATCAAAAAATTCCTTTACTATTGGAATATCAGTCAACTCCGGACGTCCCTTATCCATATCGACCACGTACCCAATAAAACCTTCAAAATATTAATCATTCGATTAGCACCAAATTTTTCCGTTCTAATCATAACCACTACTTCTTTCATTTCTTCCCAGAAAATTTTACAAAATGTTTCTCAGTTTTCTCTACCTGAGAAAACATTATTTCCTTAGAATAGCAATCTAAGATAGCATGATTTACAGCCAACTAAATCCATTCCTAATATTACGTAAAATCAAACATATTTAATAGGATGAGATTGGTTGTCATGCTCTCATCACCTATTTTCAATTCACAATCTTTACACACCATTTAGTCACTTGACTATCTCTTAAGGGTGTGCTAATTAATAGCCTCCTACGTAATGGCACAGGCTTCACAAAATGTGATAATTTAATTTTAAGTGAGGGGGATATAACTAGATGTGTGGCATCAAGATCAATTAATGCAAATGCTTCAAGATTAAATACTAAGATAGTACCTTTAACCCCATCAGACGAAGCATCTGCCCTGTTTAGATCCAATGTATACACATGTCCCTTACCAGCAGTCTGCTTCCCTTTCTCTACAGCTGTGGCCTTCCTTCTCTTGGGTGGGGGTACAATAGAAGCTTACTGTGGCTCCTATCACCTCTGCGAAATAGGAACTACAGATTCTGGGCAGTCTCTCCTCAAGTGGCCCGTCTTTCCGCATCTAAAACATGCTCTGGATGCTTGGTAACATCACCTACCACCATGAGGTTTCCCACATACTCTACATGGCTCAATAGTAGGACGGGGTTCACCAATCACTATACCCTGGACAGAGCTGAAACTGGCAGAATAGAGGGTTTCAGTGTCTTACCCCAAAATTTCCACTTTGGCCGTTTCTCAAACGACTTTTTCCCTTCTCTGAATCTTCTGTACTCCACAGTTCTCTTTCTATCCTTACTGAACGTACCAAATTTAGGGGCATGCTGCTCAGAATCCTGTTCACACAACTAAGCTTTACGCACTGCCTCCTCGTAAGTCAGAATATCCAAAGGAGCTAATCTAGCTCTAGTGGACGGTATCAACCCATCCATAAACTTCCTGACTTTTCTATCTTTACTACTCATGGTGTCGAATCATACCTTCCCAAAGACGTAAATCGAGACTCATACTCGTCCACTGATTGGCTCCAATGAGTCAAACTAATAAACTCTCTCTGTAGCCGTCTCCGAGCAGTCTCTGGAATATATTGCCTCCTAAAAGGCATCGAGAAAAATCTCTCAAGTCACTATTTGATTTTCGGGTCCTCAATATAGGCTGGGCAAATTTTCATAATGTTCTGTTTCACCTTCCAACACAAATGCAACAAATGCCACCTTTTCAGTCTGGGAACACTCGAAGTACCAATACAACTTCTCTAATATGTTTACCCAGTTCTTTGCTGCTACCGGATCTTTGACCCCACAAACCACTTCTGTCATGCTACAAGGTGTAACGGCCCAGCCCAATCGGACCAGCCCAACCGGCCATGGCCACCCCTCTTGGGCTCACAACATCGACTGTTGTTGATATTGTTATTCATCCGTGTTGTCCTCTTTGGGGCCCACTGGTCCTCAAGGTTTTCTTTCGCGTTCAGTCGTATAGGTGGGGCGGTAGAGGACGACTAAAATCAGAAGGTCCAGTGGTCTGTGGTACAGGCATGGCAGGGGCTGCTGTGGCTGCACTCATACCCTGCAGACTCTCTAATCCAGCCATCGCCCGTCCAAATAATTGTGTCATACTCTCCACAGTCCGCTCTAGCCTCGCCATTCAGGCATCAATAGTCTCTGCCAGATCTTAGGAAACATGGTCAGAAAATAACTCAATACGTCTCTCGGGCCTGTCTCTCTGCCCTCGAGATCGAGAACTCTCCCCTCGACTGCGGTGTCTATCAATCATACTGATGATTTTTCATTCACACAAAATCAATTCATATTACACTAACAGCCCGGTATACACATTTGTATCTAAACAAGGCATAGTACCAATGAGGTGTAAACTTTCCTAATGACTTATACCACACTCGTATTCAGACCAACCCTGCTCTGATACCAACTTCTGTCATACCCCGTTTTCACATTTAAATCATTATTATTCCTTCATACACTCACATAATGGAGCAGACAACATACAGATGGTTAGGCACACGAGTCGATATTGACCTTACATACTTAAATATAAACCATACATGATAATTGATTTACTTATTTATATATATGTACACACGTACGTTTACATCCCCGTAATTCTTAATATACTTAACTGTGCCTTACAAGTTTAGATACAAAAGCGAAATAAGTGTATACCTTTGCGCTCTACAAAAAGTGAGCTATCGCTTCAGGAATAACCCCAGCTCTCACTACTTTGGTAACTCTGTGGAGTGGAGGAAAAAAGGGGTGAGCTAACGTTGTAAATCCCCGAAATTTTCTTGTAAATTGGTTCGTAAAAAAAAAAACGTATAAGTGGAAATAAAATTGTAAGTCTGATATAAAATAAATTAAATAATAAAATACTCGGGAAATAAATAAGATAAATATATATATTTATTGGATTTAAATATATATATATATTTATATATAAATATTTTGGGTATATTATATATTATATTATATTTTAATAAAATATAATATAATAAAAATAATAATAATAATAATAATAAAATAAATAAAAATAAATACAAAAAAATATATATATATATATACATATGTATTTTGGTTATTTTGAAATTGTAAATTTTAAAAAATATATATATATGTATTTATAAATATATGTATATAAAATAATAATAATAATAATAATAATAATAATAATAATAATAATAATAATAGAAATAAAAAAAATAAAATTGGGAAACAGTGTCGCGCGATATCGTGCGACACTGAAAACATGAAGGGAAGGGGTTCCCTTCCCAGATCAGAAGAGAAGCAGCGACAGGGAAGCAGAGGCCGTCGGCGAGAGGAAGCGGTGACCGGGGAGAGAAAGAGATGGGGTTGCCGACGCCGACCCCTACGAAGTCCGGCAACGAAATGAAGGCTGGCGAGAGAAACCCGAAAGGAGGAAGAAGAGAATGGAACCGAAAAGAGAAAAGGGGACGGCCGGCGGCCGAGGGAAGGAAGAGCGACCCACCACCAGCCAGAGAGGGGCGACGGAGGCGCCGATCCAGGCGCAGATCGGCCTGAAACGCCGCCGAACGGCATGGAAGAAAATGGGTGCCGATGCCGGAGGAGAGAAGAGGCCGGACCGGCCACTTTTCGACGAGCTTTGGCGAAGCCGACTCCAGATCCATGCACCGGACTACCCCGCGGACAAGCTGGAGGTGGAAGCCGGCGGAGAACCGGTCAAAAAAGCCCCGAACGACGAGGGAGAAGGTTGGACCGGGATTGAATCGGGCTGAACCGGACCGAACTGGTTCAGCCAGAAAAAGGAAAAAAAAAAAGAAAAAAAGAGGGGAAAAAAAGGGAAAAATGAGAAAAAAATTTGGTGATGCAACCGAGCTCCGGGTTAGTCGGTAAGTGGTCAAATGAACCAATTTAATTTTCAAAATAATTATTTAAATATATATGTATATTTATTTATTTAGGTACATGTACTAATAGGTGTATATAATGAATTGGGTTTGCTAGTATTTGTACAAAAAAAAAATATGTATGCATAGGTGATAAGGAAAAAATGAAAAACAATGATAATATATATATATATTTATTTAGGTGCATATACATGTGGGGATATGAAAGGTGAATGTGTGCAAGTATATGTATATACAAAGAATGTATATATATGAGATAGGAAAACATGAAAACAATAAAAGTGTATATATATATATATATATATATATATATATATATATATATACATACAGGAGTGTATATATATATATAAATATATATTTATGCGTGTATACATGTAGATGTATATAATGAAGGTATATGTTAATACTTGTAGGAGCAAATATATAAATAGTGAAGAAATATGTAAACGTGCGTGTCGGCCTAAGGATATACAATAATACGTACACAAGCAGTAGCAACGATAAATTACGATTTTAATGCAATTCGCATGAATAGGGTGCTAAGTCTACAATTTCGGTGTAGGTGATTGTAGAAGGGATTAAAGGAGGTACTAGGAGACGTTACCGTTCGAATTCGAGATACTCGATAAATCGAGGTAAGGGGTATTACTTAACTTAGTTCTGATATTGCATTCATGTTTCTCTGATAAATGATTTTATGAAAGAGCATATGATTTGAAATGATTTATCAATGCGTCCATACTTGCGAGACTGTTTACAAAACATGATATCGTTTTACAAAATGTTCGCTAGAACATCTATGTTTATGAAATAAACTTTCGAATTATGAAAATGCATGAAAGTTTTATGATGGCTTGAAAATCCATATTTACGCTTTGAAATGGAACTTTTGTCGTTTTCAAAAGTATTTACGAAAAAGAAAATATGTTTTGAGACTTAGGCTTCATGCTTGGCTACTTCTCGTGGTGTTTCGGCTCCACCACTTGAGGTGCCGGTACATTGGTGTAACGCCCCGGAAGCGCGGAAATAGGGCTAACTTTTTCCTTTAAATATTATTTTTCTACTTAGGTTGCATTCCTGTACAGTGTAGGTTACTTCTTTTCTTTCTTTACTTATTCTTTTAACCATTTAATTTTACCAAAATTTTCGGCAGCATAACCTTTTATAATATATCCTATCCCCCTGCAGGTAAACGCAGTTTATATTCGCAAGGCAGTTGATTTTATTTCTTAAACTTATTACTTTCAACTCTACATTTTTACTACTACAATTTCCACATCCATACTCAGTATCATCGACATTTCATCCACTTCCCAAAAAGTTTACAAAATGATCCATAAAATAACTAATTACATACCAAAAGTATTTATATACAATCCAGTATCTGTACAATAAACATGTCTGGGAATAAATATCCGATGATATACCTGAGCTAGTACTGAAAGTAGTCTGGGAGGCACTGAATCCACCAACTACTCACGTACGTGTAAATGGCTGAATAATCTCACTGCAGATACTCTGAAATGGGAGAGGAGAAGGGGTGAGCTTCTGGGGAAAAGCTCAGTAAGGTATGCATTTAAAACAATTCTAACCATTTAAAAACAATTAGAAAATCAGAATAAACATACTTCCGTACATACATACTTAGAAAACCATTTTACATGCTTACTTTAAAATACATCATACTTCATCAAAGCGTTGTACATACTTTCATATACTAAAACATCATACATACTTTGTTAAAATATTATACATCAAAACATGGAGACTAGGCTATTTCAACATAGTTATCATGCAACATATCATATCCTCAGTAGAGGTAATAATACCTATGGCCATGGTAAGGGCTGTAGACCGGATCAGGGTCGTACAGCGGTTCTAATATAATATCTCAATCACACTAGCACATAGCTAGGGCACGGGCACCAGTGGCACACACCGTGCAGTCACAAGATACTTCGGAAATAGACACCACGTGTAGTGAAAAACAACACCACTAAGGCGGAATAGACACTACACTGGTGAATCTAAACTAATACTACGTGTGGCGGAGCCAGGGCACCACAAGTAGCAAGCATGATTATGCACTCAGCATATACTAATAGTAGCCTGTCGTCTCAAAATCCTTACTTTCATACTTACTTACTTACTTTCATATGGAAACTTTAATCATCAAATCATGTCATAATTCATACAAAATATGTATATCTATTTTATTTATACAAAATAAGTGAAAACCATGATTTCAGTATCTAAAAATGGTTTATTATTCCTTTTGGACTTAAACCGAGAAAGTATGATTTTCAAACAGATTTCTTTTTACGATTTTCAAGTCATTTATAAACAATAAAGAGATATAGGAGGTTAGTATTATTTTAAATTGCATCCCTTACCTCAACGGAGCTAAAACAGCGTTACTCTGTCGGGATTCGGGTTTACCTCGTTTTGCGTGTCAAATTTTTGAGCTGCCCAAAATGATACCAAATTATCAAATATTGTTTGATTTCATCTCAACATATCCAAATATGTATTTATCTCCTTAAGAGCTGACCAAATTTGACCTTTTTGTCAACTTTTCCTAGTATTTTCGGTTTTACCGATTTAAGTGTCGGTTTAAGTTTACTTAACATATTTGACACCTTTAAATTCATCTTCAATACCTCTATATGGTGTCTTACATTCCAGCAACTCATTCAACTTCATACAAGACCTTAAAGTATCGATTCTTGCATTATTTCGATAATTCACCTAGTTAAACACTAAACCGAACCTTTACAGTATAATTTTAACTGTAAATTCATTTTAATTGCATTCATCTTCATCATTCCAGCAGCTAAATCATGCTGTCAGCAATTGAATTCAATCATATAATTCAATTCATCAACTTTCTTTCAATAAGAATTCATCAAAATTCACAAATTAACAACTTATCACATCATCATCACCATACCTCAACTTCTTCACTCCTTTGACCAAGTTTGACTTCGGTTTTAGGTCTCCAAATTGTCACTCAGCTATAATACAACATGTATAGAGCTTAGAATCATCAAAAACTACAAGAAAAACCAACTAAAAACTTTCAAAAATCAAATTTTCTCTCACCTCGAAACAGGGCAGATTCTGCCCCTGTTCTTCTCTCTAAGTTTTCACCTAGTAAATGAAATCCTTTATGTCTGTATTTTTTATATGTTATATAGGGTTGAAAGGGGAAGATTTCATCCTTCTTGGTCAAAGTCCAATTCGGCTTGTAAGGGGGTTGACAAAATTCAAGAAGGGGAGAGCTACAGTAACGCCTGCGGAAATTTCTGGAGGGAGGTGAGAAAGCGTGGAAGATGGTTTCTGGGTGTTTTCAGAGCCTTATGAAAGATAACTAAGTCTAGTTTTGATTCCTAAAAGTGCGGAGTTAAATCAGATTTTTGGATGAGTCAAAATTGGGCTTTTCCTAATGGGTATCCAGTTAACTGGGTTGGGGCAGCCCACTGGTTAGTATTAGAAAATCCATGAAAAATAGTTCTGGCCCATTTTCTTCCAAATTTCCACTTCTCAAGTGTGATACTATGTCTCTAGTATCTCTCATAAAAATTTGGGGCCCACTTGTTTAAGAAATTTTTCCCGATTGGGCCCATTTTACACAACTTGGTCATTACCGAACAATGTAACTTAAGGTTTTCGGTTTACTTTAAAAATTCATTTGATCACCGAAACCTCCATATCTCCACTCAATTTTCATTCCTCATGTAAATTATACCTTATAATAATTTTCTATAGCCTCGGAATAATTTTCGTGAATTTCTAGAATTTATTTCGAATTTATTTCTATTTCCAGGCTCATTTGCTCGGTTTAGTGTAAACCCGAATTTTACAAATTTGTCAACTTCTAATGTATTAGTTTCACTTTCTAATCATCATAACATACCTAAAATCATACTTTATAGAAAAATACTTAAATTCAATATCTTACCTCGAAACAAGTGCCTCGGGCTTCATGCCACTATCCCGGGCATCTCGATCTTTCTACGCCCTGTATAAACATTTATACAAGTTTTAAACTTCTCGATTTATCTTAAAATGAAAAATAGCATGAAAATTAGGGTCTCACATTCCTCCCCACCTTTTTAAGAATTTGATCCTCCAAATTCAGCTCGGTCCGTCAAACAACCGATGGTACTTCTCTCTCATAAGACTCTCTAGTTCCCACGTTGCTTCTTCCATGGAGTGGTGCTGCCAGAGAATCTTTACCAATGGGATCTTCTTCGTCCGAAGTACCCTTTCCTTCCTGTCGAGTATCCGGATAGGTTCTTCTACATAACTCATATCTCCCTGGATGTCCAAAGCTTCATATTCAATGACATGGGAGGGATCTGGATTGTATCTCCTCAACATTGAGATGTGGAAGACGTTATGTATCCCAGAAAGCTGTGGAGGTAAAGCTAACCGGTAAGCAACATCTCCCACTCTCTCAAGTATCTCAAACGGACCGATGAAGCGAGGACTCAACTTCCCTTTCTTTCCAAAACGCATGATGCCCTTGCTCGGAGAGACCTTCAGAAACACAGAGTCCCTAACCTGAAACTCCAGTGGCCGTCTATGCACATCGGCGTAACTCTTCTGCCGACTTTGAGCAGCCCGAAGTCTGTCACAAATAATCTGAACACCTTTCGCTGCCTGTTCCACTAAATCGGGAGCCATAATCTTCCGATCACCCACTTCTTCCCAAGCAACTGGGGATCTACATCTCCTGCCATAAAGAGCTTCATAAGGTGCCATCCCGATACTAGTATGGTAGCTATTATTATATGCAAACTCTGCGAGGGGCAAATGGTCGTCCCATGAACCCTTAAAATCCATTACACACGCCCTCAACATATCCTCTAGGGTCTGAATAGTCCGCTCGGACTGACCGTCAGTTTGAGGATGATAGGCGGTGCTGAGATTCAACTGAGATCCCATAGCTTCCTGAAAATGTGTCCAAAATCTGGAGGTAAACCTGGAATCTCTATCAGATATAATACTCACGGGAGCCCCATGTAAACGAGCTACCTCTCTGACATACAGTTCTGCCAAGGTACTCAAAGAATCTGTACTCTTAATGGCGAGGAAGTGGGCACTCTTAGTCAATCTGTCAACTATTACCCAGATTGCATCATGACCTCTTCGAGTTCGGGGTAACCCCATAATAAAATTCATCGTAATGTGCTCCCATTTCCACGTAGGCACTGGCAAGGGCTTAAGAAATCCTGCGGGCTTCTGATGCTCAATCTTAACCTGCTGACATACCAAGCATCTGGCCACAAATTCTGCTACATCCTGCTTCATACCAACCCACCAATACACCTTTCGCAGATCATGATACATCTTGGTACTGCCTGGGTGCATGGTGTAGCGGGAGCAGTGAGACTCTTTCAAAATCTGCTGTCTCAGGGCATCATCGCTCGGAACACAGATTCGGCCCTTGAACCTCAACAACCCATCATCACTGACCATAAAATCTGACTGCAAAGCTTGCTCTGCTTGGCTAACCATATCAAGTAACCTCTGATCATTCCTTTGACCCATTCTGATCTGATCTAAGATGCTGGGCTCAATCCGCAGGCTAGCCATAAATCCAACCTCCACTTCTTCAACATTAATTTGGAGTCCGCCGAACTGTTCCAATAGCTCCCATTCTCTGACCATCATATGCGACACTATACCTTTCCTGCTGAGAGCATCTGCCACCACGTTCGCCTTACCCGGATGATACACAATCTCGCAGTCATAATCCTTAAGAAGCTCTAACCATCGTCTCTGTCTCATGTTAAGCTCCTTCTGATCAAATATATACTTCAAGCTCTTATGGTCAGTGAAGATCTGAAATTTCTCACCATACAGGTAGTGCCGCCAAATCTTCAAAGCAAATACCACAGCGGCTAACTCCAAATCATGGGTGGGATAGTTTCGCTCATGGTCCTTTAATTGTCTAGAACCATAAGCTATAACTCGACCATTCTGCATCAGTACACATCCCAAACCCTGGTGAGATGCATCACAGTATACCGCGAATCCTCCCAAACCACTCGGAATAGTCAGGACAGGCGCGGTAGTTAATCTCCGTTTGAGCTCCTGAAAACTCTGCTCACATGCTTCTAACCATATAAAAGGAACTCCTTTACGCGTGAGCTTAGTCAGTGGAGCTGCTATTCTGGAGAATCCCTCTACAATTCTCCGGTAGTACCCTGCTAGCCCCAGAAAACTCCGAATCTCTATTATAGTCCTCGGCTGTTCCCATTTGAGTACTGCCTCAACCTTAGACGGATCAACTGACACCCCGTCCTTGGATATAATGTGGCCGAGAAAAGCTATCTGCTCCAGCCAAAATTCACATTTACTCAGTTTCCCAAACAACTGTTTCTCTCGAAGAGTCTGGAGCACTGTCCTCAAATGCTGCTCATGTTCCTCTCGGGATTTAGAGTAAACCAATATGTCATCAATAAAGACAATCACAAATCGGTCTAGATAATCCCGAAATACTTCATTCATCAGACTCATGAAAGCAGCAGGGGCATTGGTCAGGCCAAAGGGCATCACCAAAAACTCATAGTGACCATATCTGGTTCTGAATGCTGTTTTGGCCACATCTTCTTTTCTGATTCTCAACTGGTAATAGCCGGACCTCAGATCAATCTTTGAGAATACTGAAGCCCCTCTCAACTGATCAAATAAATCATCGATTCTGGGCAAGGGGTACTTGTTCTTTACCGTAGCCTTATTCAGCAATCGGTAATCTATGCATAACCGGAGGCTACCATCCTTCTTTCGCACAAACAAAACCGGAGCTCCCTAAGGTGACACACTGGGTCTAATAAAACCCTTGTCCAACAATTCTTGCAACTGCTTCTTCAGCTCCTCTAACTCGACTGGTGCCATTCTATAGGGAGTTTTAGAGATTGGCTGGGTATCTGGTACTAAGTCAATAGAAAACTCCAGCTCTCTCTCCGGTGGTAACCCCGGTAGCTCATCAGGAAATACATCCAAAAACTCACAAACAACTGGTATATCCTGTATACTTGGATGTTCCCAACTCGTATCCGAAACAGAGGCTATATAACCTTCATCAACAATAAAACATAAAAAAAATTCATGGAATTTCATATTTAATAACATCATATGTTTCATTTCTTAACTGCAAAACATACTTCAAATTTATCAGGTAGGGAGAAGGTTACAGTCTTAGTATAGCAGTCTAAACTTACTCTATTAGCGGCTAACCAGTCCATTCCTAATATTACATCAAAACCAAACATATTTAGTAATATTAGATCTGCATTCATTGCCCTGTCTCCCACCTTGATTTCACAGTTCCTACACACTCTATCAGTTATTTGTGTCTCATGCATGGGAGTACTAATATGACATACAAAATCTAGGGGTTCAGATTTTACATGCAGACATCTTGCAAACTGAGGTGTAACGAACGAGTGTGTGGATCCAGGATCAAACAAAACATTAGCTCGATGATTACAGACAAGAAGATTACCTCTGATAACATCGGATGAGGTATCCGCTGTCTCTTGATCTAGTGCGAAGACTCGCCCTCGAGTGACAGGTTTCTTACCCTTCTCTTTCGTTGTAGCCTGTCTCTGGGGGGCTGGCCTCTGTGCAGCATGTATCTGTCTCTCAAGAGGTGGGGTTGGCTGATCTCGGGGCTGTGGGGTCGACAATGATGGACAATCCTTAATCAGATGTCCCCTCTGTCCGCAACCAAAACAGGCACCCACTCGCCAGTAACATGGCCCACTGTGCATCTTACCATAATCTTTACAAGTTCTCATAGGTAACAGATGACTCCGAGTGGTTATAGGAGTAACAGTAGTAGTCCCAGGCCTATCAACCCTCGTAAGAGCCTCACCAAGCTTCAGTCTCTTCGGTTGACCCCTCATCGATTCTGATCTAGAAATCTCTACTCTTTTACCTTTACCCTTTGACTTCCCCCGAAATCCGTACTGAGCCTGAGTAACATCGAGGCCTCTCTCAATATCCTGAGCACGCTCTAGTGCATCATTGAATTCTGTAACACGTAAACCAATGAGTCTGTCCCGAATGGCTGGTCGCAACCCAGACAGAAACCTCTGCGTGCGACGCTGCTCATCTCTGACTGTCTCAGGGTCATAATGCATAAGAGTAGTAAATCTGTTCTCATATTCATCCACAGTCATGTTACCCTGTGATAAGTCAAAAAACTCCTCCTGCATTCTCTGCTGGGCAGCAGGCGGTACATATTGACCCTTGAAAGCAGCTAGGAAAATCTCCCAGGTAATCTCTGAATGTCGGGACCTCAAATATGTTCTGGTAGTTCTCCACCAAATACCAGCCTGTCCAGTCAACATATAGGTCGCCATTCTAACTCTATCTGCATCTGTACACTCTAAACACTCAAATATCCTTTCTAAGTCTGCCAGCCATTCCTCAGCCCGTACTGGTTCCTTCACACCCTTAAACTCTGGAGGGTGCATCTTCAGAAAGTCTTTCATTCCAACCTTATCTTTTTCCTTTGCCCCAATCTGTACCTGAGGCTGAACTACCGTAGGTGCCTGAGGGGCCTGTGGAGGAGGAGGTGGAGGAGGAGGTGCGGGCGTAGTAGCACTGGTATCTGAACCATGTGCCCCAAACTGCTGGCCAAGCATAGCTGTGAGGGCCTTAAGCCCCTCTCCTATGCCCTGAACACTCTGCTCCAATCTCCTCATCCGGGAATCGGGACTCTCTGGTTGAGGGGGAGGAGGTGAAGGGGATAGGTCTTGCCTCCGAGGGTGACCTCTTCTACCACTCATGGTAACTGATTATGTATTACCTGCACCGGTACTAATAAATTTTAGCTATAGCTATAACAGGTATATACAATTTATAACCAGACAAGTACAGATACTTGGGATGTAATCACACATTAAATACCGACACTGTCAGTACTAGACAACCCTTGCTCTGATACCACGTTAACTGTAACGCCCCGGAAGCGCGAAAATAGGGCTAACTTTTTCCTTTAAATATTATTTTTCTACTTAGGTTGCATTCCTGTACAGTGTAGGTTACTTCTTTTCTTTCTTTACTTATTCTTTTAACCATTTAATTTTACCAAAATTTTCGGCAGCATAACCTTTTATAATATATCCTATCCCCCTGCAGGTAAACGCAGTTTATATTCGCAAGGCAGTTGATTTTATTTCTTAAACTTATTACTTTCAACTCTACATTTTTACTACTACAATTTCCACATCCATACTCAGTATCATCGACATTTCATCCACTTCCCAAAAAGTTTACAAAATGATCCATAAAATAACTAATTACATCCCAAAAGTATTTATATACAATCCAGTATCTGTACAATAAACATGTCTGGGAATAAATATCCGATGATATACCTGAGCTAGTACTGAAAGTAGTCTGGGAGGCACTGAATCCACCAACTATTCACGTACGTGTAAATGGCTGAATAATCTCACTGCAGGTACTCTGAAATGGGAGAGGAGAAGGGGTGAGCTTCTGGGGAAAAGGTCAGTAAGGTATGCATTTAAAACAATTCTAACCATTTAAAAACAATTAGAAAATCAGAATAAACATACTTCCGTACATACATACTTAGAAAACCATTTTACATGCTTACTTTAAAATACATCATACTTCATCAAAACGTTGTACATACTTTCATATACTAAAACATCATAATACTTTGTTAAAATATTATACATCAAAACATGGAGACTAGGCTATTTCAACATAGTTATCATGCAACATATCATATCCTCAGTAGAGGTAATAATACCTATGGCCATGGTAAGGGCTGTAGACCGGATCAGGGTCGTACAGCGGTTCTAATATAATATCTCAATCACACTAGCACATAGCTAGGGCACGGGCACCAGTGGCACACACCGTGCAGTCACAAGATACTTTGGAAATAGACACCACGTGTAGTGAAAAACAACACCACTAAGGCGGAATAGACACTACACTGGTGAATCTAAACTAATACTACGTGTGGCGGAGTCAGGGCACCATAAGTAGCAAGCATGATTATGCACTCAGCATATACTAATAGTAGCCTGTCGTCTCAAAATCCTTACTTTCATACTTACTTACTTACTTTCATATGGAAACTTTAATCATCAAATCATGTCATAATTCATACAAAATATGTATATCTATTTTATTTATACAAAATAAGTGAAAACCATGATTTCAGTATCTAAAATGGTTTATTATTCCTTTTGGACTTAAACCGAGAAAGTATGATTTTCAAACAGATTTCTTTCTACGATTTTCAAGTCATTTATAAACAATAAAGAGATATAGGAGGTTAGTACTATTTTAAATTGCATCCCTTACCTCAACGGAGCTAAAACAACGTTACTCTGTCGGGATTCGGGTTTACCTCGTTTTGCGTGTCAAATTTTCGAGCTGCCCAAAATGATACCAAATAATTAAATATTGTTTGATTTCATCTCAACATATCCAAATATGTATTTATCTCCTTAAGAGATGACCAAATTTGACCTTTTTGTCAACTTTTCCTAGTATTTTCGGTTTTACCGATTTAAGTGTCGGTTTAAGTTTACTTAACATATTTGACACCTTTAAATTCATCTTCAATACCTCTATATGGTGTCTTACATTCCAGCAACTCATTCAACTTCATACAAGACCTTAAAGTCTCGATTCTTGCATTATTTCGATAATTCACCTAGTTAAACACTAAACCGAACCTTTACAGTATAATTTTAACTGTAAATTCATTTTAATTGCATTCATCTTCATCATTCCAGCAGCTAAATCATGCTGTCAGCAATTGAATTCAATCATATAATTCAATTCATCAACTTTCTTTCAATAAGAATTCATCAAAATTCACAAATTAACAACTTATCACATCATCATCACCATACCTCAACTTCTTCACTCCTTTGACCAAGTTTGACTTCGGTTTTAGGTCTCCAAATTGTCACTCAGCTATAATACAACATGTATAGAGCTTAGAATCATCAAAAACTACAAGAAAAACCAACTAAAAACTTTCAAAAATCAAATTTTCTCTCACCTCGAAACAGGGCAGATTCTGCCCCTGTTCTTCTCTCTAAGTTTTCACCTAGTAAATGAAATCCTTTATGTCTGGATTTTTTATATGTTATATAGGGTTGAAATGGGAAGATTTCATCCTTCTTGGCCAAAGTCCAATTCGGCCTGTAAGGGGGTCGAAAAAATTCAAGAAGGGGAGAGCTACAGTAACGCCTGCGGAAATTTCTGGAGGGAGGTGAGAGCGCGTGGAAGATGGTTTCTGGGTGTTTTCAGAGTCTTATGAAAGATAACTAAGTCTAGTTTTGTTGCCTAAAATGCCAGAATTAAATAAGATTTTTGGATGGGTCAAAATTGGGCTTTTCCTAATGGGTATCCAGTTAACTGGGTTGGGGCAGCCCACTGGTTAGTTTTAGAAAATCCATGAAAAATAGTTCTGGCCCATTTTCTTCCAAATGTCCACTTCTCAAGTGTGATACTATGTCTTTAGTATCTCTCATAAAAATTTGGGGCCCACTTGTTTAAGAAATTTTTCCCGATTGGGCCCATTTTACACAACTTGGTCATTACCGAACAATGTAACTTAAGGTTTTCGGTTTACTTTAAAAATTCATTTGATCACCGAAACCTCCATATCTCCACTCAATTTTCATTCCTCATATAAATTATACCTTATAATAATTTCCTATAGCCTCGGAATAATTTTCGTGAATTTCTAGAATTTATTTCTATTTCTAGGCTCATTTGCTCGGTTTAGTGTAAACCCGAATTTTACAAATTTGTCAACTTCTAATGTATTAGTTTCACTTTCTAATCATCATAACATACCTAAAATCATACTTTATAGAAAAATACTTAAATTCAATATCTTACCTCGAAACAAGTGCCTCGGGCTTCATGCCACTATCCCGGGCATCTCGATCTTTCTACGCCCTGTATAAACATTTATACAAGTTTTAAACTTCTCGATTTATCTTAAAATGAAAAATAGCATGAAAATTAGGGTCTCACAGTTGGCCCCTTTAGCACTTGACTCGACCTGTGTGGAAGATGTCGTGCTATTGGTGGTTTATGATGATGTTTCAGTAGTATCTCGTGCCCGCGCAGCACGCAATTATGTTGCCCACACGGAGAGTGCCTTTGGTGCCCGTGTCCTAGCTAAGTGCTAGTGAAAGTAAGTAAGATGGATACTACCCATATTTTACGAAATGGTTGTACGACCCTGATCCAGTCTACAGCCCACTTACCATGGCCATAGGTATGATGACTCTCCAATGGAGAATGACACGTATCGCATGACTTAGTTATAGTCTAGTCTCATCGATTTTAATTATAAAATCAACTATGATGAGAGTTTATGAAATGATTATGAAACATGCATGAGATGTTTATGAAATGATTATGAATTATGCATGAGATGTTTATGAAACGATTATGAAATATACATGATATGTTTACGAAATGATTTATGAAATGTTCATGAAAATGGTTAAGCATGTTAATGGTTTTATTGACACGCATGCTTTATGACGTTTATGCATGAAATGAAAATTTTTGTATTTCATTAAGTTTTGTTCTATGAACAATTTCAAAGGTTTTATATATCAGAACTGCTTTAAGAGTATTACCTTACTGGGCTTTTCCCCAAAAGCTCACCCCTCTACCTCTCAGATTTCTGCAGTGAATTACAACTAATAAATGCTGCGTAGACGACGTAAGCTGGCGGATATGAGCTTCCCCAGACTATCTTTTGTACATGCGTGAGGTATACACTCTTATCTCTTTACCAGGCTATTTGTATGCACAGACATCTATTGAAAATAATGTGTCGGGATGAAATCTGTATAAGGATAAATTAAATGAGATATTTTTAAGGATTGACACTGAACAGGAATACAGCTTAAGTGAATGAGGGAATAAGTGGGTTAGTTTTAAAAAAAAAAAATTTCGCCGATTTTCAAGGGTCAAGGGTCGTTACAAACGCGCTCAGTAAGAAATCACGCAAGCATGTAGATAACTATACTACTTACATGCATGTCATGCAGAAAATCCTTACTTTCTCAATCTCAACCGAATTCACAAAATCACACACGTATGCTTTCTCAAAGCCATGCCATATCACAAACGAATTTCTCAAAACACATGTTATCATAAAGTTGATTTAAATCAAATAGGAGATAAATCAAAATCTCAGAATTTAAATAAGAAATCATATAAGTATGGAGACAAAGCAGAGCATATGGAAACGAATAGACATATGGTCATAGTCACTGGACTCCATGTAATCACGGATCAGGTGTGCATGAATATCTCCGGATGGCTAAGGATAGGGGGTCAGTCTACCCATCAGACACAAACAAACAACACGATACGTCGTACTCCATGTGCGTCCACACGGTATATTATACTCGGTGAACCCCAATATCTGAAATCAGCGAGATTAGGAGTGCCCGTCCAACGGGTCTTATCATCCTATCTCCAGCTATATCAATACCGAGTCTCCAAAAATGCACGTGCGAGCATATCAATCAGTGTGACACACAGTCTACACGAGGCTCTAGCATGACCTTATCAAATCACGTGCGAGGATCAGTGCAAGCTCACAAAGCTTACACGACGTCTCCAAACACGATTTTATGCATATCACAAAATCACAAACTAGTGCGAGCAAAGCTCTAGCACGTAGTCATGTACAAATCATGCAAAGTCTAGTGCGAGCAACGCTCTAGCACGACTTTAATCTCAAAATTGATAGATGGCTCGATGCACATAAGGGGCGTACAAACCAACCTCAACCATGGAAGGTAGTACCCACTTAAGTGAGAGAAAATATTTTCTATCAAATCACTCATCAAACACTTTTTTTTATTCTGAAAACGTGCAATTTAATGCAGATAATCAAATTCAGAGACATTCTATCACCATTTATTCACAAAACATGCTTTTTCATGTAAAACACATCAAAATGTCATTTTGGCCATTTTCATATTTTTCGTACTTGAGGGCATTTTCATAATTTTTTCATATTTGGGTACTATCCAGAAATTTCATATTCATACTCTATAAGGAAATTTAGGTGTATGTAAAAAATGATAAAATACTTACAACTATCTCTAAGAGTTTACGAAATCCCTTACCTCGAAATGTGTCGACTGCGAATTTTAATTCTTGATCTCTCCGGATCACACAGTCTAATTGGCTCCGGATGTATTCTCGGAAGCCAAATCTTTTTTTGGTAGCGTGTAAGTCGAGATCCTTTTGAACTCGTACACGTCGCCTACCGTTTTTTTCGCTACACAGTAATATATATTTAAACCGATTAATTTCGGTCTAATATAAATTCAAAGTAATTAAAAATAATTCGACTGATTTTCGACCACTTACTAGTCTACTACTGTGCTGAGGTAACCCTAAATTTTTTTCCAATTTTTTTCTCTCTCCTACTGAACCGGTTCTGACCGGTTCAGCCTCTTTCACACTGAACCGGTCTGAACCGAATCAGTGGTAATTTTGCCATTGCCGGTGCCGGCGATCAGTTCCCGACGCGATTCCACAGCCGTTCGACGTGTAGCGGCCTGGGGAACGTTCTTTTGGCCTCGGGTGGGGTCGATCGACGTCGAATTTCGTCGAATCGCCCCTTCTCTCCCGCGGCTTCTCTCTCGACGATCTCCTTACCGTCGGCGATCTGGGGCGCGTCGTGGCTGTCGGACGCTTCCTCTGGGCCGGTCGTCTCTTCGTCGGCCGCCTCGCTCCCGTGGTCCTCGCCGTTCGCCGTCAGTGGAAGGAATCAGGGGAGGTCGGGTTTGGGGGGGTTCCTCGCGTTTTTCACTTCAGTTTTCCAATTTTTTTTTATATTTATTTATATAATATAATATATATTATACACTAATATATTATAATATATATATATATAATATCTTATAAAAATACATAAAATATCTTAAAAATATCTTTAAAAAATTAAAATATTATTATAATAATAATAAAAATACTAAAAATAAAGTATTTAATATTATTATAATAATATTTTCTCAGTGTATTTTATACACTATTATTTATACATCCTTGTACATATATTTTATTTTATTTATTTCTATTTAAAATATATGTACATCCTGTTTTATTGTATGGCATTTATTTATTTCTCCGAAAATATATTTTTCTATATTTTCGGGGTAATTTGCCAATATAGGGTAAATTTTCGGTTTATCATTTTCGGACAAACTTTCCTTCTTGGACTCCCTATATTTTCACGTTTTGAGTCCATATTTTTAGTCCGTTTGACCTAATTTCATTCGGTTTGTCCCTAGTTTACCCAAATTCTTTTTTCGGTACTTTAAAGCACTTAGCTTTATTTCTTGATTAAATTGAACTTGTAATTGCATCATTCCTTCTTTATTACTTTATATATCATATTTACATGATTTCAATGATATATTCGTAAGGAAAAATGCCAAGTTCGGGTCTTACACAAAAAGTCTGGTTTATAGCTCAGTTCAGTAGGAAACCGAAAAGTGTAGGAATTGGTGACTTAGAATATTTACAAGTATGAATTATGGACTTGAATGTGTATCTACACTGTTGAGTTGTTAATTTGAAGTTAAGGGAACAAAAATTAGCTTAAATCGGCACTTAAATTAGTAAAACCGAGAAAGTATGAAAAGTTGACTAAAAAGTCAAATGTAGTGAAATTTATGAAGATAAATGCATGTTTGAATATATTTAGATGAAATTGAGCATTATTTGATGAATTGAAATTGTTTTGGGTAGTTCGGGAAATCGACATGCAAATCGAGGCAAACCCGGGACCCAACGATTTTGTATTGCCTCAAGGTTTAAGAGGTAAAGGATATGTTTTAAAGTATTATTAGTGATTCAATGCCTTGTTTTGATACATGAATTTATATAAGTATGCTCATATTTATGAAAAGCATTCCCGAGCCTGAAAAAAGTACTATTCAAGCAAAACCGAAAGAAAAGCTCAATTTTCTGAGCTCTTCAAATGTATTTCTTTTTAGTGCTTATGGAATGTTTTGAAATGTAATTTGCTACGTGAAAATGAGAATTTATGAAATGATGTTTATGTATATGAAATGAAATAAAAGTATTGATTTTACGAGTTTACGGGCCAATAGACCCGAAAAAAGGATTTTAAAAATTTTATTTTGAAACTAAGACCACATGTAGTCTACGTGATCTATCATCATGGCTCGTGTGGATTTTGGATCTTCGTGGTGCATGTCATATGCCACATTGTGTACGCTCAGTCCCTTGTGGTGCATGCTTAACCGCGTTGGGTATTTATGTCACTCGGTACCTTATTTCTGCCATTTGTTTTAGTGGCGTAGGGCACTGTACGACCCTGATCCAGTTTACAATCCCCTTACCATGGTCATAGGTACTCTATCTACGTGAACTATCTACGTGAATTGCCTACGTGAAATGTCTACGTGAACATGACCTCTGTTACTATGTGTCTTTGCCTAGGCTCCATGAAATTATTCAGTATGACTTTTAAAGAAAAATGTTAAGCTACATGATATTTATGCTACACGATGTGTAAGTTTACATGATATTTTTTAAAAAAGGGAATAAGTTATGTGATTTATAATTGACATGTTACATGTTACTAGTTATGATGTCAAATATGTTTTGACTTGATTTTCGAAACTAAACATGTTTCTACTTATATTCAAGTATATGTTATTTTATTAATCTTGAATTACAGCGATTTGTTTTTATATGTTTTATTGCTAAGACTGCTTTAAACGCATGTCTTACTGGGTTTGAAGAGCTCACCCCTTTCTTTTACTTTTACAGACTACCTTAAGTGATCAATTTCCTATACTTGTCGTATAGTAGTCGTGGACGGGTGGACTTGACCCTTCCCAGGCTATCTCCAGTATAAGTAAGGTATACTTTTACTTTATTTGTCAGACTTCCTGTAAAGCATAGACAGTTGTTGTAAAGAATATTTTGGGATGTAAATTAGGTAAGAATGAATGTAAAAAAAAAGGGTAACTTTACAGTTTGTATAATAAAGTATATTTCAAAAATATTAAGGTGATGTAATGCGAATGAATTTACTGTTGAGCAAAAAAAGAAATTAAAATCAACTGGTTACGAATACAAACTGTAATTTGAACATTGCAGGAAGGTAGGGATAGAAATACGCCGTTATACTGGCGAAATTTTTATAAAATAAAATGGTTAAGTAATCGGCACTGATATGAATGCAACTTAAATAAAGAATTAAGAAAGTTAAAATTTGTCTATATTTTCACGTTTTCAAGGCGTCAAAGTGGTAACAACCAACAACTCAAGGTTATCGATAGCTCACATCGGTAATACAATAGTCTCTCCCCAATTTAGTGCTAATGAGGTGCCGCTTCAAAATATCTATCACGTCCCAAGTATAAGGAAAAATCTTCTTTCGGTATCACAATTAACATCTTTCAGCCATTTTGCTCTGTTTAGTCCATAAGATGTGAAGGTTTATCGTGACTTTAAGATTATAGAAGAGCCGGTGATGAAGAGATGGAGACTAGAGTCAATCTATGTGATGTCTGTAAAAATCGCATATGTAGGCAAAACAAGAAAGAACGAGACGACAGACTTATGACACATGCGATTAACTCACGTTAGCTATGTAAACACCACAAAATTCCTATATTTAATTAGACTATATAAGAATAAAAATAATATGTTTTAATGGAAGTGCGAATATTCGTTGTAGGGCTCGAGGAGTATAGGAGCCGAGAATGTAAACCCCACGAATTTTCATGTATCCGATTTAAATAATAATGGAGAATGCACTTATTGGTGGATAATTAATTTGAATTATAATATGAGAAACTTGGACGAGGCTAAATTACTAAAATATTTTGATTTGAGGAATAATAATTATGAGATGTAAAAATAAAATTTTTGAGCTAGATTTATTGTGTGTATATTCATCTGTACTAGATAAGTACTAATAATAGGCTAATTACGCTTTGAACATAATAAATGGTGAAGTATAAAATAACTACTTAAAATTTATTAATAAAATAAATTAAATGAGTAAATAAATAAACAACTAAATAAATAAATAATTTATTTAAGTACATGGGTGTACACATATATGTATATATATAAATAAATAATTACATGTGCCGCTAAGGGTATTCTTCAATTAAGGTGCATAGGTATGGTACATATATATATATATATATATATATATATATATATATATATATATATATATATATATATATATATATATATATATATATATATAAATGAAGCCAATCCTAAGAGATCCCAATAAAGATATATGTGTACAGAGATATGTATGTAAAGCACCCGGACAAATGAAAGGGAAACGTGAAAACAGGAAGCACGGAGCGGGAAAGAGTGAAACAAAACGGGGTTGGTGAGATGTTAATGTCTGGAAGGAGGAAAGAATAAGTATAATATTAACTGTGATTGAACTGCAGAGGAAATGCAAGACAACGGATTGAACTGACAGTACAGAAGATAGAGAAGGAAAAGAAACAGGCATGTGATCGTTGTTTACAGCAGTGATGGAACAGGAGAGTAGGCTGCTTGGCTACTGCTGTAAATCTACATCACAGTTAATGGGATATGGCAGACTAAATTAATAGGGATGGGGTGTTTAGGTGAAAGAAGAACCCGAGGTATAGGAAAAAAAAATGTAGAACATCTGTTATAAAATGAACAAATCGAAAAGAAAAGAGGGAAAGGAACCGTGGGGAAACGAAGAAGGATAGCTATTTCTGCCTAGGCACGGTAGTGAGGGATGAACCGACCGAAAGAGGAAAAGAAAGAGTAAGAGAGCAAGAGAAAAGATAGAGTACTGATATATATATATATATATATATATATATATATATATATATATATATAAAGATAACATCAGTGGTATAGGTTATATAGGCCAGCATTGCAGCAGAGGAAGCGAGGCCGAGTGGAAGACCTAAGCAAAAAAAACAGATTGGAGCAGTTGGAAAGGTTGGTGAACTGGAAATGATGCTGAAGCAGAGGGCTATGCGTGAGGACAAAGAGCTTGACCCCTGGAATTTCTTGCAACCCGAGACGATGGCAGTAGCAGGGAACGTGGACTGGACTGAAGGGTGACTGAAGGCTCGGGCGGGGCTTGGAAACAGGAAGAAACAATGGTGAACATGGAGGACGGACGCGAGGGAAAGAACTAAAGCTGTCCGAGAAGACTGGAAGGACCAGGAGCTTTTAGAACAGGGGAGCTTCTTCGCGGGCAACGGTTGCCACGATGGAAGACTGAACCACGGTTGGCATTGATGGGAGGATGATAGCCGAGAACGAGAGGATAGTGAAGAAAGAGGTTGCAGCGCCTAGAAGGGTGATGTCGATGCTAAGGAACGGTGTCGAGAGGGGGAAACAGTGGAGAGAAAATAAGAAGAATAAACCGAAGCTGAAAACTGGAAGCAGGAAAATGACGATGGTGGCAGGTGGTGAACGGCGAAAGAGGTGTGAGAAATGGGGAAAGGAAAACCAGGAAGATGAGAAGGAGAAGTTAGAACCGAAGCTTAGAGGAGACAGACTGGACAGAAGGGACATGGGTGGACAGAGGATCGGAAGGAAACATTGAGACAGAGGAATCCGAAACTGGTAGCCGGAACAGGGACGACTCGAAGGGACCATTAACGCCGAACAAAGTAGCAGAGAAGGAGATGATAACCGAGAGAAAGAGGGACGGCAGCGTTGATGGGAAGAAGAAGAGAAGAAGGATGAACAGTAACAAGGAAATGAAGATGAAGAAGAAAGTGGCGGGAAAAAAAAATTCAAAGGAAAGAAAAAAAAAGAAGAAAAGAAAAGAAAGAAGTAGTATATATATATAATAATAATTATATATATATATTGGAAAAAAAGGGGGAGGAATATAAATATATATATATATATTTATTAAATACATATTGTATTATTGGAAATAGAGGAAAAAATCGAGGAAGGAAAATAAGGGTACTACATTTTGAAAATTCGGAGAAGAGCCCCGAAAAATTTATCGAGAGGATCGGACCCATCAACTCGCTAAGTCGAAGTAATCAAGGATTACGGACAGACACCGAGGTAATAAATTTATACAAGTTTTATGGATAATTATACGTATTTTATAATTTCGTGTGTATTTTTCCTAGGTAAGTAAGGTTACGATTTTAATGCATCGTAGTTAATTCGATAAATAGGCTATTAAGAAATACAAATTTCGGTGTAGGAGAATCATAGAAGGATCTAAGAGAGATACTAGGAGGCGTCACCACTCGAATTCGAGATTTTCGTTAAATTGAGGTAAGGGGTATTATTTAACTTAGTTTTGATAATGCATTTTTTGTTTCACCGATAAATGATTTTATGAAAGAGTATATGATTTGAAATGATTTATTAATTCTTTCATACTTGCGAAGCATGTTTTAATTTATCGAAATATTCCCCGAGTACTTTACATGTTGTGAAATGAATTTCCTAATATATGAAGCGTATGGATGTTTTGCATTTATTTATGTTTTTATATCCATATCGTTAAAGAAACTTTTGACAATTTCAAAAGTATGTAAGAAAAAAAATTTGTTTTTGAAAGGGGATTGTGGGGGCCACCTCTTGAGTCCTACGGGAACAAAGTGCCACACAGTCTTTCGGTTTTATGAAAGAGTTTTCAAATTTCAAGGAATTCGATTTTATTACTCGATATGAGTTTATGGGTTATAAAACCCAAGAAAGATTTTGAAAACTCTGTTTTGAGACTATAGGCTTCATGCATGGTTACTTCTTGTGGTGTTCCGGCTACACCACTTGGGGTGCCGGTACGTTGGCCCCTTTAGCACTTGACTCAACCTGTGTGGAAGATGTCGTGCTACTGGTGGTTTACGATGATGTTTTGGTAGTATCTCGTGCTCGCGCAGCACGGATGAATGTTCCCCGCACGGTGAGTGCCACAGGTGCCCGTGCCCTAGCTATGTGCTAGTATACGATAAGAAATAAGAAGATACTACCCATGTTTATAATTACTATTGCTGTACGAACCTGATCCAGTCTACAGCCCCCTTACCATGGCCATAGGTATGATGACTCTACACGGAGAATGACACGTATCGCATGACTTAGTTATAGCCTAGTCTCCTCGATTTAATTATGAAAAATCGACTATGATGAATGAATATGTGTTTTCATGATTACGAAATATTCATGAAATGTTTACGAAATGACTATAAATTATTCATGAAAAGTTTACGAAATGATTATCAAATATTCATGAAATGTTTACGAAATGATTATAAAATATGCATGAAATGTTTACGAAGTGATTATGAAATATTCATGAGATGTTTACGAAATGACTATAAAATATTCATGAAATGTTTACGAAATGATTTATGAAATGTTCATGAAATGTTTATGAAAAGTTGTAAAATGGTTAAGCATGTGATTTGTTTTAAAGACACGCATGCTTTATGACGATTATGCATGAAATGAAAATTTATGTATTGCATTAAGTTTCGTTCTATGAACAACTTCAAATGTTTTTATATATCAGAACTACTTTAAGATCATTACCTTACTGAGTTTTTCCCCAAAAGCTCACCTCTCTACCTATCAGATTTTTGCAGTGAATTACAATTAATAAATGCTGCGTAGACGACATAGGCTGGCGGATATGAGCTTCCCTAGACTACCTTTTGTATATGCGTAAGGTATACATTCTTATCTCTATACTAGATTATTTGTATGCATAGACATCTATTGAAAATAATGTGTCGGGATGAAATCTGTATAAAGATAAATGAAATGAAATATTTTTAAGGATTGACACTGAACAGGAATACAACCTAAGTGAATAAGGGAATAAGTGAGTAAATTAAGTTAAAAAAAAAATCTCCCGATTTTCAAGGGTTAAGGGTCGTTACAGAGAGGCCCGTGAACGACAGGGAACTCAAAATACAGGAAGTGATAAAGCAAATGCAAGCACGGTGGGATTAAAAACTTTTAATTCATTAGTTGAAAATTTTGATGTAAAACTTATATCGAGGATTTATGAGGAATGATGAAATCCCAATAATATTTCATTTTCGAAATAATAAAAATTTCATGGAAGGTATGAATATTATGCCTTTGGATAAGTTATAAAAAAGAAAATATATATATAATATATATATATATATATATATATATATATATATACACACACTAGACATTTTAAATAGATAGATAATAATATATATATATAACAAATATATATATATATATATATTATGTAATGTATAGTATGTAATATATAAGTATTAATAATAAAAATAAAGCATGAGACAATTAAAAAAAATGAAATGAAATGGATAAAACAAAAAAAAACAAAACAAAACAAAACAAACAAACAAAAAAAACAAAATAAACAACAAACAAACAAATAATATATATATATATATATTAATACAAAATATATATTAATAATATATATATCTTAATATAATATATATATATATATATATAGTTGTACGGAATTGGCTTTCTTTGAAAGCCAATTCCGTAACTCTACAAATTGAAAAAAAAAAAAGAGTATAGTTGGGCGGGAAAAGAAGAGAAAGAAAAGACGAAAGAAAAAAGAGAGGGCTGGTCGGCTAGAGAAGAAGGAAGGAAAGGAAAGAAGGAAAAGAAAGAAAGAAGGAAAGGAAAGAAGGAAGGAAGAGGAGGGCTGGCCGAAAGAGAAAGAGAAGAAAGAAAAAAAAGAAGAAGAGAGGAAGAAGAAGACTGTTCAGCTGAGGGAGAAAGAAAGAACAGAAAGAAAAGAAAGGAAAGAAAAAGAAGAGAAGAAAGGGAGCTGGTCAGCCGAGAAAGAGAAGAAAGAAAGAAAAAGAAAAAGGGAGGAGAAGAAGAAGAGAAGGGGGAGAAAGCAGAACAAACCGAGGAAGAGGGAGGAGAGGCTGGAACCGAGAGTGAAACAGAGCAAACCGAGAGGAAAAAAATTGAAGCAGAACCGGGGCCGAAAAAAAATTGAGGCAAACCAAGAGCAACAAATTTGAAGCAGACCGAGGGGGGCTGAAGAGGAGAAGTGACCGAATGAAGATGATGATGATGGAAGGTTGGAAAGAGGCAGTCACGGTAGGCTGAAGGAGTGGCAAAATCGAGAGCTGAAGTGTCACGATCCAAACTACCCAAAAATCAGAGTTAATTTTTCGCGTTTTGTTATTTACTTAAAATGAAACCTGTCCTCGAATCGTGACCAACACTCCACTAATAATTGGGCTGTGCGTCAATGCCAGTCCCACCATTCAATTACCATCTAACTTATTTATTCTCCAGTCATTTATAATTGTTTATATTATTTATACATCCCCTAAAGTTACTTACAAACATGTTACTGTGCTATGCTTATGTAGATACAATATGTACAAGTGTATATATATACCTTATGTTGATGGGCAGCAACGGATATCCAGAATGCAGTACTGAGTCGTCGCAACTTCAACTGGAGATCATCTGTGGGAGAAAATGAAAGGGGTGAGCACATCAAGCTCAGTAAGGCAATCCTACGAACAAGTAGGTAACCATACTACCTACATGAACGTAGTGCCATGCATAAACCACCCTTTCTCCACACATTTTAAAACAATGCTATGCATTATGATGATATGTAAAACACATTTGCATGGAAAATCAACATGCAATTATTAGAAATTATTTCTTTCTCAATTAAGATTTTCACAATAAAGTCAGGACTCGACCCCTCTTGCGGGTGATCCTGACTCACACAAAATCATGAAAACGTTTACATCACACGTGGGTTTTGAAAAGCATGGAAATACCATCATGCAATTTAATTTTAAAACCCAGTTTAAATCATCATAAAAGTCATCAACATGCGAGACTAGGCAACGTCTGTATATAGGTAAATAACTAGGACTATGGCCACATCTGTCCTCGGGAGTTCCACAGCTACACGGATCCTAGTGTGCGGGTTCTCACCATGATCGGGAACCGCCCAGGAGGTGGGTCAGTCCATCCCGTCAGTCTTATTCGATCCCCGGCATCCGAAGATGCTGCATCCGGAGATGCCGTATCCGAAGATACCACACGGTACATCGTACTCCATGCTACTTGCACGGTACATCGTACTCCGTGAACCCATATAATATCTCTAGGTACTCCAGCCCAATTGGCCTGCTTTCCACAGAGGTTTTGTTTCTCAATACTCATGCCATGTCTCAAAATGCACGTGCGAGCCTATTTAATCGGTGACACACATTCTACCCGATGCTCCAAGCACGGCTCATCGCATGTTCTCATAAAAATCAGTGCGAGCAATGCTCAGCACTCTCATCAAATCAAGTAAATCTAGTGCGAGCTAAGCTCTAGCACTCTGTATGCAAATCGTATAAAAATCTGGTGCGAGCGAAGCTCTAACACCCTGTCTCAAAATCATATAAAAATATGGTCCGAGTTAGACTCTAGCACCCTGTCACGAAAATCATATATATATAAGAATCTGGTGCGAGTTGGACTCCAGCACCTATGCATGTAAAACTCTAGTGCGAGCTCTCGCTCCAGCACTAATGCGTGCATCACACAAATCGACAACATCGTGCGAGCTGAGCTCTAGCACGTCACATGTCAATAAAAACACGTAGGCGGCTCTGTTTCCTCAAAACAGTTTTCAAAACAATATCACGTTGAAAGTATGCAATGCTGTGCATTTTCTTTCAAGGTGAGCCAGCCTACTCATGCATGCCTCAAAACACCTCCAGAATGAGCAGAAACCTTTTGTTCTTGCTCCTCCCAATTTTTCCTAAATTTTTAGATTTTACCCTTAACAAGGGTATTTTAGTAATTTGCCCATTCGGGGCACTAAAATTATTATTCGACCTCTAGACCCTTCAGATAAATTTTAAAGGACTGCATATGAATTTAAAATTGCGTAAAGTTACCTCTAGCAGTCCGCAGAATTCCCTTACCTTATTTTCCTGTCGAGTCTGACCTTTTCTTTTCCAATGTAGTCCCGTCGCGCAGTCCGATATGCTTCCAATCCACTGCCCGGAACTGCGTATTAATATTCCTCAGGTCAGATAACATACAATTTAATTGTATTTAATACTTTCTGGGCTTAATTTAAATCATTGGGCCCATTTACCCCTATTGGGCCCGATTGCACCTTAATGGGCCTTAATCGGCCTAAAGCCCGTTTTTCACTTAATTTTCTCTTTATCGAGGCCTATTGGGCTCATTGGGCCCACCAATAATTTATGGAGCCTCGTTCAAATTCTCGAATATCTAAATTTAATATTTACGACAATTTATCTAAATTTCCATAATTTAATACAATTTATGCGTAAATTAAATCAATATCACGCATAACGAGGTAATTGTCGTAAATATGGGTCACTTACCCGAGATTCCATGCTAGTTCGCAAATCGAGACTGTCTCGAGCCCTCGGTGGATGCCAATCATCGAGCTACACAATTAATTACATTTTCGGGTAAACTTTTCGGTCGAAATTTAATTAAATAAAATATTCCAAATTAAAATCGGGTCAATTTGACCGCTTATCTACTTACCCGAAGCTCGATTGCAACACAGGAATTTTCCCCAATTTTTTTCTCTTTTTCCTTTTCCCCTTTTTCTCCCTTTTTTCTCCTCTTTTTGGCTGAACCGGTTCAGTCCGGTTCGGACCGGTTCAGACCGCCGGTTCACGCCGGTTCGACCGGTCCACCGCCGGTTCGCCACCTTGTCGGCCGGTTCTCCACCGCCTTCCACCACCAATCGCTCCGCTGGGTTGTCCGCAGCCCGAATCTGGCCTCGACTTCGCCCAAGGCCGCCGGTCCGACCGTTCTCCTTCTCCGTCGGTACCCACTTTCTTCTCCCGTCGTTTCCGGCGCCATCCGTCGGTTTCGGTGGCTGTCACCGCCACCAATCGCATTGTCTGGGCCTGGGGAGTCCTCGACTGGGGTCGGCTGGGGCTAGATCGGCGCCGTTCGCCGCCGATCGAAACTTTTCCCCCCGCGGCTTCTCTCCCCGATTTCGGCCTCCTCCGACGTCGGTTGGCCGTGCTGCCGGTGCCAGGGAGGTCACCGGCCTCCCCTCTTCCTTTTCCGGCCCTTGGTCCGGCCATCGGCCGCCGGACGGTGGTCGGGTCTTCTTCGGTTCTTCTCGGCTCCGTTTCTTCTGTTTCTGTTTCTTTCTTTCTCTCTCCCCGACCCCTTTTTTTTTGTTTTATCATTTTTATTATTTTTATTTTTATTTATTTTAATTATTATACTATTCAATAAAATACTCTATAAATACCCAAAATATCTCTTAAAATTATTATTTTATTCTTATTCAATTAATTTAATTTTTATTTAATTTATTTATTATATTTTAGCCTCTTTTTCGGGTATAATTTCTCCGTATTTTCGGGATATTGTCCCGGGTGACTTTTCGGTATATTTTTTGATTATTTTCGGGATTATTTTTTTTTCGAATTAAAAATTCTGATTAATCCCGATTAATTCCAACAAATTAATATCTTGATCAATTTAACCCAAAATAATTTTATTTCATCTTTATTGACCAAGATTTCTTAAATCCATATTTTAAATTAATTTTTCTCATCGAATTTATTCCGGCTTCCGATCTTTTGACCATTTTGCCCTTACACGTGTTCGGGATTAATTTAACCCGACCTTCCTTCATACATCCCTCCATCTTTTCTTATTTAATTTTCGTATTTTAATTAAATTCGGGTCTTACATGAAGGAGGAAGAAGAAGAGCAAAACCGAGGCTGGGCTGACTGAGAGAGAAGAAAGGAAAGGAGAAAAGAAAAAAAAAAGAAAGAAAAGAAAATGGAAAGTTGGAAATTTGGAAAAGAAAAGGTAATATATATGTATATATATATATATATATATATATATATATATATATATATATGTTTATTTAATGTACATGTCTATATATGTGATTGTATTTATAAGCATGATAATGTAAATTAAATTAGATATGGAAAATAAATGGGAAAGATAGGAAGTAGACAAATAAATAAATATTTGTGATATTGAATAATGGAAACAAATATATATATATATATGTGATGATGAATAAGGAAAACAAATGATAAACTATATATGTGTATATACTTAGGCGTATATACATATAGGCATATACGATGAATGTGTATGTTAATATATGTACATACAAAAAATATATAGTAATAAAAATATATGTACATGCGTGTTGGCCTAGGTATGTACAATTATACGTACACACAGAGTAGTAACAAATATGTTACGATTTTAACGCAATTCGCATGAATAGAATGCTAAGTAAACAATTTCGGTGTAGGTGAATCGTAGAAGAAATTAAAGGAGGTACTAGGAGGCGTCACCACTCGAATTCGAAATTTTCGATAAATTGAAGTAAGGGGTGTAATTTAAGATGGAAATGGTATCCCTACCCTTAGACTCCGATTTATTTATGTGTTTTCGAGCATTCTCGCGCAACCCTTGATTGTAAAACAAAACCCAACATCTATTAAGCCCAAGATTTATTTGGTCATGTTTTCGAAATAAAGAAATGCAATATGAAATTGAATGCATAGTTTCGAGCATGATTTCTAAATACATGTTATGGTTTCGACTTACGTATGAATTGATTTTACGTTTTTGAAAGAAATGAAATTTGGTATGTGAACATATGTTTAAGGAAAGAAATTTGTTTTGAAAGGTGATTGTGGGGGCCACCTCTTGAGTCCTGCGGGAACAAAGTGCCACACAATCTTTTCATTTTATGAAAGAGTTGTTAGATTACAAGGAACTCGATTTTATTACTCGGTGTGAGTTTATGGGCTATAAAACCCAAGGAAAAAGTTTGAAAACTCTGTTTTGAGGCGAAAAGGCAATGTATAGTGGGATTATGGGGGCTACCTCTTGAGTCTGACGGGAGCAAAGTGCCACACAATTTTCACAATGACATGTGAATGTGGAGGCCACCTCTTGAGTCCGATGGGAGCAAAGTGTCACGTGGTTCACAATGACATGTGATCGTGGGGGCCACCTCTTGGGTTTTGTGGGAGCAAAGTGCCACACAATCTGCTTGACTATGGGGGCCACCTCTTGGGTCATACAGATGCAAAGTGCCACACGGTCAATGCATTTTTGTTATGCGCGCCTTTGTGGTGTATATGAATTCTGCCTTCGGGTGTGTTTGATTTGCTGTACGACCTTGATCACGTCTACAGTCTTGCCATGGTTATGTTTCTGATTTCCCTCTACAGAGGATGACTATGTTATCATCGCATGATAATTCTATAAGTTAGCCAAGTCTTCATCCAATATGAACTATGTGTTGGGAAATTATTTGTGTGGGCCTACATATATCAATTTATTGTACATTACAGGCTATCTAATTTGTTTTAGTCTACTTAAAAGTGATCAAAGAAAGTTATTGGACTTCAGTGCATCTCAATTGGTATGGGCTTTACAATGTGTAGAGACCTGATATTTTATTCTATTTTAATGATGGGCCAAAATAAAATAAAATATACTTCAGCTATAAATAGGTTATGGTCCCCAGTCTAAATGTAATTTTTTCAGTCTCATATCCCATCAGTGAGTGAGCTAAGATTTTCTCTCATAAATAAAAGGTTTAGACTGGAAGACTGCTAACCCCAATCAATCAATTTCAATGGATCCAGGTACGCTTCCGTATTCTAATTTTCTTGATGATTGAACATGAGATCCTAGATATAAATATTATGTTATTACAGTTTTCCTAACACGTGGTATCAAGAGCCTATTCATGTTTAATCATTAAGAATTAAAATTTTTTGTTTTAGTTGAAAGAAAATCAAGAATATAAAGATTAAGTTTTAATTATGGGATTGTTTGATCAATATTGGCTTGATTTGTCCCAATTTTTTGATGTTTTCATCCGATTTTTGCATGGGCATTGTAGAATACACATTTAATTTCAATTATTTACAGTTAATTAGATGAAAATAAGTCCGAAAATATGATAAAAATAAAGAAAATTACATAATTCTGGGTCCAGCTAGGTCGGGTTGACCCGGCTGGCTAAGAAAGAAGATGAGAAATCCCGAATGGGATCTCCCCACGCGCCGAGGGTGGCGCGTGTGGTACACACACCACCATTCAGTGGTCTGGCGGCCACCGTTTTCTCCAGTCTTAAATAAAATCTAATTTTAAAATTTTTGGTGATTTTTCTAAAATTTTTTGGAATCGTTAAATATTTATTATTTAATATTTACCATTATTTGAATTAAAATTGTATGTTATGCACATGATTATTCTTATTTTGCTTCATGGTGATATGTTTTATGATATTTTGAGTTGATTGGCAATATGTACTTTCCCTGAAATTGTCAATAAATTTATGTACTCTCACCTACAAGCATGTGCATATTTTATGAAAAATAAAGTTTCAAAATAAATTAAATTGATATAAAATGTCACCAAAGTGACATCTTTTGTATTAAGTTATTTATTTTGGAAAATAAGGTTGTCATTAAGGAATTTATATGACAGTGTTTTTTAATTCATGCGGGAAATAATGGGCCCAAAGGAAGATTATTTCTTTGCCGAATTATTAACACATAAGATAGTAAATATGTGATAAATTTTTTTTCTATGCATGTAATATGTCGGTCCAAAGAAAGGCATATTATTGGCAGGATTTAATTATCAATATTTACTAATAAAGTTTAAGAGTACCGCTTACAAATTGATATTTATGTCTAAAGACTAAATGTCAATGTTGTGCTTGGTATCTTATATGGCCCAAAATTATTTGGTTGTAAGCTAATTATTATTTTCTACTTACAGTGAATGTTTCTTCCATATCTGCCAATTTGAATAACATTCCAATGCTTAATGGCGCTAACTTTGAAAAATGGAATGAGCACGTAACCATTATACTTGGGTGTATAGATCTGGACTATGCGATCAGGTCAGAACGACCTCCCGCCCCTATTGATAATAGTTCAGCTACGGAAAGGGCACTTTATGAAAAATGGAAGCGTTCAAATCGCATAAGTTTGATGATCATGAAGCACTCAATTTCAGATGCCATCAGGGGCGCAATACTTGAGGAAGAAAATGCTAAAAGTTTCCTTAAACAGATTACAGACAGATTTGCTACAAATGAAAAGGTCGAAACAAGTATTATTCTGACTAAACTTGTTTCAATGCGGTATAATGGCAAAGGAAACATAAGGGAATACATTATGGAAATGTCTAATCTTGTTACAAGATTACGGGCACTAAAGTTAGAGTTGTCTGAAGACATACTCGTGCACCTAATCTTGATATCTCTTCCTTCACAATTTAATCCCTTTAAGATGAGTTACAATACTCAAAAGGAAAAATGGACTCTTAACGATCTCATTGCTCAGTGTGTGCAAGAGAAAGAGATATTGAAACAAGATAAGATAGAAAGTGCTCAATTAACATTTTCTTCCAATGGTAATGTTACCAACAAGAAAAGGAAAAGGAACAATACAGGAAAATGCACTGCAAACATTGGAACTTCACAGCCTAAGGGGCAACAGAAACAAGATAAGGTGATCACTTGTTTCTTCTGCCGTAAGGATGGACATGTGAAGAAGGATTGTTCCAAGTACGAAAAATGGCTTGCCAAAAGGGGTAAACTTCTCAACTTTGTTTGTTCTGAAGTTAATTTGGCTTTAGTACCCAATCACACTTGATGGATAGATACAAGTGCAACTACTCACATAAGTGTGACAATACAGGGCTGTCTAAGGAGTAGAAAGCCAACTGATGATAAAAGTTTCATCTATGTGGGAAATGACGAGAAAACTCTTGTTGAGGCTATTGGTCTATTCAAATTAAAGTTAGAATCTGGTTATTATTTAGATTTGGACGAGACTTTTTATGTACCGTCATTTAGACAGAATTTGATTTATGTTTCTAATTTGGACAAATTGGGTTATTCTTGTTCATTTGGAAATGGAAAATTTAGTCTCTTTCAGTATTCAAATCTTATTGGTACCGGTTCTTTAGTTGCCAATTTATATAAATTGGACCTACATGCCTCATATGTTAATGAATGCTTGCATACAAATAATTATGGTACAAAGCGCAAATTAATTAATGAGAATTCTTCTATGTTATGGTACAAGCGTTTAGGGCATATTTCTGAACAAAGAATACGGAGACTTGTGTCAGAAGAAATTCTCAATTCCCTTAATTTTTCAGATTTCAAAATCTGTATTGAGTGTATCAAGGGAAAACAAACAAATATTAAGAAAATAGGTGCCAAAAGGAGTTCAAACGTCCTGAAATTAATTCATACTGATATATGTGGTCCATTCCCTATGGCTTCTTGGAATGGTCAATAGTATTTTATTACTTTCATAGACGATTATTCTCGCTATGGGTACCTATACTTAATTCATGAGAAGTCTCAGTCGTTGGACGTTTTCAAGAACTACAAAGCTGAAGTTGAAAATCAACTTGGTAAGAAAATTAAAGCCGTTAAATCTGACCGTGATGGCGAATACTATGGTAGATATGACGGATCAGGTGAACAACGTCCAGGACCCTTTGCTAGGCATTTAGCAGAATGTGGGATCATTCCTCAATACACCATGTCAGGGACTCCAAGTCGAAATGGTGTAGCTGAAAGACGAAATCGGACCCTAAAGGATATGGTGAGAAGTATGATAAATCATTCTTCTTTACCAAAGTCACTTTAAGGAGAAGCTTGAAAGACTGCAATGTATATCCTTAATCGAGTTCCAAGCAAAGCAGTAGCTAAAACCCCATATGAGTTATGGACAGAAAAGAAGCCTAGTATTAGGCACTTGCATGTTTGGGGTTATCCATCTGAAGCTAGGCCATATAAGCCTAACGAAAGGAAATTGGACTCAAGAACAGTAAGCTACTACTTTGTTGGATACTCAGGAAGATCGAGGGGTTTCAAGTTTTATGATCCCTCAAGTAAATCCTTTTTTGAGACGAGAAATGCTAAGTTCATTGAGGATGTTGAATATAGTGGGAGTGTTAAACTCAGAGATCTTGTCTTTGAAAAAGAACATGTCACTGTTCCTACAGTTGCAATTGAAAATAATCAGGCAATTATGTCTGACATTATTCAATATACAAATACAGATTATCAAGATACTCCTGGGTTACCTCTTACTTATATTGAAGAGCAAGCTCTTATTCAATTAGAGGAGCAACAACAACCTCAATTGAAAGTACCATTAAGGAGATCCTCTAGGGAGAGGAGATCAGCGATTCCAGATGATTACATCGTTTATCTCCAAAAACATGAGTTTGATATAGGAATGGAAGATGATCCAACATCTTTCACTGAAGCCGAATAAAGTGTTCACTCCCAACATTGGATAGGGGCCATGAAAGATGAGATAAAATCAATGGAGGACAATGGCGTTTGGGATCTTGTCGAATTGCCTAAAAGAGAGAAACAGATTGGTTGTAAATGGATTTTCAACATCAAACGAGATTCGAAAGGTAATATCGAAAGATATAAAGCGCGTCTAGTCGCCAAAGGTTTCACTCAAAAGGAAAGCATTGATTATAAAGAGACTTTCTCTCCAGTCTCATCGAAAGACTCTTTTAGAATCATTATGGCACCTGTAGCTCATTATAATTTAGAGTTACATCAGATGGATGTAAAGACAGCGTTTCTCAATGGAGACATTGAAGAAACAATTTATATGGTGCAACAAAAAAATTTCGTGTCGGATAATTCAAAACATCTGGTATGCAAATTAAAGAAATCCATCTATGGTTTAAAGTAAGCATCCCGTCAATGGTACCGAAAATTTGATCAAGTGATTACCTCATTCGGTTTTAAAGAGAACACTGTTGATCAATGTATTTATCACAAGATCAGTGGGAGTAAGTTTATTCTTATGGTTCTTTATGTTAACGATATTCTGCTAGCAAGCAGTGATATAGGCTTGTTGCATGAAACCAAGAGATTTCTGTCAAGTAATTTTAAAATGAAAGATCATGGGGATACATCTTTTGTGTTGGGCATACAGATCCATCGAGATTGTTCTCGTGGAATACTTGGCTTATCACAAAATGCATATATCGATAAGGTGCTTAGCAGATTTGACATGAAGAATTATGCATCAGGAGATACACCCATTGCTAAAGGTGATAAATTTAGTTTGCTTCAATGCCTAAGAAATGAGATTGAAAAGAAAGAGATGCAAAAGATTCCTTATGCCTCAGCAGTAGAGAGTCTTATGTATACTCAAGTCTATACGCGTCCGGATATTGCGTACACAGTTGGAATGCTTGGCAGGTATTTAAGTAACAAAAGATTACATGCTCACATATCGAAGGTCAGATCATTTAGAGATCGTTGGGTCTTTAGACTCCGATTTTGCTGGTTGCCTTGATAGCAGAAAATCTACTTCTGGCTATATTTTTAGCTGGAGGAGCTGTCTCATGGAAGAGTGTAAAGCAGTCACTCATAGCTTCTACCACCATGGAGGCAGAATTTATAGCCTGTTATGAGGCATCAAACCAAGCAATATGGTTGCAAAATTTTATCACCGGGCAATGTTTTGTCGATGGTATTGAGTGGCCATTGAAAATTAATTGTGATAATAAAGCCGCTGAGTTATACTCTAAGAACAACAGAAGCTCGTCAAAGTTAAAACATATTGACATTAGGTTTCTTGTTGTTAAGGAGAGAGTTCAGAGTCTTCAGATTACTATTAAACATATAAATACAAACTCTATGATTGCGGATCTGCTTACAAAGGGAGTACCACCTAAGGTGTTTCAGGAGTATGTAGCTCGTATGAGTGTGGTTCATCCTGATGATATACTTGTATAGTGGGAGCTTGTTTCTTGATGTTCATTTGTTATTGAGATTTTTCTGATTAGAATACAGTATTTTTGTTATTATTGAAAACTCTGAAATAAAGTAATATTCTTTCAGTAGCAGTATGCATAAAGTCTTGAAAGAATGATAAAGTAGGACCAATTGAAAATAGGCATGTTAAGGGATCACGTTTCATGTAATTTTCATGCTACACATCCATACTTGATCTATGTCGTTGATTATATTAATATACGTGACCATTGATGGGTCTAGTTACGGAATATATGTAACGAAGATCGCTTTGATCCTATGTTGATATAATTGATGGACCAGATTGTTTAGAGATGTTCTTTGTAAAGATAGCAAGTATTGAGCTCATAAAGTTAATTTTAAATGTACAATAGTCAAGCGACATATGTGACCAAAGTGGGAGATTGTTGGCAAATTATTTGTGTGGGCCTACATATATCAATTTATTGTACATTACACGCTATCTAATTTGTTTTAATCCACTTAAAAGTGATCAAATAAAGTTATTGGATTTCAGTGCATCTCAATTGGTATGGGCTTTACAATGTGTAGAGACCTGATATTTTATTCTATTTTAATGATGGGTCAAAATAAAATAAAATATACTTCAGCTATAAATAGGTTATGGTCCCCAGTCTAAACGTAATTTTTCTCAGTCTCATATCCCATCAGTGAGTGAGCTAAGATTTTCTCTCATAAATAAAAGGTTTAGACTGGAAGACTGCTAACCCAAATCAATCAATTTCAATGGATCCAAGTACGCTTCCATATTCTAATTTTCTTGATAATTGAACATGAGATCCTGGATATAAATATTATGTTATTACAATTTTCCTAACACTATGCTATAAGATTTTGATCCTTCGATATATGTTTATGCATCAGTTATGCTTTTGAAATTCTATCGATTTTGAAATATTCTGGAGTTTTGTATGTTTCGAAAAATTGGATGTAACTGAATAGATTTGTTATTTCGAAATTATATTTCTATTGATTATGTTTTGTATATACGCTTTTTGGAAGCTATGTGATATTTGTAAAGAAACGTTAGCTCTTAGTTTTATCATGCATTCAATGTGATTTAGCCACCATGATTATTTTAAATGCATTTCTTATTGGACTTTTTCCCGAAAGCTCACCCCTCTCCCTTTCAGATTATTTGCAGTGATCTACAGACGCTACTCGCCACGTACACGACGTAGGCTGGTGGGAAAGAGCTACCATAGGCTACTTTTTGTACACACAGAAAGGTATACAATTACATTCCTGTACCAGACATATTTGTATGCACAAACATATATTGGGAATATTTTGTTGGGATGTAATTTGTAAGGAAAACAATGTAAAGAATATTATTTTTGGGATTAGGTCTTAAGATGATTGGTATTGAATCGAAATGGATGTATTGAGTTGTAAATGTGGATTTGAAAAGTATGCTTGGTAGTTGTGGATATCTAGGATTATTGGAAAGCATGCTTGGTAGTTGTGGATATCTAGAATTGTCAAAACAATTGAATTGCAGGTGGGTAGGCTCATATGTAAGCCGTTATGCTGCCAAAATTTCTATCGGCCATATATGTCAAATAAGGAAATTAAATATAATTACGGATAAAGGATTAGGAAAAGTGATTCAGCACTGAACATGAATATAACCTAAGTGAATAAGGGAATAAGTGGGTAATTTAAGTTAAAAAAAATTTCCCAAATTTCAAGGGTCAATGGTCGTTACAAGCTATTCCAAGCTAAATGTGATGATGAAATGGTCAATGTTGAGGGGACTTCCCCAACTTGAAGTAAAAACAGACACAATATGCGTAGGATGTCAATATGGTAAAGTGCATCAATTGCCATATGAAGAGTCCAAATTTAAAGTGAAGGAACCAATAGAGTTAGTTCACTCTGATGTGTTTGAACCTTTCAAGCTAGCTTCTATCGGTGGAATGAAGTACATGGTGGCCTTTATTGATGATTATTCTAGGTTTGTGTGGGTTTATTTCATGAAGAATAAATCTAAAACTTTTTCAAAGTTCTAAGAGTTCAAGAAGGTAGCGAAAAGTAAAAATTGGTAAAAGAATTCACTGTCTATGCATCGACAATGAAGGATAGTATACCTCAGATGAGTTCTACAATTTCCTTCAGTAGTACAGAGTACGCCATCAGTTTACATTTACTAGCACTTCGCAACAAAACAAAATAGCAAAAAAGAAGAACATGCACTTGACAGAAATATGTCGAAGTATGCTTCATGCCAAGAATGTTTCAGGAAGATTTTGGGTAGAAGCAATGATGACTGCGGCTTTCATAATCAATAGACTTCCTCAATAAAGGTTATGTTTTCTTTTACTTTTTGAAAAATTATGAAACATGAAGACTACAGTTAACTATTTTCGAGTTTTTAATTGTGTATGCTATGTTTTTGTACCTGATCATTTACGTAGCAAGATGAACAAGAAGGCTGTTAAGTGTATTTTTGTAGGATATGACAATAAAACAAGGTTAGAGATGTTGTGATCCTAAATTAGAAAGTACTATACATCTCGAAATGTGATATTTGATGAAGCATCTTCATGGTAGTCCTCAGAAAAAGAGATACTACCAGACTCAAATGTTATTAAAGATGAGTTGAAATCTGCTCAAATCCAGTTGACTTTAGGTAAACTTGGAGACGTAGATGATGGTAATGATATCAAGGAAGGCGTAACTCAAAGTCTATGGCAAACTGGTGTGTATAAACTATCAAGCAAAGAAGATGAGCTTATTGAAGCAGAAATATTGACTCATCTCAGAAGATCAACAGGAGTTAGAAAGCCAAATCTCAATATGCTAACACTGCCGTAGTAGAAGAAGCAGATGCAAAAGAATCAGAGATATTTGAAGAAGCATTTTAAAATCTGAAGTGGGAAAAAGCTATGGACGAGGAGATTGCTGCATTAGAACGAAAACAGACTTGGGAGCTCGTACCAAAGTCTAGAGATGTGAAGCCTATTTCCTGCAAATAGGTGTATAAGATAAAGTGTCACGTAAATGGATCAATTGAGAGGCACAAGGCTCACCTGGTAGCTTAAGGGTTCTCTCAACAATATGGATTAGACTATGATGAAACGTTTAGTCCAATTGCAAAACTTACAACTGTATGAGTCTTACTTGCACTTGTAACTAGCAAAGATTGGAAGTTGTGGCAGATGGATGTAAAGAATGCATTCCTATATGGAGAATTGGATCGGGAAATCTACATGAATCAACTGATGGATTTTTAGAGTCAAGATCATCCTGAATATGTGTGCAAGCTACTGAAGGCATTCTATGGATTAAAGCAAGCACCGAGACCTTGGTATGGTAAGATTACTGAATTTCTTATTCATAGTGGTTATTTAGTGACATTTGCGAATTCTAGTTTGTTTGTCAAAGCTAGTAGAAGAAAGCTAGCTATTATGCTACTGTATGTGGATGATTTAATCATAGCAGAACATTATGAGGAATAAATGCTTCAAACAAAGAAGAATTTATCTGCTCATTTTCAAACGAAAGAACTTGGACAGCTCATGGATTTTCTTAGTCTAGAGATTGATCATACTCAAGATGACATATTTATCTGTCAACAAAAATATTCCAAAGATCTATTGAAGAAGTTTGGAATGCTTGAGTGCAAACCAATTTTGACTCTGATAAAGCCAAACGCCAAAATCTATGCTCAAGAAAGGAGAAATTTTGAAGATGTAACGATGTATTAACAATTAGTTGTCACGACCCAAACTACCCAAAAATCAGAGTTAATTTTTCGCGTTTTATTATTTACTTAAATTCTTACCTATCCTCGAATCGTGACCAACACTCCACTAATAATTGGGCTGTGCGTCAATGCCAGTCCCACCATTCAATTATCATCTAACTTATTTCTTCTCCAGTCATTTATAATTGTTTACATTAATTATACATCCCCTAAAGTTCCTTACAAACATGTTACTGTGCTATGCTTATGTAGATACAATATGTACAAGTGTATATACCTTATGTTGATGGGCAGCAGCGGATATCCGGAATGCAGTACTGAGTTGTCGTAACTTCAACTGGAGATTATCTGTGGGAGAAAATGAAAGGGGTGAGCACATCAAGCTCAGCAAGGCAATCCTACGAACAAGTAGGTAACCATACTACCTACATGAACGTGGTGCCATGCATAAACCACCCTTTCTCCACACATTTTAAAACAATGATATGCGTTATGATGTTATGTAAAACACATTTGCACGGAAAATCAACATGCAATTATTACAAATCATTTCTTTCTCAATTAAAATTTTCACAATAAAGTCAGGACTCGACCCCTCCTGCGGGTGATCCTGACTCACACAAAACCATGAAAACGGTTTACATCACACGTGGGTTTGAAAAGCATGGAAATACCATCATGCAAATTTAGTTTAAAAACCCAGTTTAAAGCATCGAAATCGTCGACATGCGAGACGAGGCAATATCTATATAACGGCAATAACCAGGACTATGGCCATATCTGTCCTCGGGAGTTCCTCAGCTACACGGATCCTAGTGTGCGGGTTCTCACCATGATCGGGAACCGCCCAGGAGGTGGGTCAATCCATCCCGTCAGTCTTATCCGATCCCAGGCATCCGAAGATGCTGCATCCGGAGATGTCGTATCCGAAGATACCACACGGTACATCGTACTCCATGCTACTTGCACGATACATCGTACTCCGTGAACCCATATAATATCTCTAGGTACTCCAGCCCAATTGGCCTGCTTCCCACAGAGGTTTGTTTCTCAATACTCATGCCATGTCTCAAAACGCACGTGCGAGCCTATTAAATCGGTGACACACAGTCTACCCGATGCTCCAAGCACGGCTCATCGCATGTTCTCATAAAATCAGTGCGAGCGATGCTCAGCACTCTCATCAACTCAAATAAAACTGGCAGAGCCCGCTTTACATCCCCACAAGGCCGCCAACCTCATCCCTCACTCTCACCCCACCTAAGAGGTCTCTTGAGCCTGTTGGGCCTTTTGGCTGACTCCAAGGGCAGACAGCGCTACTCCACAAATCCGGTAAAACTAGTGCAAGCTAAGCTCAGCACTCTGTATATAAATCACATGAAAATCTTATAAAATCTGGTGCGAGTTAAACTCTAGCACCCTGTCTCGAAAAAGCATATGAAATCTGGCGCGAGTTGTACTCTAGCATCTATGCATGTAAAACTCTAGTGTGAGCTCTCGCTCTAGCACTAATGCGTGCATCACACAAATCGACAACATCGTGCGAGCTGAGCTCTAACACGTCACATGTCAATAAAAAAACACGTAGGCGGCTCTGTTTCCTCAAAACAGTTTTCAAAACAATATCACGTTGAAAGTATGCAATGCTGTGCATTTCTTTCAAGGTGAGCCAGCCTACTCATGCATGCATCAAAACACCTCCAGAATGAGCAGAAACCTTTTGTTCTTACTCCTCCCAATTTTTCCTAACTTTGTAAACTTTACCCTTAACAAGGGTATTTTGGTAATTTGCCCATTCGGGGCACTAAAATTATTAATTAACCTCTAGACCCTTCAGATAAATTTTTAAATGACTGCAATGAATTTAAAACTTCGTAAAGTTTACCTCTAGCAGTCCGCAGAATTCCCTTACCTTATTTTCCTGTCGAGTCTGACCTTTTCTTTTCCACTGTTGTCTCATCGCGCAGTCCGTTATGCTCCCAATCAAATGCCCGAAACTGCGTATCAATATTCCTCAGGTCAGATAACATACAATTTAATTGTATTTAATCTTTTCTGGGCTTAATTTAAATCATTGGGCCCGTTTACCCTTATCGGGCCCGATCGCACCTTAATGGGCCTTAATCGGCCTTAAGCCCGTTTTTCACTTAATTTTCACCTTATTGAGGCCTATTGGGCTCATTGGGCCCACCAGTAATTTATTGGGCCTCGTCCTAGCTCTCGAATAGCTAAATTCACTATTTACGACAATTATCTAAATTTTCATAATTTAATTCAATTTATGCGGAAATTAAATCAATATCACGCATAACGAGGTAATTGTCGTAAATAAGGGTCACTTACCCGAGATTCCATGCTAATCTACAAATCGAGGCTATCTCGAGCCCTCAGTGGATGCCAATCGTCGAGCTACATAATTTTACAATTTTTTCGGGTAAGTTTCTAGTCGAAAATTAATTAAATAAAATATTTCGAAATTTAAATCGGTCAATTCGACCACTTACTGACTTACCCGAAGCTCGATTGCATCATAGGAATTTTTCTCAATTTTTTTTCTCTTTTTCTTCTTCCCTTTTTCTCCCTTTTTTCCTCTCTTTTTGGCTGAACCGGTTCAGTCCGGTTCGGACCGGTTCAGACCGTCGGTTCTCTCCGGTTCAACCGGTTCACTGCCGGTTCACCACCTTGTCGGCCGGTTCTCTGCCGGCTTCCACCGCCAGCAGCTCCGTGAGGCTGTCCGCAGCTCGAATCTGCCCTCGGTTTGGGTCGAGGTCGCCGAAATGCCGCCGATCTGGCTCTTCTCCCTCGGCCGTCGGACCCATTTTCTTCCTCTTGGCCGTCGCTGGCGATTCCCACCATCTCGTCGGGTGCTATCGGTCTCAAAAGCACCGCCGTCGCCTGGGTCTCGAAATCGGGCCTTGGTTCCTCCCGGATCGCCGCTGTTCGCCGCCGGTGGCCACTTCTTTCCCGAGGCCTTTCTCCTCCCGATTCACCAGATTCCGGCGTCGGTAGGCTGCACCACCGGTACCATCTTGCTCATCGGCCTCCCCTCTTCCATTTCCGACCCCTGGCCCGGCCATCGGCCGCCGGACGGTGGTCGGGTCTTCTTCGATTTTCTCGGCTCCGTTTGGCTTCTCTCTCCCCGACCCGTTTCTCTCTTTTTTTTTCTTCTCTTCTTTTTTTTGTTTTATTATTTTTATTATTATTATTTTTATTTATTTTAATTATTTTGCTATTCATTAAAATACATTAAAATACCCAAATATCTACACTTATATTATTTTTATTCTACTTTAATTTATTTAATTTAAATTTAATTTATTAATTATATTTTTCTCTAAATTTCGATATTATTTCTTCGCGTTTTTCGAGATATCGTTTCGATAATTTTTTCCGATATTTTTAAAATTTTCGAATCTTGATCAATCGACCCAAAATTTATAATTTCCTTATTATCGATCAAGACATTTTACATCCGTATTTTTAATTAAAATTTTCTTATCGTCCTAACACCGGGTTTTGGTATTTTTACCATTTTACCCCTGCTCCTGTTTCGGAATCAATTTAACCTGACCTTCCTTCATACATCCCTCGTATTTACTTATTTAATTTTTGTATTTTATTTAAATTCGGGTCTTACAACTCTCCCCCACTTAAAGAATTTGGTCCTCCAAATTAGAACCAAGTCATATGAGTCCATATACAACTCCGGGTATATCTATCGTATCATACTCTCAAATTCTTGTGTGATCTTTTCTCCGGAGTGTATTACTACCAAAAGACTTTAATTAGGGAGATCATCTTAAACCTCAATACTTTCTCTTTCCTGTTTAATGCCCAAATCAACTTATCAATATACTTATATTTTCATTAAATTGAACTTTTGGAGTACATATCCTGTCACCTCTGCTGGATCTGGATAGTATTGCTGAAGCATCGAAAGCTGAGACACATTGTGGGTGCCTGCTAATTCAAGTGAAAATGCCACCTACAGGTCTTTATCTCCCACTTGTCCAATCTCTCCAAATATTCCATCCAGCGCAACTCAATTTACCTTCTTCCAAAAGTTCTCTATGTCCTTATTCTCTTAAGACAGTAAACATTTCAATCATACTAATTCACCAAGGGTGAATTTCGATGCTTGTCTATCTGCTCTGAGGTGTGCTTAATCTCTCATCCTTAACTAAACATCCTCAGAGACTTCTTATCCAAAGTCGTAAATAATTCTATTTGTCACCCACTTGTTCTTATCCAATTTGGGGAGCAACCCCTACAGTCATACATTGCCTCATATCTTGTTATCCCGATACTCAACTGCCAACTGTCGTTATTGGCAACTTCAATTAGAAATCAACTGATCATTCCAGGAGCTTATAAAATCAATGGCACACGCTTTCATCGGATCCTCCAGAACTTGTACAGTCCTCTCTGACTGACCATCTGTCTGAGGACGAAAAGCTGTGCTAATACTCAGTCGGGTTCCCATAGCTTCCTGAAAATATCCTCTGAAATAGGAAGTGAAGCGGGAATCCCTATATGATACCATGCTCACTGGAACGTTACTTAGTGTTCCACAATCTTCCTTACACATAAATCCTCATATACACTCTGAGTATCTGGGGACCTCATAACCAGAAGGTGGGTAGACTTAATTACTATATCGACTATAATCCAAATAGCCTCATAATTCACCTGGGTCCTCTGTAACCCATCACGACATTCACGGAGGCTTGCTCTCATTTTTCGTGCCATGTCGATATAGGTAGAGACTGCAATAACCCTGCAAACTTTTAATACTCTACCTTATTCTGCTGACATACTAAGCACTTTTTCCACAATCTCTATCATATCTCTTTCCTCATCTGACCACCAATACCCTTTTCGAGATTTCAATATATAATCATTACTTTCCGTATGCACTGTATATCCCGAAAAGTGAGCTTCTGACAACATTACTATCTCATCAACTGTGGTCCTGGGGAGCACTCATACTATCTCGGAACCTCTGTAAATCATTATCGTATTCTGTGAACTCTGTCACTGTACCCTTCTGAATCTGACCCAAACTATCGACATCGTGCCGATCATCACGCTAAGCCTGTCAAATCCGGGCACTCTCATCCGGTTCTAATCTCAGGCTAGCTATCACATAATCATACCAATCACTGTCATCATCAGAAGGGATCATATCACTACCGAGGTTCACAACTGCTCTAGCAGCTCACGCTCCCTGACCATCATATGTAATACCACCCCGAGGCTCTTTCTACTCAAGACATCAGTCATCACATTAGCCTTTCCTGGGTGGTACAATTTTCACAATCACAATCTCTCAGAAGCTCTAACCCACTATGCATTCTCATATTCGTCTCTTTCTGTGAAAATAGATACTCGGGTTTTATGATCAGTGCATATCCATAATTTCTCACCATGTACATAATAGTACCATATCCTCGGTACAAATACTGTTGCTACCAACTTTAAATCATAGGTATCTTCCCATTATACATCAATACACAGCTCATTCATAATTTTGAGGTATCCATACTCACTAAGAACCTATTGAGCTGTTGGGTATGGTGAAATTAATCACGGTGGTCAGTTCATACTTCACTGCACCGAAATTCATGTCACATCTATCATCTTATTTATCATCTCATCCAAAGACTACGTTTTCATAATTAAACGTGCCATCAAGGTATATCCTTTTAGAATTCGCAGCAACCCATTTGTAAAAGCCATTTCTAATTGTTGCTTATAAATCGCCCTAGACTTTAACTACATCCAACACATCATCGATAATGATGATTACGAATCGGTTCAATCCTTGACTTATTTACGCATAAGCGTATAAGATCCTTCGAAATCGTTTACGTTTTCAGGTACTAACCTGCGTCATTTCCTTTTCTTATCTGAACGACTCTTATTAAATTTTACTATGTTAGTCTTTATGATTTGTCGCATTTTAATATTCTTATCGTCTTAGTAAAGGTATCCTAATGCTAAAGATATTTATTACGACGATCGATTTCACGTTATAGGTTATACGTATATACTTTTAGACGCTGTCAAGTCTTCAGGTGGGGAGGTATTTTGAAATACCTTTATTAACCTTTAGACTTAACCACAACTACGTTATATCTCAGTCTCTGTGGTCACAATTTATATTCGTTACTAATTGCTTTAATCCTAATGACTCCATATCGTAAGGATGTTCTTACCTAGCATATATCTCTTACTCCAATACATCTTGTATTTATAATCAAGCATATCTTATCTCAAAGATTATCTCCTTAGTGTATCAATTATGACAAAACCCTTTCATTATTCATTCCGTGAGTACAATCCTTTACTCCTTTAATTTCAACTGTTGCACCCCCTTTTTATTACTTAAAATCTCTATATCCATATTCTGTTAATTAATCCTCCGGTATTGGGGTACTCATTTATCAGTATGTAGGCATTCATGCCTTTTACTCACTTATATGCGAATGAAGGCGGTATGAATAAATGTGTGGCACCAGGATCAATAAACATATGTACTGCATTATTCATAACAAGTGTGGTATCTTACACCACATCCATGAAACATCAATAGTATCCTGGTCCAAGACATCCTCTCGCCTTCGTCCAACAGACTACTTTCCTTTTTCTTTTCTTTTCGGCTATTGCCTCCCTTTTCGTTGCAGCTATACCAACTAAGTTTTTCTCTGTCTATTTACTTTTCTGTGGGGCAATCTCGCCCAACTCTGTGTAATCAAAATCAATGGTCCGTCTTACCACATTTAACGACCATTTTCATCAATACAGTGTAGGTATAGACCCTCCTCCCGTGGTATCCACCACACATTCACACTGCTTACACTGCTACCCTACTTCGTAGCAGGTCGGGGTCCTCCAATCACAATGCCCCTCAAGAGTGCCAAAATTGGATGCACTGGGGTCTTACCAATTATCTTACTCCATGACTCGTCAAATTAAATCTTTTACCAATTACCATTTTCCCATTTTATCATCTTTGTCAATTCTCGATTCTCTTTCGGTCTCTATTTTAGCCTTTACTACCTTTCCCAATCTCAGAGGCGTGCAAGTCATGTTCTTATTTACCCAACTGTAAATCTGCGCACTGCCTCGGTATAGGTAATATCTCGCGGGGCCAATCGAACTCAAGTTGAAAAGTTGAGCCATTTCATGAACTTTTAGACATCTCGACTGTCACTTGTTCATAGTGTCGAGGTAATATCTATCCAAGAATATAATTGAGTTGTATACTCATGAATAAATCAATTTCTTTTAAACAGTGTCCGGGATATTCTATCACCGGAATACATCCAAAATATTTCTCATCTCAGCTCTGGATGTTTAACACTTAAGATGGGTCGAGCGGGTTTCCACCAATGCTCCGCTGCGCCCTCTGATCTTATTCATAATCTGAGCAATTAGCTCCTCAAAATAATCTCCACACTCCGCTCCAATCTCGCGAAGCGTGTCTCAATACTGTCCGATCTCTCTGTCGGACTCTGTGAGGCATTCTCAACATTCGCCTCTATTCCCATTTCATTCTGATTCTCATAGGTCAACTCAGCACGATTTAGCAGACTCAGGTCTACCTCTACGACCTCTGCCTCGTGCACTATTTCATCTAACGCGACTCATATTTGGCATTCCTGCATTCTCGATCATTTCTTAGTCAAAACCCATCTCGATATACACTATTGTATCTAACCAAGCACAGTAACACGGGGATGTAATTTTCTAATTACTGACACTGACACACATCAGACCAATTTCTGCTCTGATACCATAATAATTGTCACGACCCAAACTACCCAAAAATCAGAGTTAATTTTTTGCGTTTTATTATTTACTTAAATTCTTACCTATCCTCGAATCGTGACCAACACTCCACTAATAATTGGGCTGTGCGTCAATGCCAGTCCCACCATTCAATTATCATCTAACTTATTTCTTCTCCAATCATTTATAATTGTTTACATTAATTATACATCCCCTAAAGTTCCTTACAAACATGTTACTGTGCTATGCTTATGTAGATACAATATGTACAAGTGTATATACCTTATGTTGATGGGCAGCAGCGGATATTCGGAATGCAGTACTGAGTCGTCGCAACTTCAACTGGAGATTATCTGTGGGAGAAAATGAAAGGGGTGAGCACATCAAGCTCAGTAAGGCAATCCTACGAAAAAGTAGGTAACCATACTACCTACATGAACGTGGTGCCATGCATAAACCACCCTTTCTCCACACATTTTAAAACAATGATATGCGTTATGATGTTATGTAAAACACATTTGCACGGAAAATCAACATGCAATTATTACAAATCATTTCTTTCTCAATTAAAATTTTCACAATAAAGTCAGGACTCGACCCCTCCTGCGGGTGATCCTGACTCACACAAAACCATGAAAACGGTTTACATCACACGTGGGTTTGAAAAGCATGGAAATACCATCATGCAAATTTAGTTTAAAAACCCAGTTTAAAGCATCGAAATCGTCGACATGCGAGACGAGGCAATATCTGTATAACGACAATAACCAGGACTATGGCCATATCTGTCCTCGGGAGTTCCTCAGCTACACGGATCCTAGTGTGTGGGTTCTCACCATGATCGGGAACCGCCCAAGAGGTGGGTCAATCCATCCCGTCAGTCTTATCCGATCCCAGGCATCCGAAGATGCTGCATCCGGAGATGCCGTATCCAAAGATACCACACGGTACATCGTACTCCATGCTACTTGCACGGTACATCGTACTCCGTGAACCCATATAATATCTCTAGGTACTCCAGCCCAATTGGCCTGCTTCCCACAGAGGTTTGTTTCTCAATACTCATGCCATGTCTCAAAACGCACGTGCGAGCCTATTAAATCGGTGACACACAGTCTACCCGATGCTCCAAGCACGGCTCATCGCATGTTCTCATAAAATCAGTGCGAGCGATGCTCAGCACTCTCATCAACTCAAATAAAACTGGCAGAGCCCGCTTTACATCCCCACAAGGCCGCCAACCTCATCCCTCACTCTCACCCCACCTAAGAGGTCTCTTGAGCCTGTTGGGCCTTTTGGCTGACTCCAAGGGCAGACAGCGCTACTCCACAAATCCGGTAAAACTAGTGCGAGCTAAGCTCAGCACTCTGTATATAAATCACATGAAAATCTTATAAAATCTGGTACGAGTTAAACTCTAGCACCCTGTCTCGAAAAAGCATATGAAATCTGGCGCGAGTTGTACTCTAGCACCTATGCATGTAAAACTCTAGTGCGAGCTCTCGCTCTAGCACTAATGTGTGCATCACACAAATCGACAACATCGTGCGAGCTGAGCTCTAACACGTCACATGTCAATAAAAAAACACGTAGGCGGCTCTGTTTCCTCAAAACAATTTTCAAAACAATATCACGTTGAAAGTATGCAATGTTGTGCATTTTCTTTCAAGGTGAGCCAGCCTACTCATGCATGCATCAAAACACCTCCAGAATGAGCAGAAACCTTTTGTTCTTGCTCCTCCCAATTTTTCCTAACTTTGTAAACTTTACCCTTAACAAGGGTATTTTGGTAATTTGCCCATTCGGGGCACTAAAATTATTAATTAACCTCTAGACCCTTCAGATAAATTTTTAAATGACTGCAATGAATTTAAAACTTCGTAAAGTTTACCTCTAGCAGTCCGCAGAATTCCCTTACCTTATTTTCCTGTCGAGTCTGACCTTTTCTTTTCCACTGTTGTCTCATCGCGCAGTCCGTTATGCTCCCAATCAAATGCCCGGAACTGCGTATCAATATTCCTCAGGTCAGATAACATACAATTTAATTGTATTTAATCTTTTCTGGGTTTAATTTAAATCATTGGGTCCGTTTACCCTTATTGGGCCCGATCGCACCTTAATGGGCCTTAATCGGCCTTAAGCCCGTTTTCCACTTAATTTTCACCTTATCGAGGCCTATTGGGCTCATTGGGCCCATCAGTAATTTATTGGGCCTCGTCCTAGCTCTCGAATAGCTAAATTTACTATTTACGACAATTATCTAAATTTCCATAATTTAATTCAATTTATGCGGAAATTAAATCAATATCACGCATAACGAGGTAATTGTCGTAAATAAGGGTCACTTACCCGAGATTCCATGCTAATCTGCAAATCGAGGCTATCTCGAGCCCTCGGTGGACGCCAATCGTCGAGCTACATAATTTCACAATTTTTCCGGGTAAGTTTCTAGTCGGAAATTAATTAAATAAAATATTTCAAAATTTAAATCGGTCAATTCGACCACTTACCGACTTACCCGAAGCTCGATTGCATCATAGGAATTTTCTCCAATTTTTTTCTCTTTTTCTTCTTCCCTTTTTCTCCCTTTTTTCCTCTCTTTTTGGCTGAACCGGTTCAGCCCGGTTCGGACCGGTTCAGACCGTCGGTTCTCTCCGGTTCAACTGGTTCACCGCCGGTTCACCACCTTGCCGGCCGGTTCTCTGCCGACTTCCACCGCCAGCAGCTCCGTGAGGCTGTCCGCAGCTCGAATCTGCCCTCGGTTTGGGTCGAGGTCGCCGGAATGCCGTCGGTCCGGCTCTTCTCCCTCGGCCGTCGGACCCATTTTCTTCCTCTTGGACGTCGCCGGCGATTCCCGCCGTCTCTTCGGGTGCTATCGATCTCAAAAGCACCGCCGTCGCCTGGGCTCTCGAAATCGGGCCTTGGTTCCTCCCGGATAGCCGCCGTTCGCCGCCGGTGGCCACTTCTTTCCCGCGGCCTTTCTCCTCCCGATTCGTCGGATTCTGGCGTCGGTAGGCTGCACCTTCGGTACCATCTTGCTCACCGTCCTCCCCTCTTCCATTTTCGACCCCTGGCCCGGCCATCGGCCGCCGGACGGTGGTCGGGTCTTCTTCGATTTTCTCGGCTCCGTTTGGCTTCTCTCTCCCCGACCCGTTTCTCTCTTTTTTTTTTTGTTTTTTTCTTCTCTTCTTTTTTTTTTGTTTTATTATTTTTTTTTTTATTATTTTTATTTATTTTAATTATTTTACTATTCATTAAAATACATTAAAATACCCAAATATCTACACTTATATTATTTTTATTCTACTTTAATTTATTTAATTTAAATTTAATTTATTAATTATATTTTTCTCTAAATTTCGATATTATTTCTTCGCGTTTTTCGAGATATCGTTTCGGTAATTTTTTTCGATATTCTTAAAATTTTCGAATCTTGATCAATCGACCCAAAATTTATAATTTCCTTATTATCGATCAAGACATTTTACATCCGTATTTTTAATTAAAATTTTCTTATCGTCCTAACACCGGGTTTTGGTATTTTTACCATTTTACCCCTGCTCCTGTTTCGGAATCAATTTAACCTGACCTTCCTTCATACATCCCTCGTATTTACTTATTTAATTTTTGTATTTTATTTAAATTTGGGTCTTACATTAGTGGGTAGTTTGATCTACTTAACTTTAACCACACCTGATATTTCTTATGCAGTTGGTATAATGAGTTGGTTCATGCAAAATCCAAAGAAGTTTCACTTGGAAGCAGTTCGGCGAATTTTGAAATATGTGAAGAATATGTTTGACTATGATGTCATGTATAAGAAAGGTGGAGATTGCAAGCTAGTTGGTTATTGTGATGATGACTATGTAGGTGATCATGATACCCGACGCTTAACTACCAGGTATGGTTTTGTGCTTGGGTTGAGAGCAATTTCTTGGTTCAGCAAAAAGCAGCCAACTATATCTTTGTCAACAACCAAAACAGAGTATCGAGCTGTGGCAATGGCAACTCAAGAGAGCGTTTGGCTTATACATTTGTTGAAGGACCTGCGTCACCTAAAAATTATGCAGGTCCTTTGTATTACGACAACCAGTTGACAATAAGTTTGGCGGAGAATCCAATTTTTCATTCAAAAACTAAACATATGGATGTGCATCATCATTTTATCGGGGAAAAAGTTTTGCAAGAGGAAATTGTATTAGAGTATATTAAGACAGAAAACCAAGTTACAAATTTATTCACAAAAGGCTTGAGTGGCAACAAATTTGAAAATTTCTACCCACAGCTCATGATGGTAGAAAAAAACGAAAGCTGGTGCTGAGAGGTACCAGCACATGTTGATTGTTTTCTTTTTAAATTTAAGTTGTTAGCATAAATTGTTACTGCTTTATTTATTACTAAGTAAAATATTAGTGAGATAAAGTCTGTAACTATTTTTTAGCTAGTTCTTAGTTGTTGTTTAAATTGCCAGTGTTATCCTATTTTTTAGAGATTTGTTAAGTTGTAGTAGTAGAGTTAGTGAAAGAGAACAAGGTAACATGATCTTTCTTTGTATGCCTATATAAGGTAGAGTAATTCTATTAAATGAATTGTCTCCATTTCTCCTCTTGTGTTCCATGAAGTTATTTTATGAATGTATTTATTTTCTTATTGTCTTTTGCCATTTTATTTTCTTTCTACGAGATGCCAAATATAACTCATTTTTTAAAGTTTTGTGACATTCACTTATATAATTTTTTCAACTTTTAGTCTATTTCACTTTCGTATTTTTTATTCATATCGTATCTAAAATTATCAATTCTAATTTGAAGTCATTTGTGGATTAACAATGATATTTGAAATCTTAACTTTATTATCAGACATGTTTGCATACACGAACTATGTGGGAATTCTTTCTGAAATTTGGGGAAGAACAGGAGAAGGCGATCAATAACAACTTCGAAATTCTGAGAACAATGGAGAAGTATGGGCTCGGAGACAAGAAGTTTTTTTGGAGGTGACAAAATTGGGCTACCTGATCTTATGGGTTATCCACTTGTTGGTGGCTATGGAAGAGATAGTAGGACTGAAGCTTATAAAAGCTTCCCTCGCCTACAAACATGGATGAAGAATATCTGCGAACAACCTATAATCAAATACAATGTCCCAGATCACAATAGAGTAGTAGATTTCCTGAAAATAAGAAGAGAAGCGTATAGAATATCAGCACGTGCTCATCATAATCTGTAGCAAGAAAAATAGCTGCGAGGTTGAACTTCAACTGTACATCTAATCAATACATACATACATATATATATATGTATATACATATATACATATATATATATATATATATATATATGAAAGTTGTGAAATCCAAAATGCCTTCGTCAGTTATATTATTTTTTAAAATGTGATCCAAACATCGATTTACAATTGAATAAAAAGAAATAATTGTATAAAATAATTACTTCATTTCAATACATATTTGTTCAATTTAAATCATGTCACAGGGGTTGATTGGGTTGTTTTTTAGTTTTTGTTTCTCGTTTCCTTTTTTGAAAAATTTATTATGTAATAGTTTCAAATTCTAAAGAACAAAAAACATTTTTAGTTAATATTCTTACCTACAGAAAACAAATATTTAAATTGAATCAGATATAAAAATTCAATCGCAAAATAAAATCTACAAATAATATCATGTACATAACATAAAATAATATTATTTTATATAATTTAATGTTGAAAATAAATATCTTCATTTAATTATATTAAATTTAATATAATTTAAATAATATTATAATTAAGTATAACATATCAAACAAAATAATTCAATTAAAAATAATGTTAATAAATTTTTTAAATATTTTTATTAGATAATAATTAAAATTAATAAAATTCTAAAATTTTATATATTAAATAATAATATGAATTAATAAATTATAATAATATCATTTAATTGTCTTAATAATATTAAATTATTTAAAAGTAGTAGTGATATATTTTGATCTAATTGAAAAAGTAAAATTAAACAATAACATTGTTGTTGTGTAAATTAATAGTTAATTACATGGATAATTATCCTAGTTATATTAGATAATAGCACTTAGCAATAATATTAATTATTAACATATCAAAATTATAAGTAATGATATTATTTAAAGTATATATAAAATATTCAATAAATTATTATACAAATTTAAATTAAATAATATTATGATATTATAGTTTAATGTGATTTATTTTTTTGGTTACAATTTAATATAATTTCTTGATCTTTACATTTATTAAGTTTTTATATAAAAATAAATATATTAATTTTAAACTATTTGTTTTTAATTAAAGGATATTTTATATTAATTTTTAATATTATTTTATTTTAAATTTAATTTAATTTATATTTATTATAAAAATATATTAATATTATATTAATATATAGACATTATTGTCTTACTTATAAATAGTACCTGAAATGAAAATATATTTTCATAAACAATAAAAATAAGAAATTTTTTAAAATTTTATTTTTGTTTTTGATTTTTTTAAATAAAAACACCTTACCAATAATGTTTTTCTGCTGCTGTTTAAAAAATTAAAAATAAAAACAAAAAACAAGAGTGATACTAAACTACCCCTAATATTTGTTAAAATTCAAGTCTTCCCACTAATATGTTAGTAATTGTATATATAAACAGATTACTTTGTTTTGCAAATGTTAAAGTTTTTCGTATACTTAACCTGTCATCTATATCAAATATATTAATCATGTTTAATTGTGTCAGAAGCATCTAATTATGTCACATTACATGAATCTCATACGGTATCTGACATGAAGTAGGATTGAGATAAATCAATTGTCACATCTATATGGGACCACTGAACTATGTATATTTGAAGAGTTGAAGCACTCCTCTGCTTCTTTAGATATCCAAATAAATAATATATATTGCTTAAATGCCCTTTGGATATTCAAAACGGGACTGTGAGGATCTCTCGGGATTATCATGTAAATAGAAGACACAATACTGAGTCTCCGAAGTCAAGACTGCATTAGCCACTTGTTCATCAACTATAAATTAAATAAAAACAGGAACCTTTCAATGGGCCAAAACATTTGAAACATCAATCAGACGTTACTCATCACTTCCTCAAAATTCCAACCGATTTGGTAGTAATAATAATTTATAATTTAATAATAAATTTAATTTAAATAAAAGATATAATTAATTTCGATAAAATTAATAATAAAAAATAATTTTTAAAAATATATATTTTAATAAAATAATAAAATATATTTAAAATAATGAGTTAAACGTTGTAATTACCTTTTACCAGTTAAAAATTTCACCGTAGCTCCATCGCACGAGATCCGATGAAATTTAAACAAAGCATAAATCAGGTAGGAGAGTCAAATGCGGAAGCAAAATATTCTACTATTAATAATTAATTTTTATGGTGTGTTGCTCAGATAGAATAGTTACGAATTGTTTACGTCATTATCTTAATTTTTGTGCCACGTGCTACTAAAAGTTCTGTAAGACAAAAAATAATCAGTGGAATATTGATTCCCCAAACAAATTGTTGAGTCACAGTTGAAGTAAGGAATCGAGAGCAAATGGATGGAACCGTCATTCCCTCTAAGCAATCAAAACAATATACTTCGGAGCCCAAGTCCATGTAATCTATGATTAATATCTTAATTTTTTTATAATTTAATTTTATTTTAGTTCTTGAAATTACTTTCAAAACTTTAATTATCCACTAATAATTTCAATAATAATAATAATATCCCTTGAAGATCTCAACGAAATGGATATCCGTTAATTTTGAACTACTCGACTTCGAACTCAATTATTTATTTAATTATCCAAACCCTATAATTATCTAATTATTTTTTAAAATCACTATGCAAATCATTTCCTACTAAATTTAACAATACTTGTTTATTACCTAAACTCATTTACTTACTTGATTATTCAACCAAAATTTGACAAACCCATTGATTGACCCGAATGTATATCCAGTTATTTTAACACCCAATCTATGCAGTTTTTTTATTAATTAAAAACATAAAATCAAAGTGTTATGACTAAAATGAAATAAGAAAAAAGAGAAAAAATAATATATTACGTGTCATTATTACAATGCGCCACATATCATCATTATAAGGCGCCACGTATCACATTACAATTGAATACAGTTGAGAGAAGACTCTATGTTCAAATTTACATTGACGATTTTATCTTCGAATATTTCTGCTTAATGTAGACGGGCAAATATGTAATTAAAGAGGGGATTACTCCCTATAAATAGGGATCAAGTATGATTTATGAATTCAATTAATTCTCTATTTTTTACTTTACTGAAACTCTGTCGAAATTTGGTTCTGACTTAAGCATCGGAGTGCTTACGCAGGGAAAAACTCATGCGTCCCTCTGATTATTCCTGTTCTTGCAGAGTTTTCGGTAACACGTGGCAGAAAGATCGAAGCGAAGATGTCAACAGTACATCATCGTTGTGATTGGCAACAACAATTGGCGCCGTCTGTGTGAATCGAAAGAAAAGTTTTCTACTCTACAACAATGGTACAGACATGCTCAATAGCAAGGATGAATGATGAGAATGAGGATATGACAATGTCATGCCTCAGAAGCGCGAAAAAATGGGGCTGATTTAAACTTTTTATCCATTAACTTTGTTGTTTTCTTGTCTATGTCTAGATTTAAAATCTTTTTCATTTTCCAGAATCTCATTACATTACATACATTCTGTATATATATAATCATTTACAACTATTACATCCCGACTATTATATACAATAGTGTCTATTCTGTATCACATGTCTGGAATACGAGTAAGACTGTAACTCAAGGCTACGAAAGTATCCGATGAAAGGTCGGACTATCTCGTCAACGACCACAGTCTCGTATGTGCAGTAGACTCGCTATAGATAATCTAAGAGATGGAGAGGAGGGGGGTGAGTTTTTCAGACTCAGTTAGAGATACATTTAAAATAGTTTTAAATACTCAAAACATGGTAAAACTCATGGTTTTACAAATCAGCATACTTATACAGTGGAGTAGAGATGCTTACATTTCATAAAAGCAGCAAAAACATGCTTAAATCATAAGTTTACACATCATGCATCATTTTGGTAAAACTCATATAAAGTATGCATATCACGTCGTGTATCAAAACTTAATCATGCTATCATAACATGCTTATTACTTTGAAAATGAAATCTTATTGTCATATGCACAATTCGTAAAACATACTCATGGCTACCTTTAAAATCTCATCATAAAAAATCTGTGCTCAATAAAATCATAAAACAGGTAGTATGAAATGTGTGAAAACATATATATATATATATATATATATATATATATATCATTCCGTCAATTTATCATGTAGGGTCAAGCAATTGTCTCATATACTAGTCCCGAAGGACATCATACATCTGGTCCCGTAGGAGGTTCATCATAGGTACATATGGCCATTATACAGGGGAGTCGTAGGACTGGATCAGGGTCGTACGCTGCCCTACCTCTTGTGCACCACTAAATGAGAACTATACGCACGAACTCACGTGCATCTCCAAGTGTGGACTATACGCATGTTTCTCATATCACGTCAGAGCCTGCCCGTTCTCTGGCCGTCGGCTAGGTAGATCCTCGATCGTCTCCATACGCTACCCTATGTATGCGAGATCGACCCCAGATCCTTTGACTATCGTCATATTATGTCCTTTTACCCCACAAAAATTATTTTGGGCCTCTTACCCAATTTATCAAAATCATTTCGAGCCTCATACCCATGTACTGAAAACCATTACGGGACTCTAACCTGATTCTCAAAATCGTTACGGGACTCTAACACGTTTCTCATAGAAAAGATGGTTTTCATAAATCATTACGGGACTCTAGCCCGTGTAAACATGAAAAGCATTTTTATCATAGTCATTTCTTGGGTATATATGTACCCCATATAATGAAAACATAGTTTCGTAAAACATTCCCGAGACTTTAACCCGTAAACTCATGGAAAACATACTATGCTTTCATTTCATAAATGAAAATCACTTTTAGATACATAAACATAAATACTAAAATGTATCTCATGCAATAAAAGTCATTTTGAAAGGCTTGGATAGACTTATGTCACGACCCGAACTACCCAAAAATCAGAGTTAATTTTTCGCGTTGTGTTATTTTCTTACTTAAATTCTTACCTGTCTTCTGATCGTGACCACACTCCACTAACAAATTGGGCTGTGCGTCAATGCCAGTCCCACCATACATTTAGCATCTAACTTAATTTTTCTCCAGTTATTTATAATTGTTTACATTATTTATACATCCCCTAGAGACACTTACAAACATGTTACTGTGCTATGCTTATTTAGATACAATATATACAAGTGTATATGTACCTTAAATGATGGGCAGCAGCGGATATCCGGAATGCAGTACGGAGTCGCCTCAACTTCAACTGGAGATTATCTGTGGGAGAAAATGAAAGGGGTGAGCAAATCAAGCTCAATAAGGCAATCCTACGAACAAGTAGGTAACCATACTACCTACATGAACGTGGTGCCATGCATAAACCACCCTTTTCCCTACACATTTTAAAACAAATGATATGAATTATGATGTTATGTAAAACACATTTGCACGAAAAATTTCACATGCAATTATATTCAAAATCATATCTTTCTCATTTAAAAATTTCACAATAAAGTCAGGACTCGACCCCTCCTTCGGGTGATCCTAACTCACACAAAACCATGAAAATCGGTTTACATTCACACATGGGTTTGAAAGGCATGGAAATACCATCATGCAAATTTAGTTTAAAACCCAATTTGATTTCATCAAAATCGACGACATGCGAGACTAGGCAACGTCTGTATATCGGCAAATAACCAGGACTATGGCCATATGTGTCCTCGGGAGTTCTTCAGCTACACGGATCCTAGTGTGCGGGTTCTCCCCATGATCGGGCACCGCTCGGGAGGTGGGTCAATCCATCCCGTCAGTCTTATCCGATCCCATGCATCCGAAGATGCTAACGTATCACAAAGATACCAACGTATCACACAGATACCATACGGTACATCGTACTCCGTGGACCCCCAGCCTTATCCCTCGTTCGGGCTCATCAGCTGGTCCTCCAACCCTTATCCCTCGTTCGGGCTCATCAGGTGGATCTCCAACCCTTATCCCTCGTTCGGGCTCATCAGGTTGTTTCTCTAACCCTTATCCCTCGTTCGGGCTCATCAGGTTGTTTCAACATGCCATGTCTCAAAACGCACGTGTGAGCCTATTTAATCGGTGACACACAGTCTACCCGATGCTCCAAGCACGGTTCATCACATGTTCTCATAAAATCAGTGCGAGCGATGCTCAGCACTCTCATCAAATCAAGTAAATCTAGTGCGAGCTAAGCTCTAGCACTCTGTATGCAAACTGTATAAAAATCTGGTACGAGCGAAGCTCTAACACCCTGTCTCAAAATCATATAAAAATATGGTGCGAGTTAGACTCTAGCACCCTGTCACGAAAATCATATATGTAAGAATCTGGTGCGAGTTAGACTCCAGCACCTATGCATGTAAAACTCTAGTGCGAGCTCTCGCTCCAGCACTAATACGTGCATCACACAAATCGAAAATATCGTGCGAGCTGAGCTCTAGCACGTCACATGTCAATAAAACACGTAGGCGGCTCTGTTTCCTAAAAACAGTTTTCAAAACAATTTCACGTTGAAAGTATGCAATGCTGTGCATTTTCTTTCAAGGTTAGCCAGCCTACTAATGCATGCATCAAAACACCTCCAGAATGAGCAAGAACCTCTTGTTCTTACTCCTCCCAACTTTTCCTAAATTTGTAAATTTTACCCTTAACAAGGGTATTTTGGTAATTTGCCCATCCGGGGCCCTAAAATTATTATTTGACCTCTAGACCCTTCAGGTAATTTTTTTAAAGACTGCAAATGAACTTAAAATTGCGTAAAGTTACCTCTAGCAGTCCGCAGAATTCCCTTACCTTATTTTCCTGTCGAGTCTGACCTTTTCTTTTTCACTGTTGTCTCGTCGCGCAGTCGGTTATGCTCCCATCAAATGCCCGGAACTGCGTATCAATATTCCTCAGGTCAGATATTATACAATTTAATGGTAATTCCTATTTTCTGGGATTAATTTAAATCATTGAGCCCGTTTACCCCTATTGGGCCCGATTGCACCTTAATGGGCCTTAATCGGCCTTAAGCCCGTTTTCCACTTAATTTTCACTTATCGAGGCCTATTGGGCTCATTGGGCCCACTAATAATTTATTGGGCCTCGTTCTAATTCTTGAATAACTAAATCGATTATTTACGATAATTTATCTAAATTTCCATAATTTAATTCAATTTATACGGAATTTAAATTCATATAACGCATAACGATGTAAATTGTCGTAAATAAGGATCACTTACCCGAGATTCCATGCTAGTACGTAAATTGAGGCTGTCTCGAGCTCTCTTTGGATGCCAATCGTCGAGCTACACAATTTCATAATTTTTCGGATAAATTTCTAGTCGAAAATTAATTAAATAAAATATTTCAAAATTTAAATCGGTCAATTTGACCGCTTATCGACTTACCCGAAACTCGATTGCATCACTGGAATTTTTCCTAATTTTTCCTCTTTTTCTTTTTCCCTTTTTCTCCCTTTTTTCCTCTCTTTTTGGCTGAACCGGTTCAGTCCGGTTCGGACCGGTTCAGACCGTCGGTTCACTCCGGTTCGGCCGGTTCACCGCCTTGCCGGCCGGTTCTCTGTCGGCTTCCACCGCCAGCAGCTCCGCTGGGTCGTCCGCATCACGAATCTGGGCTTGGTTCGCCTCGAGCTCGCCGAAAAATGGCCGGTCCGGCCTGTTCTCCTCCGACCGTCAGACCCATTTTCTTCTTCCGCCGTTTTCGGCGTTTGCCGGCAGTTTCGCCGGTCGTGGCTGCCACCAATCGGCTCACCGGTGCCTGGGGAAGCTTCGGCTAGGGTCGGTCGGTGCCGAATCGTCGCCGGTCGTCGGGATCGGCTTCTCTTCTCTCGGTTTCGGTTTTCGCTCCGTTCACCGCCGTTTGCCGCCGTTCGAGCCTCCATGGGGCCGGTGGTGGGTCGACCCTCGTTGGGCTTTCCTTTGCCGGCCTCGCCTGGTCGCCTGGCCGCTGGTGGCTCCTCGGTCGGTTGCTTCGTTTTCGTTTCCTCTTTTCGCGTTTTTCGCGTTTCAGATTTATTTTTTTTCTTCAGAATCTTTATTATTATTATTATTATAATTTATTTAATTATTTCACTATTCATTAAAATACTCCATAAAATCCAAAATATCTACACTTATATTATTTTTATCCTAATTTAATTTATTTAATTTAAATTTAATTTATTAACTATATTTTTCTCCAAATTTTCGATATTATTCCTTCGCGCTTTTCGAGATATCGTTCCGGTAATTTTTTCGGTATTTTTAAAATTTCTGAATCTTGATCAATTGACCCAAATTGTATAATTTCCTCATTATCGATCAAGATATCTTACATCCTTATTTTTAATTAAAATTTTCTTATCGCCTTAATACCGGGTTTTGGTATTTTTACCATTTTATCCCTGCTCTTGTTTCGAAAATCAATTTTACCAGACCTTCCTTCCTACATCCCCTATCTTTTCTTATTTAATTTTCGTATTTTAATTAAATTCGGGTCTTACAGCTTATTCCGGTTTTGAGTGAATAGTATTCTTTTCAACTTTCGAGAAAGCTCTTTTTCATGAAAACTCAACTAACTATCCACATAAACATTTGGTAAGGTTGAGGAGTACTAATACTACTCTAAATTATATCTCTTATCTCTTAGCAACTAATGTAGAGCACTTTCCTTGATGCTCGAATTTAACTTGTAAAACATGTCGATAGACCGAGCTGCTGCAAAACAAGTTCAACTTATCACATATGGCTTAAATTCATTCCAACATATACAAATATGTGATTATATCGAAACTTTGACCAAAAGTTGACTTTTAATCGATTTTACTCTTTTTGCTTGATTTTATCGGTATAAACCTCGTTTTAATCGTATTCAACTCAATAAATATTTTCTCATATTTACTATTGTCGATTTAGCTAATTAGGCCAATTTCTCTCTTATTAGGCCCGATTGCACCTTAATGAGCCTTAATCAGTTTTAAACTCGTTTCCACTTATTAATTCTTTCATCAAGGCCTATTGGACTCATTGGGCCCATCAGTACTTATTGAACCTTTTTCTAGACTCTTTGAATAGCCCGTATATCATTTACAACAATTTAATTAAAAATCTCACTTTAATCCACTAGATGCGGAATTTAATCCGTAACTCGTAAAATAAATCTTTAATACGCGATAATTACATAAATTGTAGTAAATGAGCTTTACTTACCCGAGATTATACGATGGTGCGTAAATCGAAGTTTGATCGGGCTCACGTATGCGATTTATCGTCGAACTGCATAATTATATATTTAATTCTGGGTGAATTTTTGATCAAATATAATTTAAATAAATTTTTCAAAAATTAAATCGGTCACTTTTGACCTCTTACCGACTTACCCGAAGTTCGGTGTATCCCCAAAATTTTTTTCTTTTTCCTTTTTCTCTTTTTCTTCCCTTTTTCTTTTTTTCCCCTCTTTCTTGGCTGAACCGGTTTGGTCCGATTCAACTCGATTTAGACCGGTCGGTTCAGGCTTTCTCGTCGCCGTTCGCCACTTTTTCTGCTGGTTCTCGGGCCGTTTCTGGCGTCGCTCGGTGCGCCTGGAGCAGGGGAACGTTCAGCTAGGGTCGACTAGGGTTAATCACCGGTGGAATCGCCGAACTCTTCTTCTCTCCCCCCGCGGCTTGCTCCCTTGATCCGCCGGATGTCGACATTTTCGACGCGCGTCGTCTGTGGCAGGAGGGTCGGGCAGTTGTGGGCTAGATTTTTCGTTGGTCATCTGGCTTTCTCGGTCACCGGTGGTGGCTCACCAGTCTTGGGTTTCCGTTTGAGCCTCGTCTTCTCTCTCGCGTTTTGCTTTCTGTTTCCTTTCTCAATTTTGCAATTTCACGTTTTCAATTTTCAGTTTGTTTTTTTTTTAATTTCATTATATTTTATTTTAATCAAATAAAATATAATAAAATACCCAAAATATCTCAAAAATCATATTTTATTTAATTAATTAATTAAATTAATTTATTTTAACTTTTTCGGTGTATTTTTCGCATATTTTCAGGATAATGTCCTAGACAAAAATTACAAAAATTCGTAATATCTTCGTATCTTGACCAATTGGACTCGGAATTCCATAATTTCTTCTTTGTCGATCAAGATTTCCTAAATCCATATTTTTAATGAAATTTTCTTATCGAATTTACACCGAAATTAGGATCTTTTGACCATTTTACTCTTCTACACGTTCGGAATCAATTTAGACCGATTTTTCTTCTCAGACTCACTATCTTTTCTCATTTAAATTTCGTATTTTCATACCTCCACTACATCATTCACATTCATATGTTCTAAATCATCCATCTTATGATTCAAATTAATGAACATAGTGGAAAAAATCTGGGTTTCACAAGCAAGTTCTCCATTGAACGACTTTGGAGAGGAAGCTCGGGGAGAGAGAGAGAGAGTCAAATATGATGATAATCCCTGTAGCAGAATTTGAAGCTGTGAGGAAGCAGGGAGAAGAGACTACCTAAGCTTTACGCGCAATGATTAACTTGTTCAAGGGTAACTTCCCGGAGTTGAATCTGTCGTTGGCTGTTCAGAACTTAGTGGAGGAAAGAACACAGAGAAGGAATACTTCGGAGGCTGGGGAGCTCAGAGGGTGCTGAAGACCCTGTGCATCTGGCTGTGGAAGATCTTATGCGTGAGGCTGTGGGAGGCCTGAGATGACAAAGTACGCGAAACACCCTGCGTGAGAATGCGCAAGACCTTTACCGCCAGGGTGCGCGAGAGCATATGCGCGAGGGTGTGCAAGATCTTTTTCGTCAGGGTGCGTGAAAGCCTGCAAAAGACCTTTGCCTCCAGGGTGCGCGAGACCATATGCGCGAGGGTACGAAAGACTTTGGCCGCCAGGGTGAGCGAGAGCCTGCGCAAGACCTTTGCCGTCAAGGTGCGCGAGGCCATATGCGCGACGGTACGGGAGACTCTAGCCGCCAAGGTGAGCGAGACCCTGCGAAAGACTTATTGCGTGGGAGTGTGTGAGACCTATATTGTTAGGGTTTGTAAGACCCTGCGAAAGACTTGATGAGCCAGGGTGCGCCAGAATCCATTCGCGAGGGTACGAGAGAGTTTGGCCGCCATAAAACGCGAGACTTGGGACGCCAGAATGCGCGAGACCCCTTGCTCGAGAGTGCAGAATATCTGAGGCATCAGGGTGTGCAAAATCCCTTGCGTGAGGCTGAAGGCTTGAGACGTTGAGGTAGGAGAGACGCTGCACGGGAGATAGTTAGGGACCTGCGACGCCCGAATGTCGAAAGTCTTGAAAGTCCAATTGAAATAGATGCTGAATATATGGATCGTAGAGGAGGTGATGAAAATGACACCGAAATGGTCCAAGATCGACCTGCGCCCACAGAACAAGATGCCATGGACATGAAGAGAATGGTTGAACGAATCTTAGAGGAAAAAAGGTTGGTTTTGGCTGAAGAGAACTAGAGAAGAAGAATCTTATTCAGTGCAACGATCATGTGAAAACCACTGCCCCTAAATTTAAGATGCCGCAGATAACGCCATATGCCAGGAAAATTGATCCTTTTGACCATGTTGAAAATTACGAGTCGTTAATGGTACTACATGGATGGGAAGATGAGATTATGTGTAGGGCATTCTCCCTAACCTTAACTGGTCACGTACTGAAATGGTTCAACAACTTATCGGAAGGGTCTATCTCATCTTTCAATCAGTTGATGAGTGAATTTTTGAAGGCCTTTGCGATAAATAGTCAAAAAAGGAAGGAGGTCACTTATCTGCTCACCATAAGACAAGGGAACAAAGAGTCACTAAAAAGTTATGTCGATCGATTTCGTGATGCTACTCTTGAGGTACGTGATCTACAAGTTGAAGTAGTGGTGACAACCATGCTACAGGGGACCAGGTTTGAAAGGCTCCAAGAATCATTATCTTTGGATCAGCTAACGACAATTTCAAACTTATTCTCTAGAGCAAACAAATATATTGCTCAAGAGGAGGTGATGAAAATGATACTAACGCGAGACATGAAGGAAGGAAGGAAATGGGAAAGAGAGCCTGATGATAAAAATGCAAGAAGATCAGATAAAGCCCCAAAATTGAAGTATGATAATTACACGCAATTTATCGAACCACGTGCTTCAATTTTAGCAGCGATAGAAAGAACTGGGATGCTTTAATTCTCCATAAGAGGTGAAGGGAATTTAGGACGAGATCATGGGTCCTACTCTAGTTTTCATTCTACCTTTGGTCATACAACTGAGAAATGTTGGGAATTGATGAAACAACTTGAAAAGTTGGCTAGAGAAGGGAAGCTAGACCGCTATGTATGGAGGAATGAAAGGATTCGATACCCCACTCGTGGTCGAGGAGACGATAGACCGCGCGATAGACGCGATAATGACGAAGAAAACATGAGGAGAAACGAAAAAAAGGAAATGAGGCAAGAAGGGGAGAACGTAGGAACCAACAAATAGACAATGAACCAACAGGAGCCGCCATTCATGTCATCTCTAGTTGAGACTACATAGCTGGTAGCTCATCTGCTTCACGGAAGGCTTATGTTAGAAAAGCGTACCAGGTTCATTCTGTGATGAAAGCAGCTGAAGAGGAAGAGGCGATTACTTTCACGCCAGCAGATCAGGGAGATGTTATTATTCCACATAATGATCCTATGGTCATATCGGCAGTTGTGGCTAAACATCCGATAAGTCGAATTCTGGTAAATAATGAAAGCTCGGTGAAGCTTATCTACTGGGATTGTTTCAAAAAAATGAATCTGAGTGAAGACAGATTGAAGCCTGTAACTACTCCCTTGTTTGGCTTCATAGGAGAGAGAGTAAAGGTGACAAGGTCGATTGAACTACCTGTGACTTTGGGTGAAGATCCTAAGAGTATTATAAGACATGTTTTATTTATGGTGGTCAAATCAACATCTCTAGCTTACAATGTTATTCTCGGACGGTCATTATTAAGTGATATGAGAGTCGTACTCTCCCCATGTTACCTGTTGATAAAGTTTTCGACTCTCGGATGTGTGGGGCAAGTTCGAGGAGATCAAAAGAAAGCGAGAACGTGTAATATTTTATCAACTACAAGCAAGGAAGTTCAAAGAAAAGAAACCCTTACCATCGTCGGGGTACCTAAGCCATCACCAATGCCCAGAAAGAAGATGAAAAGTTCATAAGACAAGGAGATAGCAAAAACGTGAAATACCAACCACTTGAAACTACACTAGCAGTGAGAATTTAATTTATTTAATGTTGTTTCTTGTTACTAAACCATGAATTGAAATTTTATTTATTAAATTATGATTTATTAATATTTTATTACCTATTGAGATTTTTAACTATACTTAGTGCAAGAGCTTGAAGCGAAAAGTGCACGAGATAAGCTAAGCACTCAAACAAGGGCTTGAAGTGAAAAAATGCGCGAGGTAAGCCAGAAACCCAAAACAAAAGGCTTGAAGCGAAAAGTACGCGATGTAAACCATGAAGAAAAAAGTGCAAGAGCTTGAAGCGAAAAGTGCGCGAGGTAAGCTAAGCACTCAGACAAGGGTTTGAACCGAAAAATGCGCGAGGTAAGCTACGTACACAAACGAAGGGCTTGAAGCGAAAAGTGCGCGATGTAAGCCATGAAGAAAATGTGCAAGGGTTTAAAGCGAAAAATGCGCGAGGTAAGCCACGCACCCAAACTAAAGGATTGAAGTGAAAAGTGCGCGATGTAAGCCATGAAGAAAATGTGCAAGGGCTTGAAGCGAAAAATGCGCGAGGTAAGCCATGCACCCAAACGAAAGGCTTGAAGCGAAAAGTGCTCGATGTAAGTCATGAAGAAAATGTGCAAGGGCTTGAAGCAAAAAATGCGCGATGTAAGCCATGAAGAAAAAGAGCAAGAGCTTGAAGGGAAAATTGTGCGAGGTAAGCTAAGCACTCAGACAATAGCTTGAAGCAAAAAATGTGCGAGGTAAGCCACGCACCCAAACGAAGGGCTTGAAGCGAAAAGTGCGCGATGTAAGCCATGAAGAAAATGTGTAAAGGCTTGAAGCGAAAAATGCAATAGATAAGCCACGTACCCAAACTAAAGGATTGAAGCGAAAAGTGCGTGATGTAAGCCATGAAGAAAATGTGCAAGGGCTTGAAGTAAAAAATGTGCGAGGTAAGCCACGACCCAAACGAAAGGCTTGAAGTGAAAAGTGCGTGATGTAAGTCATGAAGAAAATGTACAAGGGCTTAAAGAGAAAAATGCGCGAGGTAAGCCATGCACCTAAACGAAGGGCTTGAAGCGAAAAATGCTCGATGTAAGCCATGAAGAAAAAGTACAAGAGCTTAAAGGAAAAAGTGTGCGAGGTAAGCTACACACTCAGACAAGGACTTGAAGCGAAAAATGCGTGAGGTAAGCCACGCACCCAAACGAAGGGCTTGAAGCGAAAAATGCGCGATGTAAGTCATGAAGAAAATGTACAAGTGCTTGAAGCGAAAAATGCGCAAGGTAAGCCACACACCCAAACGAAAGGCTTGAAGCGAAAAGTGTGCGATGTAAGCCATGAAGAAAATGTGCAAGGGCTTGAAGCGAGAAATGCGCGAGGTAAGCCACGCACCCAAGTAAAAAAAAAGCTTGAAGCGAAAAGTGAGCGATGTAAGTCAGGAAGAAAAATGTGAAAGGGCTTGAAGCGAAAAATGCGTGAGGTAAGCCACGCACCCAAACGAATGGATTGAAGCGAAAAGTGCACGATGTAAGCCATGAAGAAAATGTGCAAAGGCTTGATGCAAAAAATACGAGAGGTAAGTCATGCACCCGAGTAAAAGAAGGGCTTGAATCAAAAAGTGCACGATGTAAGCCATAAAGAAATGTGCAAAGGCTTAAAGTGAAAAATGTGCGAGGTAAGCCACACACCCAAGTAAAAGAAGAGTTTGAAGCAAAAAATGGACGAGGTAAGCCACAGAAAAATAAATAAGAAGCTTAAAGCAAAGAATATGCAAGACAAGTTATAAAGAAAGCTTAAAACGAGAATATACCATATAAGTTGTCCTAATAATACGAGAAAGTACATGAAATAATTGGTACTTTAGAGAAAAAGTAAAACATCCTATGCATATATTCAAATTCTTAGTACAGATAAAAGAATGTTGGAAACAGGAAAAAAGAAGTAGAAAAAACTAAAACTATTCCTCAGTTGGTGGGGAAGCGCCCTCGCCTGAAGAATCTGACTCGTCGCAATCCAAATCGCCTAAAGCTTCAATCACTCTCGGTTGCTGATGAGGTATCCAGGGGCTCGAAAGGTTTGAAAGATCGTCATGGGCCCCCTTCTCCAGATAAGTCTCAAAATCCTCATTATTGGGCTCATAATCTGTCCAACCTTTAAATTCACTGGTCTAGCCCTCCAATTGTCTCGACCACTGTAATTCAAGAGAAGTTTCTCCTGATCTCTCTTTTTCCAGCCAAGAGCGTGCCATGTAGAAACCATATTTCACGGAGCCAGTAGAGAATAAGAGCTTCTTGTCATGACAGTCTTGTGATAAGCGATATTCTTTAATAGTTTCGGAATGAATCTTGTTAGCACATCTTGGCTAACTGAAGAAGACGAAGGTTCTCTACGAAGGTTAGAAACTTCTTCTTCCAACCTCCCTTGGTCATACTTCAGCTCGTCATAACTGGTTTGGAGGTCTTGTAGCTTTAACAGAACTGAAACATAGTTGGACTTGAAAGAACTTAGCTCCTCCTAGGTCACGGTATAAGACTCTTATACCGTTCAAAGTTCTATTGCTCCTTGGTAAAATCCTCTTAAAGGCGGGAATAGTTGAGGCTCAGATCCTCTTTCTCTTTCTTCAATCGGTCGAGTTGCTCAGGAAGACTTTTGTACTGGCTCCTTTTAGTGAGCCACTCAGACTTTTCGGCTTTTAATTGGTGGAGCTTAGCATCAGCCTAAGTCTTATATGTCCGATACCACGTGTTGCAAGCGATTACTTTCTAAGCTGTCTGAAAGGGCATAAAGATTAAAAAGTTAGCCAAGAAAATAAAGAATAAAAAGGAAATGGAGGAAAGACAGGCAAAGAAGATACCATTATAGCTAAATAATCTGTTCGATCCTCAGGCTGAGGAAAACCCTTAAACAACTCAGTTTCATCTCTTAGGAGAATGATCGACCAACCTAAGCGAGACGCCACTCCAGGATCATGGATTGAATCATTATCGTTAACGCTTGGATATACTACGAAATTCTGCCCATGGACCATCTCGCCACTGTCCACCGGATATCTAGAAGTGTTAAGCTCAGCGATTGGAGGAAACGCTGGCTTATCTCTCATGGTCGACTCGATATACAAACATCGCCTCCCAATGCGAGATGGGCGAGCAGTGTTGCACTCCATCCGGTTAGCTCGATGATACTCTTCCAATTCAGGATCTGGAAGCTGGGGCTCCACAGCGGGCTGTTTCCCCCTATCTTGACTACGAGAGCTGAACCCCTCAGGACGAGATGGAAGAAGAGCTTGAGGAGACCCCGATCTTTCATCTCGAGAGGCTGGAGCAGAAGTACGACCATGACTTCGAGATTCTCGAGCATGATCCCTCTAGCGTCTACGTTTGTGAGGACAAGTGACTCTAACAGCATCTTCGCCTCCTTCCCATCCCTCGTCGCCTTCCCGTCGATCAAAAGCCCTCCTAAGTAAGTCCATTCCTGAAAGAAAAACAGAAAAATAAAAGTCAGAACAAACAATAGGGAAGTAAACAATTATTTACATGGTAAAATACAATATGAAATCACCCGGATCCAAATAATCATCAAAAGAATGGATGTTACCAAGGCTCTCATCCGAAGGAAACTTAAGAAAGGGGCTCCCAAAAGCCTCGCCTTGCCCCTAATCCAAATCCTCCCCGAAATCAGTGGGATTTCCCACACCTTAACTTCCTCCAGGGTGACTAGAGGGTGAGGCAGGCTCAGGTGCTGGAATCAGACCAACAGGTAGGCATCCCCAACCAGTAGCAATTATATTCTCCGAAGTTAATAAAGATAGTAAAGCATCCTCGTCATCTACTTGTAGCTGAGAAATAAGGGGACCATATACATCCCATAAATTAGATAAAGGACTAAGGTTGGATGGTCCGTGACAACTCCACTGGGTAGGGATGTTTAGAGACGATGGGACCTCAACAACAAGCAAATTCGAAGCATAATTATGTAATTTGGATGGAGGCCTCCCAAAACGTTTATTACTCTGTCCCCTCTCAAAAACTTTTTGAATACAAAAATGTGTCGAACTACGGGCACTACGAAATCTGAAAAAGGAGTTAAACAGAGAAATGGTGGGCCTGACATTAAGTCTATGACATATAATTGTAAACCCTACAACTTGTGCCCATCCATTAGGGTGAAGTTGGGCAAGGACTATCCCATAGTGTTAAAGAAAAATGACTACGAAGTCAGAAAGAGGAAAACGAAATCCAAATTTCGGTGAGGCCCGATGTATAGGAACGTCGCTACTGACACATTGGGGAGCGCGTTCTGCTGTGGTGGGGAGCCTATAATAATAACCCTCGGGAAGATGATAGGTATTACGAATATACTCGAGATTAGACTCTCTAAGTCTAGAATAAGGATCTAGAACTATTTGTTTACCACTACCTTGTCCAGCCATCAAAGAAACAAATTAATACAACAGATGCTAAGAGAATAGAGGCTCCGTCTACCTTCAGTGTAGCAGAATTACCGTGAGAGCCTGATGCTCCGAGGATAATGCCGGAGGGTCAATTACCGCAAGGATTTGATGCCGCAAGTATCGAATGCCGTGAGAGTCTGATGCCGCAAGGGTCAGATGCAGCAAGAGTCGGATGCCGCAAGGGTTGATGCCGCAAGGTTTTGCCGTGAGGGTTTGATTCAATGAGGATAGTGCCGTGAGGGTACTTCCGCGAGAGTCTACGGATGTCGTGAGGGTCTAAACCAATAATGTCGCGAGGGTCTATGCCACGAGGATCTCGCGCTAACCAAGATGCTGCGAGGGTGTGTCGTAAGGGTACTACTGTGAGAGTGGATGCCGTGAGAGTCTATCGCAAGAGTGTGTCGTGAGAGTATGCCGTCTCTGCGAGAGGAAAATGTAGAGCGAGTCAACGTCCTCACCGCGCATATATATATATATATATATATATATTTATATTTATATATATATATATATATATATAAATGGCGGGAGGATCCAGTGTACTCTTCCGCAAAGTATAACTCGCGAAAGAGTGGGGAGCAATTGTTATGACTAAAATGAAATAAGAAAAAAGAAAAAAATAATATATTACGTGTCATTATTACAATACGCCACATATCATCATTATAAGGCGCCACGTGTCACATTACAATTGAACACAGTTGAGAGAAGGCTCTATGTTCAAATTTACCTGGACAATTTTTTCTTCAAATATCTCTGCTTAATGTAGACGAGCAAATATGTAATTAAAGAGGGGATTACTATCTATAAATAGGGGTCAGGTATGATTTATGAATTCAATTAATTCTCTATTTTTTACTTTATTGAAACTCTGTCGAAATTTGGTTCTAACTTAAGTATCGGGGTGCTTACGCAGGGAAAAACCCCTGCGTCCCTTTGATTATTCTTGTTCTTACAGAGTTTTCGGTAACACGTGGCAGAAAGATCAAAGTGAAGACGTCAGTAGTACATCATCGTTGTGATTGGCAACAACACAAACAAAAACTAAAATTAAAATACAAATTTCATCATAATTCAACAAATTTTAATAATTCAACAAAGTACTTGAAAGCATTCTAAGAGCATGAATATCCACATTTCCTAAACTTGAAACCATAGTTGATGGACCAGTTGCAACCTTATCATTTTGATCAATTATCTCAATATTTCCACTTATTTTAGAAGACTTTTGGAATATCTCTATTTTGGTTAGTACCATATACGTTGCCTTGCATAATTATGAGATTCGTCTCATGAGTATGGGCATTTATTACGTCCTAAATCTTCAAGTTTGGGCGTGACACGTTGCATACTTTTCATTACACCTGGTTTCTGATGTGGTACATCGTTGTGTAAGGAACGCCCTAACAAAATTCTCATATTAGTTAGTTTGATGTAAATTGAATGAATTTTAAATGGTTGGTCGTCTAAATCTATTGTCAACTCTCCTCTTTTATTTGAGCTTAGAACTGGTTGTATTTTCATATAGCACTCAATATAGGCGGAGTTATACATTAAATAATATATATGAATTAATAACTTATAAATTATATTTAATAATATTATTTAATTTAATGGTAATAATTTTAAATTATTTAATAGTAGCAGTGATATATTTTTAAATTTAATTGAAAAAAATAATATTAAATAATTATATTTTTCTGTAAAAAATAGTTAATATAGTTAATTATATTAGATATAGTGCTTTTTTTGCATGATATTTGATAATAGTATGTTGCAATAATATTAATTATTAACATATCAAAATTATAATTAATGATATTATTAAAAATATTTATAAAATATTCAATAAATTATTATACAAATTTAAATTAAATAATATTATGATATTAAAGTTTAATATAATTTATATTTATTTCTTTTACATTTATTAAATTTTCTATATTAAATTAAATATATTAAATTTTAAACTACTTCCTTTTTAATTAAAAATATTTTATATTAAATTTTAAAATTAATTTTATTTTAAAATATTAATTTATTTTATTTTTTATCGTGAAAACATATTAATTTTATATTAATATATATAGAGACTTATTTATGAACAATATCAGAAATAAAAACATGTTTTAGAAAATAATGGAAATAAGAAATTGTTGTTTCCAACAATTTCGAGAACTCTTGTGTTTGTTTTGGTTTTTTGAAAACAAAAACACATTATCAAATATGTTTTCTGTTGCTATTTTCAAAATATTAAAAACAAAAAAAAAAAAAAACAATAACAATAATGAAATTTTTTGTCAAGATTTAAATCTTTCTACAAATATATTATTAATTGCATATGCAAATAAATTGTTGTGTTTTACATGTCAAGAGTATATTCATGTCTCATAATTTATTTGAATGTGTGTTTTGTATCTTACGCATGACATCTCAATCATGTTAATCATATCTAATTGTGTTAGTTGTATCTAATTATGTCATATTACATAAACGATTATAAGGTATTAACTGGAACATGGAACATGTCTAATAAATGTATCTTATTTATGTTTTAAAATTTAAATATATTTTATAATTCATATTTTATTTGTGTTTTAATAATTTATATCACATATCATATTGAGACGAAATAGGATTAAGATAAACGAACCATCACATCTATATGAGACTATTTAACTATGTATACTTGAAGATTTGATGCACTCCTCTGCATCTTTAGATGTTAAATTGAATAAAAATTTAATTATCCAAACAAATAAATATCTATTGTTTAAAAGCCTTTGAATAGTCAAAAGGGGACTGTCTGGAAGTAAATAATAAAATGCAATAATAAGTCTGAAAAGTCAAGATACATTAACTACTTACTTATCAACTATAAATTAATTAAAACCAGGAAACTTTGAATGGGCTAAAACATTTGAAATATCGACCAGACAGTAGATGTTTTAATTTTAGAAATAATATAAATTAAAAATTAAAAAAATTATATATAAATTAAAAAAATTAAAAAAATAATATTTTTAACGTGCTAATATAAATTTTAATATAATTTTTTTAATTTTACATAACAAAAATATTATTTTATATAATATAAACATAAATTTTATATAAAATTATCAAATTTAATCCAAATTCCAACCAATTCCCCGATAAGAACAATCTAAAATTTTGTTATTGATGGTATGCGATTGCAGTGAAGAAGAATACCTATGCTGTCTGCAATCAGATGATTGGTCTCCCTTTTGCCTTCATAAGAGATAAAATATTGGTATTAATTTGATGGAAGAAAGTAAGAAAATAGGAAATTGAGAGAACAAATGCATGCCTTGGGGTTACTTGTTGAAGAAGGTAAATTAAATCAGGAAGGAGAATCGAACACGGAAGCAAAATATTTTACTACTAATAATTTATTTCTATGTTGAAGAAGCTTATTTATTTTTAATTAATAAAGAATTATAAGGAAGAAATAAATTTTGAATTTTCTTTTAAAAAAAATAATAATTATTAAACTAAATTTTATCCTTTTAAGTCGTAACTTATTATCCAAGCAATAAAATGTCTCTTTGATTCTATATATATTGACTTGGGCCAGGCAAGACTTTGCATCTTGAGCTGATCATCAAGCAAAGCAATGGCAGAAGTGAAGCTACACGGCTTCTGGGCTAGTCCTTTTAGTCATAGAGTGATTTGGGCATTGAAAATTAAAGGTGTAGACTATGAATACATAGAGGAAGACCTTCTTAACAAGAGTGAACTGCTGTTGAAGTACAATCCTGTTTACAAGAAGGTCCCTGTCCTCGTTCATGGCGGCAAGCCAATTGCTGAGTCCGTCGTCATCCTTGAATACATCGAAGAAACCTGGCCGGAGAACCCATTGCTGCCAAGTGATCCTTATGAGAAAGCCATGGCTCGGTTTTGGATCCAATTCGGAGTAGACAAGGTGATTTTCACTCTTTTCACCTCCATTGACCCATCATTCTTTCCTTTTTTCATGTTGCTGTTTACACCAGATTTTCCCATCATCAATTACTCTTACCTTTATGCATTTCTTGTTTGGAATAATGGCTAAATAGCCGAATCTGCTATGGAACTTTTGTTTTTATCTCAATTGAATTAATTCATAAATTTTTATTTTATTGTAAATTTTTTTTTTTAACATTTTAAAGTCATAAAATTAAGTTTAAATTTATTAAATATTATTAATTTTTTTGTGAACATTTTACGTGATAGCTGACGTATATAGTTTTGTATGTTGTCACTTAGTATGTCACGTGCAATATAAACGAAAATTAATGATATTTAACCGAATTTAAACTTAATTGTATGATTTTAAAAAATTTTGAGTTCATGTATAGTAAAATAAAAATTTACGGACAGGTTTGTATGTAATAAAAAGTTGAAATTTATACCTATTTTATGTAAAAAAAATTAAAAATATATTTAACTATTAAATCTAAAATAATCAAATTGTATTGTGATCTTATTAGGGTCCGATTTTCCGAGCATTTTTTTTATCAACGGGTGGAGAGGATCAAGAGAAAGCAGCAAAAGATTTGTTGGAAGTGCTGAAAATTCTAGAAGAGCAAGCCCTTGGGGACAAGAAGTTTTTCGGTGGTGAAACCATTAATTTAGTGGACATCAACTATGGATTGTTGGCCTACTGGTTAAAGAATGTGGAGGAAGCAGTTGGTATTAAGGTGCTGGAACCAAGCACCTTACCTCGACTATCTCAATGGGTTCAAAATTTCATTGAAGTTCCTGCCATCAAAGAAACCATCCCTGATCATCACAAAATATTGGCCTATGTGAGACGCATTAGGGAGAAGATTCTTGCTCGAGAGCTTAAATTTAGCATCTAAAAGCTTCATCATTGAAGGAAAATAGGTTATTAGCACTTTAGCGGCGTTTACAAATGTAATCGTTTGGAATGGTTTATTATCTATAACTTTATATGTAATCTGCTTTGTTTTATATGTTATATTGTATCGAGTGGCATCAAATAATTGAATTCTAGTGTGCAAAAGCAGAAATGTTAGGGTTATGTGTGGTGAGGATTACGTGTGCAAATTCTGTTGGAAAATTATTTGTGTGGGCCTACATATATCAATTTATTGTACATTACAGGCTATCTAATTTGTTTTAATCCATTTAAAAGTGATCAAATAAAGTTATTGGACTTCAATGCATCTCAATTGGTATGAGCTTTACAATGTGTAAAGACCTGATATTTTATTCTATTTTAATGATGGACCAAAATAGAATAAAATATACTTCAGTTATAAATAGGTTATTGTCCCCAGTGTAAACGTAATTTTTTTCATTCTCATATCCCATCAATGAGTGAACTAAGGTTTTTCTCTCATAAATAAAAGGTTTAGACTGGAAGACTGCTAACCCCAATCAATTAGTTTCAATGGATCCAGGTACACTTCCGTATTCTAATTTTCTTGATAATTAAACATGAAATCTTGGATATAAATATTATGTAATTATAGTATTCCTAACAAGTGGTATCAAGAGCCTATTCATGTTTAATCATTAAGAATTAAAATTTTTTGTTTTGGTTGAAAGAAAACCAAGATTATAAAGATTGAGTTTTAATTATAGGATTGTTTGATCATATTAGCTTGATTTGTCCCAATTTTTTGATGTTTTCATTCGATTTTTACATGGGCATTGTAGAATACACATTTAATTTCAATTATGTACAGTTAATTGGATGAAAATAAGTTTGAAAATATGAAAAAGATAAAGAAAATTACCGAACAGACCCGAACGAGTCTGTTCTGGGTCCAGCCGGGTCAACCCGACCCGGCTGGCTAAGGAAGAAGTTCGGGATCTCCCCCACGTGCCAAGGGTGGCGCGTGTGGTACACGCGCCACCATCTGGTGGCCTGACAGCCACCGTTTTCTCCAGTCTTAAATAAAATATAATTTTAAAATTTTTGGTGATTTTTCTGAAATTTTTTGGAATCGTTAAATATTTATTATTTAATATTTTATATTATTTGAATTAAAGTTGTATGTTATGCACATGATTATTCTTGTTTTGCTTCATGGTGATATGTTTTATGATATTCTAAGTTGATGGTCAATATGTACTCTCCTTGAAATTGCCAATAAATTTATGTACTCTCACCTACAAACATGTGCATATTTTATGAAAAATAAAGTTTCAAAATAAATTAAATTGATATAAAATGTCACCAAAGGGACCTCTTTTGTATTAATTAATTTATTTTGGAAAATAAAGTTGTCATTAAGGAATTTATATGACAGTATTTTTTAATTCATGCGGAAAATAATCGGCCCAAAGGAAGATTATTTTTTTACCGAATTATTAACACATAAGGTAGTAAATATTGATAAAATTTTTTTTTCCATGCATGTATTATGTCGGTCCAAAGAAAGACATATTATTGGCAGGATTTGGTTATCAATATTTACTAATAAAGTTTAAGAGTACCGCTTACAAATTGATATTTCTGTCCAAAAACTAAATGTCAATGTTGTGTTTGGTATCTTATATAGCCCAAAATTATTTAATTGTGAGATAATTATTTTTTTCTGCTCACAGTGAAAGTTTCTTCCATATCTGCCAATTTGAATAACATTCCAGTGCTTAATGACACTAACTTTGAAAAATGGAAGGAGCACGTAACCATCATACTTGGGTGTATGGATCTGGACTATGCGATCAGGTCAGAACGACCTCCCGCCCCTACTGATAATAGTTCAGCTACGGAAAGGGCACTTTATGAAAAATGGGAGCGTTCAAATCGCATGAGTTTGATGATCATGAAGCACTCAATTTCGGATGCCATTAGGGGCGCAATACCTGAGGAAGAAAATGCTAAAGGTTTCCTTAAGCATGTTGCAGATAGATTTGCTACAAATGAAAAGGTCGAAACAAGTACTATTCTGACTAAACTTGTTTCAATACGGTATAATGGCAAAGGAAACATAAGCGAATACATTATGGAAATGTCTAATCTTGTTACAAGATTAAGGGCACCAAAGTTAGAGTTGTCTGAAGACATACTCGTGCACCTGATCTTGATATCTCTTCCTTCATAATTTAATCCCTTTAAGATAAGTTACAATACTCAAAAGGAGAAATGGACTCTTAACGAGCTCATTGCTCAGTGTGTGCAAGAGGAAGAGAGATTGAAATAAGATAAGATAGAAAGTGCTCAATTAACATTTTCTTCCAATGGCAATATTGCCAACAAAAAAAAAGAAAAATGAACAATATAGGAAAAGGCATTGCAAACATTGAAACTTCACAGCCTAAGGGGCAGCAGAAACAGGATAAGGTGATCACTTGTTTCTTCTGCCGTAAGGATGGACATGTGAAGAAGGATTGTTCCAAGTACAAAAAATGGCTTGCCAAAAGAGGTAAACTTCTCAACTTTGTTTGTTCTGAAGTTAATTTGGCTTTAGTACCCAATCACACTTGGTGGATAGATACAGGTGCAACTACTCACATAAGTGTGACAATGCAGGGCTGTCTAAGGAGCAGAAAGCCAACTGATGATAAAAGTTTCATCTATGTGGAAAATGGAAAGAAAGCTCATGTTGAGGCTATTGGTCTATTCAGATTAAAGTTAGAATCTGATTATTATTTAGATTTGGACGAGACTTTTTATGTACCGTCATTTAGACGAAATTTGATTTTTGTTTATAATTTGGACAAATTGGGTTATTCTTGTTCATTTGGAAATGAAAAATTTAGTCTCTTTCAGTATTCAAATCTTATTGGTACCAGTTCTTTAGTTGACAATTTATATAAATTGGACCTATATGCCTCATATGTTAATGAATGCTTGCATATAAATAATTATGGTACAAAGCGCAAATTAATTAATAAGAATTCTTCTATGTTATGGAACAAGCGTTTAGGGCATATTTCTAAACAAAGAATACGGAGACTTGTGTCAGAAGGAATTCTCGATTCTCTTGTTTTTCAGATTTCAAAATTTGTATTGAGTGTATTAAGAGAAAACAAACAAATATCAAGAAAATAGGTGCCAAAAGGAGTTCAAACGTCTTGGAATTAATTCATACTGATATATGTGGTCCATTCCCTACGGCTTCTTGGAATTGTCAACAGTATTTTATTACTTTCATAGACGATTATTCTCGCTATTGGTAGCTATACTTAATTCATGAGAAGTCTCAATCATTGGACGTTTTCAAGAACTATAAAGCTAAAGTTGAAAATCAACTTGGTAAAAAAAATTAAAGCCATTAAATCTGACCGTGGTGGCGAATACTATGGTAGATATAACGAATCAGGTGAACAATGTCCAGGACCCTTTGCAAGGTATTTAGCAGAATGTGGGATTGTTCCTCAATACACCATGCTGGGGACTCCAAGTCAAAATGGTGTAGCTGAAAGACGAAATCGAACCCTAAAGGATATGGTAAGAAGTATGATAAATCATTCTTCTTTACCAGAGTCACTTTGGGGAGAAGCTTGAAGGACTGCAGTGTATATCCTTAATCGAGTTCCAAGTAAAACAGTAGCTAAAACCCCATATGAGTTATGGACAGGAAAGAAGCCTAGTATTAGGCACTCGCATGTTTGGGGTTGTCCAGCTGAAGCTAGGCCATACAAGCCTAACAAAAGGAAATTGGACTCAAGAACAATAAGCTGCTACTTTGTTGGATACTCAGAAAGATCGAGGGCTTTCAAGTTTTATGATCCCTCAAGTAAATCTTTTTGTCGAGACGGGAAATGCTAAGTTTATTGAGGATGTTGAATATAGTGGGAGTGTTAAACTCAGAGATCTTGTCTTTGAAGAAGAACATGTCACTGTTCCTACAGTTGCAATTGAAAATGATCAAACAATTATGTCTGGCGTTGTTTAAGATGCAAATATAGATTATCAAGATAATCCTAGTTTACCTCCTGCTTATATTGAAGAGTCAGCTCCTATTCAATTAGAGGAGCAACAACAACCTCAATTGGAAGTGCTACTAAGGAGATCCTCTAGGGAGAGGAGATCAAAGATTCCAGATGATTATATCGTTTATCTCCAAGAACATGAGTTTGATATAGGAATGGAAGATGATCCAACATCTTTCACTGAAGCCAAACAAAGTGTTCACTCCCAACATTGGATAGAGGCCATGAAAGATGAGATGAAATCAATGGAGGACAATGGCGTTTGAGATCTTGTCGAATTGCCTGAAAGAGCGAAATCGATTGGTTATAAATGAATTTTCAAAACTAAACGAGATTCGAAAGGCAATATCAAAATATATAAAACGCGTCTAGTCGCTAAAGGTTTCACTCAAAAGGAAGGCATTGATTATAAAGAGACTTTCTCTGCAGTATCATCGAAAGACTCTTTTAGAATCATTATGGTACTTGTAGCTCACTATAATTTAGAGCTACATCAGATGGATGTAAAGACAGCGTTTCTCAATAGAGACATTGAAGAAACAATTTATATAGTGCAACTAGAAAATTTTGTGCTGGATAATTCGAAACATCTGGTATACAAATTAAAGAAATCCATCTATGGTTTAAAGTAAGCATCCCGTCAATGGTACTGAAAATTTGATCAAGTGATTACCTCATTCGGTTTTAAAGAGAACACTGTTGATCAATGTATTTATCACAAGATCAGTGGGAGTAAGTTTATTCTTATGGTTCTTTATTTTGACGATATTCTGCTAGCAAGCAATGATATAGGCTTGTTGCATGAAACCAAGAGATTTCTGTCAAGTAATTTTAAAATGAAAGATCTTGGGGATGCATCTTTTGTGTTGGGCATACAGATCCATCGAGATCATTCTTGTGAAATACTTGGCTTATCACAAAAGGCATATATCGATAAGGTGCTTAGCAGATTTGACATGAAGAATTGTGTATCGGGAGATACACCCATTGCTAAAGGTGATAAATTTAGTTTGCTTCAATGCCCAAGAAATGAGATTGAAAAGAAAGAGATGCAAAAGATTTCTTATGCATCAGCAGCAGGGAGTCTTATGTATGCTCAAGTCTGTACGCATCCAGACATTGCGTACACAGTTGGAATGCTTGGCAGATATTTAAGTAACAAAAGATTACATGCTCACATATCGGAGGTCAGATCATTTAGAGATCGTTGGGTATTCAGACTTCGATTTTGCTGGTTGGGTTGATAGCAGAAAATCTACTGCTGGCTATATTTTCATGTTAGCTGGAGGAGCTGTCTCATGGAAGAGTGTAAAGCAGTCACTCATAGCGTCTTCCACCATGGAGGCAGAATTTATAGACTGTTATGAGGCATCGAACCAAGCAATATGGTTGCAGAATTTTATCACCGGGCTGTGCATTGTCAATGGTATTGAGAGGCCATTGAAAATTAATTGTGATAATAAAGCCGCTGAGTTATACTCTAAGAACAACAGAAACTCGTCAAAGTCAAAGCATATTGACATTAAGTTTCTTGTTGTTAAGGAGAGAGTTCACATTACTATTGAACATATAAATAAAAACTTCATGATTGCGGATCCGCTTACAAAGGGAGTACCACCTAAGGCGTTTCATGAGCATGTAGCTCGTATGGGTGTGGTTCATCCTGATAATATTCTTGTATAGTGGGAGCTTGTTTCTTGATGTTCATTTGTTATTGAGATTTTTCTGATCAGAATACAGTATTTTTGTTATTAGTGAAAACTCTGAAATAAAGTAATATTCTTTCAGTAGCAGTATGCATAAAGTCTTGAAAGAATGATAAAATAGGACCAGTTGGAAATAGGCATGTTAAAGGATCACGTTTCATGTTATTTCCATGCTACACATCCATACTTGATCTATGTCGTTGATTATATTAATATACGTGATCATTGATGGGTCTAGTTACGGAATATATGTAACGAAGATCGCTTTGATCCTATGTCGATATAATTGATGGATCAGATTGTTTAGAGATGTTCTTTGTAAAGATAGCAAGTATTGAGCTCATAAAGTTAATTTTAAATGTACAATAGTCAAGCGATATATGTGGCCCAAGTGAGAGATTGTTGGGAAATTATTTGTGTGGGCCTATATATATCAATTTATTGTACATTACAGGCTATCTAATTTGTTTTAGTCCATTTAAAAGTGATCAAATAAAGTTATTGGACTTCAGTGTATCTTAATTGGTATGGGCTTTACAATGTGTAGAGACCTGATATTTTATTCTATTTTAATGATGAGCCAATATAGAATAAAATATACTTCAGTTATAAATAGGTTATGGTCCCCAGTCTAAACGTAATTTTTTTCATTCTCATATCTCATTAGTGAGTGAATTAAGGTTTTTCTCTCATAAATATAAGGGTTTAGACTGGAAGACTGCTAACCCCAATCAATTAGTTTCAATGGATCCAGGTACGCTTCCGTATTCTAATTTTCTTGATAATTAAACATGAAATCTTGAATATAAATATTATGTAATTATAGTATTCCTAACAAGTTCATGATGATCATGCACCTCATGGTTTATCTAGGTTCATCTAAGATTTTGGATTTGCCTTTAATCCTTGAGTCAAATAAATTTGTTCGATGAAAAGGGTTGACTGAGTTAAGTGCGTTTTGTAGGATTATTTGTTTGCTAAATAATTCTGATGAAAATTCTTGTCTATTTATATAGGATAACTGATTTTTTTTTTTTTAAAAAAAAGAAATATGCATAGAATGCTGAATTTGGATTTCTCTTCAGGACACCGTTCGATTGCGGAATAATTATTTTTAAAATAAAATAACTATTTTGTGAGAATCAAATGTAAATAGTTATATATTTTATAATTTGATTCATAGAATAGAATAATCCAAGATGAAATGATATAAAATTTTTGTTGGTTAAAATTAAATTAGTTATTGACTAGTAATAAGTACGTTATTAATTTACCTTTTAATAAAAAATAATCTCAACAATTAATTTTTAAGAAGATAATTATATTTCTTTATTTATTTTATTAAAAATTATTTAAATTTTTGTTACTTATTTCTTTTATTAGTAATTTTTTTTGTTCTTTTTCTTATTTTTTCCTCTTTTGCCAAACAACACATGCAACTAAGACAGATTGACGGTGACTATTTTGGATACGTGGTGTAAGATAAAAATATACAAAGTGATAATTAAAAACATATATTTTTAATAAAAAGTATTAAAATTAAAGATGAGAAGATATTTTACTCATTCATATTTTATTTTATATGTAAGATTTCACCACGTTCAAACGAGTTTCTAGTCGCCAACATTATTTTGACAGATTGGAGACTTTCTCAATGCTATCAAGATTTTTAAAATTATAAAAAAATTAAATGATAAAAAAATTATGATTTAATTCGGAGAGGGAATTCTATAATAAAATCAATTTTATTATAAGGTGGTCGACTTACTTATATTTATTTTAAATTTATTTTCATTTATTTTTATTTATTTATGATTATTTATGATAATATTAATTTATTTTATACTCATTGATACTAGATTTATATTTATTTTATATGTTTATTTTTTTTATGTGTTTAAATTTATTATCACATGTTTATATTTTTTTATATGTTTATATTTTTATCATGTAATTATATTAAAATTAATTTTATATTTATTTTTATGTGTTTATAATATTTTTAATAAAAAATAAATATAAAATATAATTATCTTATTGTAAAAATTTTCATATTTAGAGTTACGAGGAATCGACTCACAATAGCTACTTTAGAGAGTCAACAAAGAATAGTTATTACGTGACAAAGAATAAGGGGTAGGGGATGGTTATTCCTTTGAATAGTCATTCTCCCAACCAAATTGTTGAATAACCATTGAGCAAGCAATGCAAAGCAAATGGAATGGTCGTTCCCTCCAAGCAATCAAAACATTATACTTGTGAGCAGAAGCCCATGCAATCTCATGATTAGTATTATCTTACTTAATTTTTTTTTAAATTATTTTATTTTAGTTCTTTAAATTACTCTAGAAACCTTATTTATCACTAATAATTTCAATAATATCCATTAGAGAATTGCAACTAACTTCTAAAAAAATATTTATAAAAAATTTAAGAGTATGAGAGTTTATCTATTTATTCTTATTTTTAAGGTTATGATATATTTTCAACTCATTATTAAGATGTACACAAAAACCCAATGTCTTAGATATAATCATTAAACTCAAATATTCACTATCACTTGTTGATAATGTTGAAGTTAATAATTAAAATACATTCACCTTTCTACTCTTGTCTAATAATATTAGTAAACTAGAATTGATCTCTCGCTACACTACATTTATACTTGTTCATGGATAAGATCAAATTCTGTCACGACCCAAACTACCCAAAAATCAGAGTTAATTTTTCGCGTTTTGTTATTTTCTTTATTAAATTCTTATCTGTCCTCTGATCGTGACCACACTCCACTAACAAATTGGGCTGTGCGTCAATGCCAGTCCCACCATACATTTACCATATAACTTAACTCTTCTCCAGTCATTTATAATTGTTTACATTATTTATACATCCCCTAAAGTTACTTACAAACATGTTACTGTGCTATGCTTATGTAGATACAATATGTACAAGTGTATATACCTTATGTCGATGGGCAGCAGCGGATATCCAGAATGCAGTACTGAGTCGTCGCAACTTCAACTGGAGATTATCTGTGGGAGAAAATGAAAGGGGTGAGCACATCAAGCTCAGTAAGGCAATCCTACGAACAGGTAGGTAACCATACTACCTACATGAACGTGGTGTCATGCATAAACCCCCCTTTCTCCACACATTTAAAACAGATGATATGAAAGTTATGATGTTATGTAAATCGAGTTTGCACAGAAAATTCAACATGCAATTATATTCAAATCATTTCTTTCTCAATTAAAATTTCACAGTAAAGTCAGGACTCGACCCCTCCTTCGGGTGATCCTGACTCACACAAAATCATGAAAATTCGTTTACATCACATATGGGTTTAAAAGCATGGAAGTAACCATCATGCACATTTAGTTTAAAAACCCAGTTTGATTTCATCAAAATCGTCGACATGCGAGACGAGGCAATATCTGTATAACGGCAATAACCAGGACTGGCCATATGTGTCCTCGTGAGTCCCTCTAGCTTCACGGATCCCAGTGTGCGAGGTCTCACCCTGATCGGGAACCGCCCGGGAGGTGGGTCAATCCAACCCGTCAGTCTTATCCGATCTCACGCATCCGAAGATGCCGTATCCGAAGATACCCCGTATCACAAAGATACCGTATCCGAAGATACCCCGTATCACAAAGATACCGTATCCTAAGATACCCGTATCACAAAGATACCGTATCCGAAGATACCCCACTGTACATCGTACTCCATGCTACTTGCACGGTACATCGTACTCCATGGACCCATATCACTCTAGATACTCCAGCCCAAATGGCCTGCTTCCCACAGAGAGGTTTTGTTTCTCAATACTCATGCCATGTCTCAAAACGCACGTGCGAGCCTATTAAATCGGTGACACACAGTCTACCCGATACTCCAAGCACGGCTCATCGCATGTTCTCATAAAATCAGTGCGAGCGATGCTCAGCACTCTCATCAAATCAAGTAAAATCAGCAGAGCCCGCTTTACATCCTCACAAGGCCGCCAACCTCATCCCCCACTCTCACCCTACTTAAGAGGTCTTTTGAGCCTGTTGGGCCTTTTGGCTAACTCCAAGAGCAGACAGCGCTACTCCACAAATCCAGTAAAACTAGTGCGAGCTAGGCTCTAGCACTCTATATATAAATCACCTGAAAATCTTATAAAATCTGGTGCGAATTAAACTCCAGCACCCTGTCACGAAAATCATGTAAAATCTGGTGCGAGTTAGACTCTAGCACCGTGTCACGAAACAAGCATGTGAAATCTGGTGCGAGTTATACTCTAGCACCTATGCATGTAAAACTCTAGTGCGAGCTCTCGCTCCAGCACTAATGCATGCATCACACAAATCAAACATCGTGCGAGCTGGGCTCTAGCACGTCACATGTAAATAAAAACACGTAGGCGGCTCGGTTATCTCCAAATAGTTTTCACAGAAATTACATCGTTAAAGGTATGCAATGCTATGCATTTTTCTTTAAAAGTGAGCCAGCCTACTCATGCATGTGTTAAAATACCTCCAGAACGAGCAGGAACCTCTTGTCCTTACTCCTCCCAATTTTTCCTAAATTTATAGATTTTACCCTTAACAAGGGTATTTTAGTAATTTGCCCATTCGGGGCACTAAAATTATTATTCGACCTCTAGACCCTTCAGATAAATTTTAAAGACTGCATATGAACTTGAAATTTCGTAAAGTTTACCTCTAGCAGTCCGTAGAATTCCCTTACCTTATTTTCCTGTCGAGTCTGACCTTTTCTTTTCCACTGTTGTCTCGTCACGCAGTCCGTTATGCTCCCAATCAAATGCCCAAAACTGCGTATAATTATTCCTCAGGTCAGATATTGTACAATTTAATTGTATTTAATATTTTCTGGGCTTAATTTAAATCGTTGGGCCCATTTACCCCTATTGGGCCCGATTGCACCTTAATGGGCCTTAATGGACCTTAAGCCCGTTTTCCACTTAATTTTCACTTTATCGAGGCCTATTGGGCTCATTGGACCCACTAATAATTTATTGGGTCTCGTTCTAATTCTTGAATAGCTAAATCGATTATTTACGACAATTTATCTAAATTTCCATAATTTAATTCAATTTATGCGGAAATTAAATCAATATCACGCATAACGAGGTAATTGTCATAAATAGGGGTCACTTACCCGAGATTCCATGCTAGTACGTAAATCGAGACTATCTCGAGCTCTCGTTGGATGCCAATTGTCGAGCTACACAATTCCACAATTTTTCCGGGTAAGTTTTCAGCCTAAAATTAATTAAATTAAATACTCCGAAATTTAAATCGGGTCAATTTCGACCACTACTGACTTACCCGAAGCTCGATTGCATCACAGGAATTTTCCCCAATTTTTTTCTCTTTTTTCTTTTCCCTTTTTCTCCTTTTTTCCTCTCTTTTTTGGCTGAACCGGTTCAGTCCGGTTCGGACCGGTTCAGACCGCCGGTTCTCTCCGGTTCGACCGGTTCACCACGAGTTCACCGCCTTGCCGGCCGGTTCTCCGCCGACTTCCACCGCCAGTGGCTCCGTGAGGTTGTCCGCATCTCGAATCTGGCCTCAGCTTCGGTCGAGGTCGCCGAAAAGTCGCCGGTCCGGTCGTTCTCCTCTTTGGCGTCGGAACCCATTTCTTTCCTCGCCGTTTCCGACGCTGTCCACCGGTTTCAGTGGCTGTTCTCGGTACCAATCGGCTCACCGTCGCCTGGGCTTCCAAAATCGAGCCTTGGTGGGGCTCAAATCGACGCCGATCGCCGGAAAAATCTCTCATCTCCCCGTCGGTTTCTCTCCCTTGATCCGCCGAATTCCGGCGGTTTCGTCAGCCAATACCAATCTCAAAAGAACCGGCTCCTCCTCCCGATCACACCGGTACCCGCCGTTCGAGCCCAGCAGCCGTGGATCGCCGAAACCAACTCCGTTTCCCCGCGGGCTTCTCTTCCTCCGTTCGGCGATCTCCGGCCTCCTTGGCGCGCGTCCCCGGTGCCAACAGCTTCGCCGGCCTCTCCTCTTCCTCCTCGACCCTTGGTAGGAGCCGTCGGTCGCCGGTGGCCGTGGGTCAGAGGAGCCACGCGCGGTCATCCTCGGTTTCTCTCTTCCCTTTCTCTCTCCCCGAAACTTTCTGATTCTATCCCTTTTTTTTTTTTTCAATTCTCTTTCTTTCTTTTTTTTTTTCATTCAAATACCTTAAAAATACCCAAATATCCCTTAAAATTATTATTTTATTCCAAATTAATTAATTTAATTTAATTTAATTTATTTATTATATTTTAACCATTTTTCGGATATTATTCCTTCGTACTTTTCGAGATATCGTTCCGATAATTTTTCGGTATTTTTAAAATTTTCGAATCTTGATCAATTGACCCAAAATTGTATAATTTCCTCATTATCGATCAAGATATCTTACATCCTTATTTTTAATTAAAATTTTCTTATCGCCTTAATACCGGGTTTTGGTATTTTTACCATTTTACCCCTGCTCTTGTTTCGAAATCAATTTAACCTGACTTTCCTTCATACATCCCCCATCTTTTCTTATTTAATTTTCGTATTTTAATTAAATTCGGGTCTTACAACTCTCCCCCACTTAAGGAATTTGGTCCTCCAAATTAGAACCAAGTCATATGAGTCCATATACAACTCCGGGTACATCGATCGTATCATACTCTTAAATTCTTATGTGACCTTCTCCGGAGTGTAATACTACCAAAGGACTTTAATTAGGGAGATCATCTTAAACCTCAATACTTCCTCTTTCCTGTTTAATGCCCGAATCAACTTATCAATATACTCATATTTTCATTAAACTGAACTTTTAGATTTCATACCCATCATCTATGCTGGATCTGGATAGTATTTTCGAAGTATCAAAAGATGGGACACATTGTGGGTGCCTGCTTATTCAAGTGGAAATGCCACCTACAGGTCTTATCTCCCACTTATCCAATCTCTCAAAATATTTCATCCAGCGCAACTCAATTTACCTTCTTCCAAAAGTTCGCTATGTCCTTATTCTCTTAGGACAAGTAACTTTCAACCATACTAATTCGCCAAGGGTGAATTCCAATACTTGTCTATCTGCTCTGAGGTGTTCTTAATCTCTCATTCTTAACTAAAACATCCTCAGAGACTTATTATCCAAAGTCGAAAATAATTCTATCTGTCACCCACTTTTTCTTATCCAATTTTGGGAACAACCCCTACAGCCATACACTGTCTCATATCTTATTATCCCGATACTCGAATGACAACTGTCGCTATTGGCGAATTCAATTAGAAATCAACTGATCATCCCAGGAGCTTATAAAATCAAGGGCACATACTTTCATCGGATCCTCCAGAACTTGTACAGTCCTCTTTGACTGACCATCTGTCTGAGGACGGAAAGCTGTGCTAATACTCAGTCGGGTTCCCATAGCTTCCTAAAAAAATATACCCTGAAGTAAGAGGTGAAGCGGGAATCCCTATATGATACCATGCTCACTGGAACGCTACATCATGTTCCACAATCTTCCTTATACATAAATCCTCATATACACCCTGAGTATTTGGAGATTTCATAACCAGAAGGTGGGTAGACTTAGTCACTCTATCGACTATCATCCAAATAGCCTCGTAATTCACCTGGGTTCTCTGTAACCCATCACGACATTCATGGAGACTTGCTCTCATTTTTCGTGCCGTGTCGATATAGGTAGGTGCTGCAATAACTCTGCAAACTTTTAATACTCTACCTTATTCTGCTGACATACTAAGAACTTTTCCACAATCTCTACCATATCTCTTTTCACATCTGACCACCCATACCCTTTTTTAGAGATTTCATATATATAATCGTTACTTTCCGTATGCACCGTATATCTTGAAGAGTGAGCTTCTGACACTATTACTATCTCATCAACTGTGGTCCTGGGGAGCACTTATACTGTCTCTGAACCTCTGTAACTCATCATCACACTCTGTGAATTCTATCACTGTACCCTTCTGAATCTGACCCCAACTATCAACATCATGCCGATCATCACGCTAAGCCTGGCAAATCCGGGCACTCTCATCCGGTTCTAGTCTCAGGCTAGCTGTCACACAATCACTGTCATCATCAGAAGGGATCACATCAATATTGAGGCTCATAACTGCTCTAGCAGCTCACACTCCCTGACCATCATATGCGGTACCATCCCGAAGCTCTTTCTGCTCAAGGCATCAGTCATCACATTAGCCTTTCCTGGGTGGTACAATTTTCACAATTAAAATCTCTCAGAAGCTCTAACCCACTATGTATTCTCATATTCGCCTCTTTCTGTGAAAACAGATACTTGGGACTTTATGATAAGTGCATACCCAAAATTCCTCATCGTGTACCTAATAGTACTATATCCTCGGTACAAATACTGTTGCCAACTTTAAATCATGGGTCAGATAGTTTATTTCATGATCAAGGAGTTGTCTGACTCCATAATTGACTATCTTCCCATTATACATCAATACACAGCTCCTTTACTATTTTGAGGTATCCATACTCACTGAGAACCTCTTGAGTTGTTGGGTATGGTGAAAATAATCACGGTGATCAGTTCATACTTCATTACACCAAATTCCCGTCACATCTATCATCTCACTCAAAGACCACGTTTTCATAGTTAAACGTGTCAAGGTATACCCTTTTTAGAAGTCGCAACAACCCATTTGTAAAAGTCACTTTCAAAATTGCTTACGTTTTAAGGTACTAACCTGCGTCATTTCCTTTTCTTATCTCAACGGCTCTTATTAAATTTTACTATGTTAACCTTTATGATTCGTCGAATTTTAATATTCTTATCGTCTTAGTAAGGGTATCCTAATGCTAAAGGTATTTATTACGACGCTCGATTTCACGTTATAGGTTATACATATATACTTTTAGACGCTGTCAAGTCTTCAGGCGGGGAGGTATTTTGACATACCTTTATTAACCTTCAGACTTAACCACAATTACTTTATATACCAGTCCATGTGGTTACAATTTGTATTCGCTACTAATTGCTTTAATCCTAATTACTTCATATCGTAAAGATGTTCTTACCTAGCATACACCTCTTACTCCAATACATCTTGTATTTAAAATCAAGCATATCTCAAAGATTATCTCCTTTCATATATCAATCATGACAAAACTCTTTCATTATTCATTCCGTGAGTACAATCCTTTACTCCTTTAATTTCAACTGTTGCACCCCTTTTTGTCACTTAAAATCTCTATATCCATATTCCGTTAATTAATCCTCCTCTATTGGGGTACTCATTTATCAGTATTATGCCCAATGATGTAGGCATTCATGCCTTTTACTCACTTATATGCGAATGAAGGCGGTATGAATAAATGTGTGGCACCAGGATCAATAAACATATGTACTTCATTATTCATAACAAGTGTGGTATCTTACACCACATCCATGAAACATCAATAGTGTCCTGGTCCAAGACATCCTCTCGCCTTCGTCCAACAGCCTACTTTCCTTTTTCTTTTCGGCTATTACCTCCCTTTTCGTTGCAGCTATACCAACGAAGTTTTTCTCCGTCTCTTTACTTTTCTGTGGGGCAATCTCGCCCAACTCTGTGTAATCAAAATCAATGGTCCGTCTTACCACACTTAACGGCCATTTTCATCAATACAGTGTAGGTATAGACCCTCCTTCCGTGGTATCCACCACACATTCACACTGCTTATGTAAGACCCCGTATATGTATAAGGGTAATGTGTGTAATTGGATCAAATAATGTGAATGGACTTGTAATGTAAAGTATGATTGATGTAAGTCCATGGATTCAATGTATGTATGTGTAATATAAATTGTAACGTACATACAAGTTTCATTGAGTATGAATACGGAGAAATGTGTTCTAGCAAGTGATGGATGTGATTGAGACTCAAGATGAGTAGTGTGGTAAAATGGAATGGAGTTATGCTTCCATTTGGTTTTATGTAGCATACCTTTGAACATACAATGAATGCACACAAGTTTCAATGTGCATAAGGTATGAATGGATGCCATTTTCAAGTTATAAAGGTCGATGGATGAGAAAATGGCCATGGCAATAGATTAAGGATGTGTTGGTATGAGTTGCAGCAAAGAAACTGCAGGAAATCTGGAAAACATGAGGTCCAGATCGATCTCATAGGATGAGAGATCGATCTGGAAGAGCCAGAATGCTCTTATTTGGGCGAAAGAATAGAGCAGATCGATCTCCAATGGAGCCAGATCGATCTGCCAAGCATTCTGTAGTGGAAAGATCGATCCCCAAGCACCCAGATCGATCTCCTTAGCCTCTGTTTGGGAGCAGATCGATCTCATGCTTCGACAGATCGATCTCATGCCTAGACAGATCGATCTCATTGCTTCGACAGATCGATCTCAAGCTTAAAAATACCGTGAAAAAGAGGGATTTTAAGGGACCAGATTGATCTCCTCTTGGACCAGATCGATCTCCTCAAGCTATTTCTATATAAGGAGAGCTGAAAAATCTGGAAATCTCGAAAAAACATTTAACCTTACAATCTCAACCCAAAAACCTAACTTTCCCTCTCTAAAATCAGCCATTTTCAGTGAGATTTGAAGAGAGATCATTAGAGGCAAAGTTGTTCCTATCAAAGAGAAGAACAACATAGTGAGAGGGCATTTTCCCATTTTTGGAATTGAATGAGTTAAGGGCATTTTCATTTGGAGCAAGAAGAAAAATCATATTGGTAAGATTCTAACACTCCAATCCAAATGCATTAGCTATTTAATTGATTTTTGGAGTTGATTGGTAGGAGTATTGATGGATAAACTACTTAGGAATGTTGTGAAATTGGTGTGACCTAGAAATCTAAAATGGGTATAATGTGAGGATATGTGGGATTGAATGAACTTATGGTTTATGGCATGCTAAAGTTGTCATTGGGGTAATGTTATGATTTTAGATGGTTAGATGGAATTACATGGTGGGTTGGAAGAATTGTGAAAATGGATATGTATGTGATGGATAAATGCCATAGTGAGGAAATTCATGGAACATGAACACTATGAGCTTAATGTCGATTTAACATCGATTTTAAATAAGTTAATAGGCCTAAGAAAATCCATAGACTCGAGTTATGGATAAAGTAATGAAACGAGGCCAAATAAGCTTTAACAGAGGATATAGATTAAATTGACTATAACAAGCACAAGGGTTGCAATATATGGATCGAATATAATGCGGGATACGATTTTGTGCAGTCCCAAAGAGTTCGTTGAAGGCGAACCGAATCGTACGAGTAAGCAGCTTAAGGAAGTGGAATCACGCATCGCGATTCCAGGTAAGGGAATTTTGTGAGCGTATAGAGGTAGCTGCTCGTACTTTGAACTTGTGGGTGAATATTGGGTGTTGTATGAAATGCATGAATTGCTCAAATAAATGATTGATGGTATTCGTGAATGACGATGAGTATATACGTGGTTTTGGATTTGAAGTGGATTTTATGAAATGGGATAGTAAGGCTAATAATTGCATAAATCTAATGTTTTGATGTTTTTCCAAAACGAATTGCTTGGCTTTAAGCAAGCTTGTAGACAGGTCGGCTAGTATTGTATTGTTGTTGTGGAAAAGCATTTGTGAGTGCTAAACCCGAAGTGCCGGAATTGATAAATTGTATATGAGCCGCCTATCACATTTGTATGACATAAATCGCGCTAGAGCCTCGCTCGCGCTGGATTTCTATGTTTTCATTTGTATGAAACGTGCTGGAGCCTAGCTCGCACCTTGATTTGAAAACTATAATTGATATTTATAAACCGTACTGGAGCTTCTGCTCGTACGTGGATTTTGAGTGGTTGTCTTATGAGTATAACCGTACTAGAGCTATGCTTGTACGCGCCTCTTTATGAGAAGATGCATGATGCATGAGTCGTTCTAGAGCGTTGCTCGCACAAGTTTGCACGAGGGGATACGTATAAGGTTGTGAAAGTGGGTAAGATCCTTAAGCCTTACATCCTTAAGCCAACATCCTTAAGCCCAAAGAGGCGGGGAGGCTCTGTTAGGCGGGGAGGCTCTGTTAGGCAGGGAGGCTCTCCTACATAGGTACGGTAAAGGTAAGATCCTTAAGCCTTACATCCTTAAGCTAACATCCTTAAGCCCAAAGAGGCGGGGAGGCTCTGTTAGGCGGGGAGGCTCTGTTTGGTGGGGAGGCTCTCTTACGGTGGGATCCTTAAGCCAACATCCTTAAGCCCAAAGGGGCGGGGAGGCTCTGTTAGGCAGGGAGGCTCTCCTACATAGGTACGGTAAAGGTAAGATCCTTAAGCCCTACATCCTTAAGCTAACATCCTTAAGCCAACATCCTTAAGCCCAAAGAGGCGGGGAGGCTCTGTTAGGCGGGGAGGCTCTGTTAAGCGGGGAGGCTCTGTTCGGTGGGGAGGCTCTCTTACGGAAAGGATCCTTAAGCCAACATCCTTAAGCCCAAGAGGCGGGGAGGCTCTGTTAGGTGGGGAGGCTCTGTTAGGCAGGGAGGCTCTTCTTCACGGTTATGGGAAACTCATGGTATGGGGTAGGTAAGACCTAGGAATGGCACCCCCAATCACGATATGAGTTGCGGAGTACGCTGTACCGTGTATATCACATGGAGTACGATGTACCGCATGATGGTTATGTGATGAGAAAGTCTAACGAGGGATAATCCATCTTCGTGCCAGCATGATACCCCGCACACCTGGATGCGTGTGGTCTGGGATGATTTATGATGTAATGGTTCACATAGGCACTTTTGATATAGTGACCTAGATTTATACACATGCGTGAATTGTGGAAATGAAAATATGTTTGTGATTGTGAGTTGATTTGGTGGTGTTTATGGTGTTGGTTTAAAAAGGAGGTTTCTTAAAGAATTGCCCTCTTATGAATTTAAACGAGATTGAGCATGAGATGATTTATACATGATGTTTCTACCATGTTTTATATGCCAATGCACATGATTTTGATACATGATATATATGTATATTCACATGGCATAGTTTTATTCCTCATGCTCCTACTATAAATGATTTATGCAGAACACTATCAGCATGTAGATAGAGTAGTTATCTACCATGCTTGCATTATTGCCTTACTGAGCGTGTGGTTGCTCATCCCACTCTATTTTCCCCCCTACAGAGCGTGCATAGTAGCCCAGTGAGGACTGAGGCGTATTATTTTGGACTCCGCTGCATCTCCATCGCTAAGAGGTATATATACACAGTGATTCTTTTTGTATCTAAACAATGTAAAAGCACTGTATTCTTTTGAGTTGTACTTATGGGGGATGTAGATGTCAGTAAAACATGTATTCGTATAAATACACGATTAAATGCACATGTATGACATCGTTTTAATTAATTGAGAATGAATGAGATGCGGTGTTTATTATTGACTCACAGCCCAACAGTGTGTGGTGAGTTTAGTTCACGACCGGGTAAGGTAACAGTAAAACGCGAAAAATTTTCAGTGATTTTCGGTTAAAGAGAATGGAATTGGGTCATGACAGAGATTGGTATCAGAGCTGTGTTGGCCTGATGTGAGTCATTAATAAAATGTAGGAAAGTACATCCCCATAGTACTGTGCTTTTGTTTAGATATAACTGTGTATACCATGATGGATTGAGCTTAATGAATTATTATAATACAGGGAGTTAGGCACTATGCCAGTTACACGCAAGGGTAGAGGGGCGAGAGCACGTGCTAGAGGCCGTAGAGGTAGGCCTGAGAGCCGTGCGGAGCCACAGACTGAGCAGGCTCCACAGAACCCTGCTGAGAGAGCAGGTGATACTGAGGCTCGCTTCGCTAGATTAGAGCGGAGTATTGAGAGTCTGGTGGAGATAGTCACGCAGGCCTTGGGCGCCGGTGACAGACGAGGTCCCGCGGCACAGCCTACTACTGAACAGGCAGCTGCGGAGGCGGAGAGACCTCAGGCTGCTGAGATAGCTACAGTTACACCACCTCCAGCTCAAGATATAGCTTCTCCTATCGCTCCACAGCAGAGCGGTAGTGATGTGGGTTATGACTGCGATTTGAGCAGGTTGCGAGAGTTTCAAGCGCTGAAACCCCCAGTGTTTAAAGGGGTGAAGGACCCAGTGATTACGGAGGATTGGGTGTATGAGATGGAGAAACTGTATAGGTTTTTCCGATGCACTTCAAGTGAGAAGGTTGCCTTCTCCGTGTTTATGCTGAAGGGCGAGGCCGAGCATTGGTGGAGGTCCACCGAGGTTATTTTGAGGGCCAGACACTCTGAGATCTCGTGGGAGATATTTCTAGAGGCCTTCAGGAGACAGTATATTCCAGCTACCGCACAGAGGAAATTGCGGATGGAATTTATGAACTTGGTTCAGGGGAACCGTACTGTGGACGAGTATGAGTCCAAGTTTATGTCATTGGGGAGATATGACCCTGACACGATGGGTAGTGAGACCCAGAAGATTTAGAAGTTCATGGATAGATTGAGATTGGCCATCCGGACTAAGCTAGCTCCCTTCGATATTGTGACTTATGAGGAGGCTGTACATAAGGCTCAGTTATGTGAACAAGACTTTGAGCGAAATGCCTTCGAGCTTGGGAGAGTCAGTGTTAGAAAGGACAAGGATCGGAAGAGATCAGGGTTTGGAAGAGTGGCCAAGAGAGATGGCCAAAGATTTTTCGAGAAGAGGCCAAAGATTGAGGAGGTGCGGGAGAGAGCTGCTAGACCTCCCGTATACCCAGCCTTGACTGTGCCGAGGGGCATGACTATTGGGGGACCACGACCTACCACTGATCAGTGTAGGAGATGTGGGAGATTTCATGGGAATAGGCCCTGTCTGATGACCCCTATGGTGTGTTTTAGATGCGAGAGACCAGGACATATGGCTAAATATTGTCCCGAGAAGATGGAGATTGCCCCACAGAAGGGCAAGGAGCCTGAGGGAGCTCCAGTTGAGACAGCAGCCCCGAGGAGGAGGGCTACAGCTGAGGAAAAAGGGAAACAGGCTGCGGGTGTGAGCAGAGGAAGAGTACATGCACTGGATCAGGACACCGCAGATGCTTCGACGGATGTTATAAAAGGTACCATCCGAATCTTTGATTTAGAAGCATTGGTATTATTTGATCCTGGTGCCACGCATTCTTTCATATCACCTTCCTTTGCACATAAATTGTTGAAATATGTGAAACCAACATTGTTGGATAAAATGTTGATGATTTCCACGCCCATGAATGATAGTCAATTGACTGAGCATGTAAGTAGAGATTGTAAATTAAAGATAGAGGGGAAGGAAATGATAGCCAATCTGATTTTATTAAATATGAATGATTTTGATGTAATTTTGGGAATGGATTGGTTGGCTACCAATCGTGTTGTGATGGATTGTCATGTCAAAACATTGATGTTTTCAGGATTAGACAATCTTATTGTAAATTTTGATGAAAAGAAATGATATGAAACTTGTATAATTGTGGTAAATAAAAGAGTATGATTTTAAATGCATATTGCTGAGAGATAAATTATTTGTTTATGATAAATGTTGGATGTGGAGTGATGGTTTATGTTACTAACGATGGAGAGGATAATGTGAAGGGTTCATTGCCTATGTGGTCGATATAGATGAGGCACACCCGGAATTGAAGGACATACCCGTAATTACGGATTACCCTGATGTCTTTCCGGACAAATTACCAGGACTACCACCTGGAAGGGAAATGGAATTTTGCATTGAGTTAGTGCCTGTACAGAGCCGATATCGAAACCACCCTATAGAATGGCTCCGATAGAATTGGAAGAGCTAAAGAAACAGCTGCAAGAGTTATTGGAGAAGGGGTTTATTAGACCGAGTGTCTCACCTTGGGGAGCACCGGTTCTATTTGTAAGGAAGAAGGATGGAAGCCTCCGACTGTGTATAGATTACCGATTGTTGAACAAGGCCACCATTAAGAACAAGTACCCCCTTCCAAGAATCGATGATTTGTTGGATCAGCTCCAGGGAGCCGAAGTATTTTCTAAGATAGATCTGCGGTCAGGGTATCATCAATTGAGGATCAGGAGTGGAGATATACCCAAGACAGCATTTCGTACCCGTTATGGCCACTACGAGTTTTTGGTGATGCTATTCGGATTGACGAATGCTCCCGCAGCATTTATTTCATTGATGAATGACATATTCAAGCCATACCTGGACAAGTTTGTGATTGTTTTCATAGATGATATTTTGGTGTATTCCAAGTCCAGGGAAGATCATGAGGAGCACTTGAGGATAGTTCTGCAGACCCTCTGAGAGAGAGAATTGTATGCCAAACTCAGCAAGTGTAACTTTTGGTTGGAACAGATCTCATTTCTGGGGCATTTCGTGTCAAAGGATGGGGTATCAGTGGATCCATCCAAGATAGAGGCAGTTGTGCAGTGGGAACAGCCCAAGACAGTAACTGAGATCAAGAGCTTTCTGGGATTGGCAGGATATTATCGGAGATTTGTAGAGGGTTTCTCCAGACTAGCTGCTCCATTGACACGCCTCACGCGAAAAGATGTTAAGTTTATGTGGGATGAGGCATGTGAGAGGAGTTTTGAGGAGCTTAAGCGTCGATTGACGACTGCTCCAGTTCTCACCATTCCGACAAGCTCAGGAGGATTCTCGGTGTATACGGATGCATCACACCAGGGACTGGGCTGTGTGCTTATGCAGGATGGGAAGGTAGTTGCCTATGGATCTAGACAGTTGAAAGATCATGAGAGGAACTACCCGACACATGATTTGGAGTTGGCGGCTGTAGTATTTGCATTGAAAATATGGCGCCACTATCTCTATGGTGAGAAATTTCAGGTGTTCACAGATCATAAGAGCCTTAAGTACCTGTTCTCGCAAAAAGAGCTGAATATGAGACAGAGGAGATGGCTCGAACTCCTGAAAGACTATGATTGTGAAATCATGTACCACCCGGGTAAGGCAAATGTAGTTGCCGATGCTTTGAGTAGAAAGAACCTTGGGTTGGTGTCTTATATGATGGTACGGGAACATGAATTGTTAGAACACTTTGCGAACCTCAGTTTGGATGTAACCCCACCTGGATCTGAGAGACTTGAGATCATGGCTAGTTTGAGACTAGAGCCAGAGTTGATTGGCCGTATTCGGCAAGCCCAGCAGAGTGATCGACGGTGCATCGATTGGCTGAGGTAGGTACAGACAGGTGTGGGTATTGATTTTGGGCAGAGTGCTGATGGCTTATTGAGGTTCAGAGGCAGAGTATGCGTTCCCAGGGATCCTGAGATCAGGAGAACGATTCTATCAGAGGCTCACTCATCGAAGTATACGATACATCCGGGAAGTACCAAGATGTATCAAAACCTTCGGAAGGTTTATTGGTAGTCTGGAATGAAGAGAGACATTGTTAAATATGTCGCTAAGTGTCTCGTTTGTCAGCAAGTGAAGGTAGAGCATCAGAAGCCTGCAGGATTATTGCAGCCTCTACCGATACCGACATGGAAGTGGGAGCATGTCACCATGGATTTTGTGATGGGGTTGCCAAGGACCCGTAGAGGTCATGATGCCATATGGGTTATTGTGGACCGGTTGACTAAGTCCGCCCATTTCTTGGCAATGAGAGCTACCGATACACTGAGTCAGTTGGCGAACCTGTATATTCGAGAGATAGTACGGCTACATGGTGTACCAGTGAGCGTTGTTTCTGATAGGGATGCCAGCTTCACTTCCCATTTCTGGGAACATTTTCAGGAAGCGCTGGGGACCCGATTGAGTTTTAGCACCGCTTTTCATCCTCAGACAGATGGGCAGTCAGAGAGGACTATACAGACCCTCGAGGATATGTTGAGAGCGTGTGTGCTGGATTTTAGAGGCTCCTGGGATGACCACCTGCAGTTAGCCGAGTTCGCTTATAATAATAGCTATCATGCTAGTATCGGGATGGCACCCTATGAGGCATTATACGGGCGTAGATGCCGTTCCCCTATTGGATGGGAAGAGGTTGGTGACAGACAGATTTTTGCTCCGGACTTAGTGCAGCAGGCATCTGAGGACGTCCAGTTGATATGTGAGAGATTACGGACAGCTCAGAGCCAGCAAAAGAGTTATGCTGACAAGAGACGAAGACCACTGGAGTTTGATGAGGGTGAGTCGATATTTCTGAGAATTTCACCATTGAAGGGTATTATGAGATTCGGTAAGAAGGGCAAGCTGAGCCCTAGATATATCGGACCCTTCGAGATTTTGGAGAGAGTGGGAAATAAGGCGTATAGATTGGCATTGCCACCGGACTTGGCAAATGTCCACAACGTCTTCCATGTCTCGATGCTTCGGAAGTATCACCCGGACCCGACACACGTGATAAGATATGAGCCGTTGGAGCTCCATGAGAGTATGACGTATGTTGAGAAGCCGGTTGGGATTTTGGACAGGAAAGAGAAAGTGTTGCGGAATAAGACAATTCCCTTGGTGAAAGTGCTTTGGCAACACCACGCGGCGGAAGAGGCCACGTGGGAATTGGAGAACTTGATACGGGAGAAGTACCCCCAACTGTTTGAAAAGTGACTTGGTTCTAATTTGGAGGACCAAATTCCTTGAAGGAGGGGAGAATGTAAGACCCCGTATATGTATAAGGGTAATGTGTGTAATTGGATCAAATAATGTGAATGGACTTGTAATGTAAAGTATGATTGATGTAAGTCCATGGATTCAATGTATGTATGTGTAATATAAATTGTAACGTACATACAAGTTTCATTGAGTATGAATACGGAGAAATGTGTTCTAGCAAGTGATGGATGTGATTGAGACTCAAGATGAGTAGTGTGGTAAAATGGAATGGAGTTATGCTTCCATTTGGTTTTATGTAGCATACCTTTGAACATACAATGAATGCACACAAGTTTCAATGTGCATAAGGTATGAATGGATGCCATTTTCAAGTTATAAAGGTGGATGGATGAGAAAATGGCCATGGCAATAGATTAAGGATGTGTTGGTATGAGTTGCAGCAAAGAAACTGCAGGAAATCTGGAAAACATGAGGTCCAGATCGATCTCATAGGATGAGAGATCGATCTGGAAGAGCCAGAATGCTCTTATTTAGGCGAAAGAATAGAGCAGATCGATCTCCAATGGAGCCAGATCGATCTGCCAAGCATTCTGTAGTGGAAAGATCGATCCCCAAGCACCCAGATCGATCTCCTTAGCTCTCTGTTTGGGAGCAGATCGATCTCATGCTTCGACAGATCGATCTCATGCCTAGACAGATCGATCTCATTGCTTCGACAGATCGATCTCAGGCTTAAAAATGCAGTGAAAAAGAGGGATTTTAAGGGACCAGATCGATCTCCTCTTGGACCAGATCGATCTCCTCAAGCTATTTCTATATAAGGAGAGCTGAAAAATCTGGAAATCTCGAAAAAACATTTAACCTTACAATCTCAACCCAAAAACCTAACTTTCCCTCTCTAAAATCAGCCATTTTCAGTGAGATGAAGAGAGATCATTAGAGGCAAAGTTGTTCCTATCAAAGAGAAGAACAACATAGTGAGAGGGCATTTTCCCATTTTTGGAATTGAATGAGTTAAGGGCATTTCCATTTGGAGCAAGAAGAAAAATCATATTGGTAAGATTCTAACACTCCAATCCAAATGCATTAGCTATTTAATTGATTTTTGGAGTTGATTGGTAGGAGTATTGATGGATAAACTACTTAGGAATGTTGTGAAATTGGTGTGACCTAGAAATCTAAAATGGGTATAATGTGAGGATATGTGGGATTGAATGAACTTATGGTTTATGGCATGCTAAAGTTGTCATTGGGGTAATGTTATGATTTTAGATGGTTAGATGGAATTACATGGTGGGTTGGAAGAATTGTGAAAATGGATATGTATGTGATGGATAAATGCCATAGTGAGGAAATTCATGGAACATGAACACTATGAGCTTAATGTCGATTTAACATCGATTTTAAATAAGTTAATAGGCCTAAGAAAATCCATAGACTCGAGTTATGGATAAAGTAATGAAACGAGGCCAAATAAGCTTTAACAGAGGCTATAGATTAAATTGACTATAGCAAGCACAAGGGTTGCAATATATGGATCGAATATAATGCGGGATACGATTTTGTGCAGTCCCAAAGAGTTCGTTGAAGGCGAACCGAATCGTACGAGTAAGCAGCTTAAGGAAGTGGAATCACGCATCGCGATTCCAGGTAAGGGAATTTTGTGAGCGTATAGAGGTAGCTGCTCGTACTTTGAACTTGTGGGTGAATATTGGGTGTTGTATGAAATGCATGAATTGCTCAAATAAATGATTGATGGTATTCGTGAATGACGATGAGTATATGCGTGGTTTTGGATTTGAAGTGGATTTTATGAAATGGGATAGTAAGGCTAATAATTGCATAAATCTAATGTTTTGATGTTTTTCCAAAACGAATTGCTTGGCTTTAAGCAAGCTTGTAGATAGGTCGGCTAGTATTGTATTGTTGTTGTGGAAAAGCATTTGTGAGTGCTAAACCCGAAGTGCCGGGATTGATAAATTGTATATGAGCCGCCTATCACATTTGTATGACATAAATCGCGCTAGAGCCTCGCTCGCGCTGGATTTCTATGTTTTCATTTGTATGAAACGTGCTGGAGCCTAGCTCGCACCTTGATTTGGAAACTATAATTGATATTTATAAACCGTACTGGGGCTTCTGCTCGTACGTGGATTTTGAGTGGTTGTCTTATGAGTATAACCGTACTAGAGCTATGCTCGTACGCGCCTCTTTATGAGAAGATGCATGATGCATGAGTCGTGTTAGAGCGTTGCTCGCACAAGTTTGCACGAGGGGATACGTATAAGGTTGTGAAAGTGGGTAAGATCCTTAAGCCTTACATCCTTAAGCCAACATCCTTAAGCCCAAAGAGGCGGGGAGGCTCTGTTTGGTGGGGAGGCTCTCTTACGGTGGGATCCTTAAGCCAACATCCTTAAGCCCAAAGGGGCGGGGAGGCTCTGTTAGGCAGGGAGGCTCTCCTACATAGGTACGGTAAAGGTAAGATCCTTAAGCCTTACATCCTTAAGCCAACATCCTTAAGCCCAAAGAGACGGGGAGGCTCTGTTAGGAAGGGAGGCTCTGTTTGGTGGGGAGGCTCTCTTACGGTGGGATCCTTAAGCCAACATCCTTAAGCCCAAAGGGGCGGGGAGGCTCTGTTAGGCAGGGAGGCTCTCCTACATAGGTACGGTAAAGGTAAGATCCTTAAGCCCTACATCCTTAAGCTAACATCCTTAAGCCAACATCCTTAAGCCCAAAGAGGCGGGGAGGCTCTGTTAGGCGGGGAGGCTCTGTTAAGCGGGGAGGCTCTGTTCGGTGGGGAGGCTCTCTTACGGAAAGGATCCTTAAGCCCTACATCCTTAAGCCAACATCCTTAAGCCCAAAGAGGCGGGGAGGCTCTGTTAGGCGGGGAGGCTCTGTTTGGTGGGGAGGCTCTCTTACGGTGGGATCCTTAAGCCAACATCCTTAAGCCCAAAGGGGCGGGGAGGCTCTGTTAGGCAGGGAGGCTCTCCTACATAGGTACGGTAAAGGTAAGATCCTTAAGCTAACATCCTTAAGCCAACATCCTTAAGCCCAAAGAGGCGGGGAGGCTCTGTTAGGAGGGGAGGCTCTGTTAAACGGGGAGGCTCTGTTCGGTGGGGAGGCTCTCTTACGGAAAGGACCCTTAAGCCCTACATCCTTAAGCCAACATCCTTAAGCCCAAGAGGCGGGGAGGCTCTGTTAGGTGGGGAGGCTCTGTTAGGCAGGGAGGCTCTCCTTCACGGATATGGGAAACTCATGGTATGGGATAGGTAAGACCTAGGAATGGCACCCCCAATCACGATATGAGTTGCGGAGTATGCTGTATCGTGTATATCACATGGAGTACGATGTACCGCATGATGGTTATGTGATGAGAAAGTCTGGCGAGGGATAATCCATCTTCGTGCCAGCATGATACCTCGCACACCTGGATGCGTGTGGTCTGGGATGATTTATGATGTAATGGTTCACATAGGCACTTTTGATATAGTGACCTAGATTTATACACATGCGTGAATTGTGGAAATGAAAATGTGTTTGTGATTGTGAGTTGATTTGGTGGTGTTTATGGTGTTGGTTTAAAAAGGAGGTTTCTTAAAGAATTGCCCTCTTATGAATTTAAACGAGATTGAGCATGAGATGATTTATACATGATGTTTCTACCATGTTTTATATGCCAATGCACATGATTTTGATACATGATATATATGTATATTCACATGGCATAGTTTTATTCCTCATGCTCCTACTATAAATGATTTATGCATAACACTATCAGCATGTAGATAGAGTAGTTATCTACCATGCTTGCATTATTGCCTTACTGAGCGTGTGGTTGCTCATCCCATTCTATTTCCCCCCTACAGAGCATGCATAGTAGCCCAGTGAGGACTGAGACGTATTATTTTGGACTCCGCTGCATCTCCATCGCTAAGAGGTATATATACACAGTGATTCTTTTTGTATCTAAACAATGTAAAAGCACAGTATTCTTTTGAGTTGTACTTATGGGGGATGTAGATGTCAGTAAAACATGTATTCGTATAAATACACGATTAAATGCACATGTATGACATCGTTTTAATTAATTGAGAATGAATGAGATGTGGTGTTTATTATTGACTCACAGCCCAACAGTGTGTGGTGAGTTTAGTTCACGACCGGGTAAGGTAACAGTAAAACGCGAAAAATTTTCAGTGATTTTCGGTTAAAGAGAATGGAATTGGGTCGTGACAGCTTACAGTCCTTCACTGCTACCCTACTTCGTAGCAGGTCGGGGTCCTCAAATCACAATGCCCCCCAAGAGTGTCAAAATTGGATGCACTGGGGCCTTACCAATTATCTTATTCCATTACTCATCAAATCTAATCTTTTACCAATTACCTTTTTCTCATTTTAACATCTCTGTCATTTCTCGATTATCCTTTTCTGTCTCTATTTCAGCCCTCACTACCTTTCCCAATCTCAGAGGCGTGCAATTCGTGTTCTTATTTACCCTACTGTAAATCTGCGCACTGCCTCGGTATAGGTAATATCTCACGGGGCTAATTGGACTCTGATTGACATCTGAGCCCTTCCATAAACTTTTAGACATCTCGACTGTCACTGTTCATGTGTCGAGGTAATATCTACCAAAGAATATAACTGAGTTTCATACTCATAATCAATTTAGTATTCTTGGGCAGTGTAAGAAATTTTTCCTTTAAATCATGTCCGGGATATCTTGTCACCGGAATACATCCAATAAGATTTCTCATCTTAGCTATGGATGTTTAACACTTAAGATGGGTCGAGCGGGTTTCCACCAATGCTCCGTTGCACCCTCATATCTCATACATAATCAGAGCAATTAGCTCCTCACAATAATCTCCACACTCCGCTCCAATCTCGCGAAGCGTGTCTCAATACTATCCGATCTCTCTATCGGACTCAGTGGGGTATGCTTAACATTAGCCTCCATTTCAATTTCATACTGATTCTCATAGTCAAACTCAGCACGACTTAGCAGACTCAAGTCTACATCTACGACCTCTGCCTCGTGCACTATCTCATCTAAAGCGACTCATATTAGGCATTCCTGCATTCTCAACCATTTCTTAGTCAAAACCCATCTCGATATACACTATTGTATCTAACCAAGCACAGTAACACGGGGATGTAATTTCTTAATTACTGACACTGACACACATCAGACCAATTGCTGCTCTGATACCACCTTTATATGTCACGACCCAAACTACCCAAAAATCAGAGTTAATTTTTCGCGTTTTGTTATTTTCTTTATTAAATTCTTATCTGTCCTCTGATCGTGACCACACTCCACTAACAAATTGGGCTGTGCGTCAATGTCAGTCCCACCATACATTTACCATATAACTTAACTCTTCTCCAGTCATTTATAATTGTTTACATTATTTATACATCCCCTAAAGTTACTTACAAACATGTTACTGTGCTATGCTTATGTAGATACAATATGTACAAGTGTATATACCTTATGTCGATGGGCAGCAGCGGATATCCAGAATGCAGTACTGAGTCGTCGCAACTTCAACTGGAGATTATCTGTGGGAGAAAATGAAAGGGGTGAGTACATCAAGCTCAGTAAGGCAATCCTACGAACAGGTAGGTAACCATACTACCTACATGAACGTGGTGCCATGCATAAACCCCCCTTTCTCCACACATTTAAAACAGATGATATGAAAGTTATGATGTTATGTAAATCGAGTTTGCACAGAAAATTCAACATGCAATTATATTCAAATCATTTCTTTCTCAATTAAAATTTCACAGTAAAGTCAGGACTCGACCCCTCCTTCGGGTGATCCTGACTCACACAAAATCATGAAAATTCGTTTACATCACATATGGGTTTAAAAGCATGGAAGTAACCATCATGCACATTTAGTTTAAAAACCCAGTTTGATTTCATCAAAATCGTCGACATGCGAGATGAGGCAATATCTGTATAACGGCAATAACCAGGACTGGCCATATGTGTCCTCGTGAGTCCCTCTAACTTCACGGATCCCAGTGTGCGAGGTCTCACCCTGATCAAGAACCGCCCGGGAGGTAGGTCAATCCAACCCGTCAGTCTTATCCGATCTCACGCATCCGAAGATGCCGTATCTGAAGATACCCCGTATCACAAAGATACCGTATCCGAAGATACCCCGTATCACAAAGATACCCGTATCACAAAGATACCGTATCCGAAGATACCCCACAGTACATCGTACTCCATGCTACTTGCAAGGTACATCGTACTCCATGGACCCATATCACTCTAGGTACTCCAGCCCAAATGGCCTGCTTCCCACAGAGAGGTTTTGTTTCTCAATACTCATGCCATGTCTCAAAATGCACGTGCGAGCCTATTAAATCGGTGACACACAGTCTACCCGATGCTCCAAGCACGGCTCATCGCATGTTCTCATAAAATCAGTGCGAGCGATGCTCAGCACTCTCATCAAATCAAGTAAAATCAGCAGAGCCCGCTTTACATCCCCACAAGGCCGCCAACCTCATCCCTCACTCTCACCCTACTTAAGAGGTCTTTTGAGCCTGTTGGGCCTTTTAGCTGACTCCAAGGGCAGACAGCGCTACTCCACAAATCCAGTAAAACTAGTGCGAGCTAGGCTCTAGCACTCTATATATAAATCACCTGAAAATCTTATAAAATCTGGTGCGAATTAAACTCCAACACCCTGTCACGAAAATCATGTAAAATTTGGTGCGAGTTAGACTCTAGCACCGTGTCACGAAACAAGCATGTGAAATCTGGTGCGAGTTATACTCTAGCACCTATGCATGTAAAACTCTAGTGCGAGCTCTCGCTCCAGCACTAATGCATGCATCACAACATCGTGCGAGCTGGGCTCTAGCACGTCACATGTAAATAAAAACACGTAGGCGACTCGGTTATCTCCAAATAGTTTTCACAGAAATTACATCGTTAAAGGTATGCAATGCTATGCATTTTTCTTTAAAAGTGAGCCAGCCTACTCATGTATGTGTTAAAATACCTCCAGAACGAGCAGGAACCTCTTGTCCTTACTCCTCCCAATTTTTCCTAAATTTATAGATTTTACCCTTAACAAGGGTATTTTAGTAATTTGCCCATTCGGGGCACTAAAATTATTATTCGACCTCTAGACCCTTCAGATAAATTTTAAAGACTGCATATGAACTTGAAATTTCATAAAGTTTACCTCTAGCAGTCCGTAGAATTCCCTTACCTTATTTTCCTGTCGAGTCTGACCTTTTCTTTTCCACTGTTATCTCGTCGCGCAGTCCGTTATGCTCCCAATCAAATGGCCGGAACTGCGTATAATTATTCCTCAGGTCAGATATTGTACAATTTAATTGTATTTAATATTTTCTGGGCTTAATTTAAATCGTTGGGCCCATTTACCCCTATTGGGCCCGATTGCACCTTAATGGGCCTTAATGGGCCTTAAGCCCGTTTTCCACTTAATTTTCACTTTATCGAGGCCTATTGGGCTCATTGGGCCCACTAATAATTTATTGGGTCTCGTTCTAATTCTTGAATAGCAAAATCGATTATTTACGACAATTTATCTAAATTTCCATAATTTAATTCAATTTATGCGGAAATTAAATCAATATCACGCATAACGAGGTAATTGTCATAAATAGGGGTCACTTACCCAAGATTCCATGCTAGTACGTAAATCGAGACTATCTCGAGCTCTCGTTGGATGCCAATTGTCGAGCTACACAATTCCACAATTTTTCCGGGTAAGTTTTCAGCCTAAAATTAATTAAATTAAATACTTCGAAATTTAAATCGGGTCAATTTCGACCACTACTGACTTACCCAAAGCTCGATTGCATCACAGGAATTTTTTTCAATTTTTTTCTCTTTTTCCTTTTCCCTTTTCTCCTTTTTTCCTCTCTTTTTTGGCTGAACCGGTTCAGTCCGGTTCGGACCGGTTCAGACCGTCGGTTCTCTCCGGTTCGACCGGTTCACCGCCTTGTCGGCCGGTTCTCCGCCGGCTTCCACCGCCAGTGGCTCCGTGAGGTTGTCCGCATCTCGAATCTGGCCTCAGCTTCGGTCGAGGTCGCCGAAAAGTCGCCGGTCCGGTCGTTCTCCTCTTCGGCGTCGGAACCCATTTCTTTCCTCGCCGTTTTCGACGCTGTCCGCCGGTTTCAGTGGCTGTTCTCGGTACCAATCGGCTCACCGTCGCCTGGGCTTCCAAAATCGAGCCTTGGTGGGGCTCAAATCGGCGCCGATCGCCGAAAAAATCTCTCATCTCCCCGTCGGTTTCTCTCCCTTGATCCGCTGGATTTCGGCGGTTTCGTCGGCCAATATCGGTCTCAAAAGAACCGGCTCCTCCTCCCGATCACACCGGTACCCGCCGTTCGAGCCCAGCTGCCGTGGATCGTCGGAACCAACTCCGTTTTCCCCGCGGGCTTCTCTTCCTCCATTCGGCGATCTCCGGCCTCCTTGGCGCGCGTCGCCGGTGCCAACAGCTTCGCCGGCATCTCCTCTTCCTCCTCGACCCTTCGTCGGAGCCGTCGGTCGTCGGTGGCCGTGGGTCAGAGGAGCCACGCGCGGTCATCCTCGGTTTCTCTCTTCTCTTTCTCTCTCCCCGAAACTTTCTGATTCTATCATTTTTTTTTCAATTCTCTTTCTTTCTTTTTTTTTTCATTCAAATACCTTAAAAATACCCAAATATCCCTTAAAATTATTATTTTATTCCAAATTAATTAATTTAATTTAATTTAATTTATTTATTATATTTTAACCATTTTTCGGATATTATTCCTTCGTACTTTTCGAGATATCGTTCCGGTAATTTTTCGGTATTTTTAAAATTTTTGAATCTTGATCAATTGACCCAAAATTGTATAATTTCCTTATTATCGATCAAGATATCTTACATCCTTATTTTTAATTAAAATTTTCTTATCGCCTTAATACCGGGTTTTGGTATTTTTACCATTTTACCCCTGCTCTTGTTTCGAAATCAATTTAACCTGACTTTCCTTCATACATCCCCCATCTTTTCTTATTTAATTTTCGTATTTTAATTAAATTCGGGTCTTACAAATTCGGATTAAAATTTAGGTAAAATATTAAGAAAGTAAAAGTGAGAATCTCGTTCGACCTTTTTTTTTGGACTTTATTTTACCGAAACCTATTTTTATGTATAATGAATAAGTTTAAAACGGGTTTGGATCTCATCACATCTCCGGTGTAGTGAGATCAATTCATAACACTAACAATAAGACAAAAAAGGGTAGGATAAAATTATCTTTCTACCATTGATTTCAATTTTTTATTATTTTATTTAAAAGTTTGTATCTTTAATTATCATTTTTCTCATTTTTTAATCTCATTAGAGCAAATCTTACCGTCAATCCAAACTAACCCTATGTCCGACCAAATACTTTTAAAAAAAAATCATAATAAGATTTAAAAAATATTAAAAACACACTATAGTTAATAAGTATAGTAAATTTAAATAAAGTTTTACAAAAAAATTAAAAAAACATAAAAATTTAAACTAAAGCATAAAAATACAAGATTCAAATTAAATTATACAAAAAAGATAAAAGTATTTAAAAATACATAAATATAAAAAAATAAAAAAAATTATAGTTAACGGGCAGACCTAAGCTTGAAACAGTAAACCTAAGCCTAGCTTAATTTTTAAATGAGTTTTGATTTTCAAGTTCATGTCTATTTAACATGTTTAATTTTTTTTATCCAAATCCACTAAAAAAATAAATGAGTCTTCCGGTCTGTATTGGTAGCCCATCCTTGATCAAGTCTAACTATAATTTTTTTCATTTTTATTTTGTAAAAATATTATTATCGATCAATAGACATTAAAGATCATTATAATTAATTAATTTATAAAAAAAAACAACACTTGTAAATAATTCAATCCCATCAATTCAAATAAATGAAATCGAAGAAATTATAGAAAAAACACACTATTATCAATCTCCTTTATCAATAAATGTATATGTTATAAAAAGTCCATGTTTTCATAAACTTGAGCTTGCTTGTAATCTTCAACCTTATGCACTTGAGGCAAGTCAATATATAAGAATTGAACATATATATATTTATATATATATATATATATATATATATATATATATATATATATAATTTCGTCCAATTGAAATTAGGATCATATGCAATTTATTCAACTAAAATTAAATAGCAGTGAGCATAATTATGCATTTTTTTTAAGTAATTGTATTTTTATTAAACGTTATAGAAATGTTAGGGTTATGTGTGATGAGGATTACTTGTGCAAGTTCATGATGATCATGCACCTCATGGTTTATCTAGGTTAATCTAAGATTCTGGATTTGCCTTTAATCCTTGAGTCGAATAAATTTGCTGGATGAAAAGGGTTGACTGAGTTAAGTGTGTTATGTAGGATTATTTGTTTGCTAAATAATTCTGATGAAAATTATTGTCTATTTACATAGGATGATTGAATTTTCTTTTTTCTTTTTTTTTAAAAAAATGCATAGAATGCTGAGTTTGGATTTCTCTTCACGACACGGTTTGTGTGCGGTGCAGAATAATTATTTTTAAAATAAAATAACTATTTTGTGAGAATCAAATGTAAATATTATATATTTTATAGTTTGAATCATAGAATATAATAAACGAAATGATATAAAATAATTTGTTGGTTAAAACTGAATTAATTATTGACTAGGAATAAGTAAGTTATTTATTTACCTTTTAATAAAAAATAATCTCAACAACTAATTTTTAAAAAGTTATCTAAATTTATTTTTTTATTTTATTAAAAAATTATTTAATTTTTTCGTTACTTTTTTTCTTTTTTAGTAATTTTTTTGTTCTTTTCTTATTTTTTTTCCTCTGCCGCCAAACAACAAAAACAACAAAGGCAAACTGACGAATGACTATTTTTATCTAGAGTTAATTTGGATAGGTAATAAGATTTGATCCGGTAACATTAAAAAATACAAAATGACCAAGCACTATTGTTTTTATTTTATTTTATTTTTCCATTGTTAAAATGGATTCATGTCTGTTTGAAGTAAACCTGACAATTCTTATATAAAATTCATATTCATGTCATGAAAAATCATATTCGTGTTGTATAAAACATAACAATTTTGTATCAAAATTCTTATCGATACGTTAAAATACAACACTATTACATGTTGATTGTTTTCTTTTTAAGTTTAAATTGTTTAAGTTATTGGTTTATTTACTACCAAATAAAATGTTAGTGAATAGAGTTTGTAGCTAATTTTAGCCAGTTCTCAGTTATTGTTTAAATTGTCAAGTTTGTTGTCCTATTTTTTTAGAGATTTGTTAAAATGTGGTAGTAGTGAAGTTAGTGGAAGAGAATAAGATAACATGGTCTTTCTTTGTATGCCTATATAAGACAGAGTTGTAACGCCCCAGAAGCGTGAAAAATAGGGCATTTTTTTTTCTACTCAGGTTGTATTCCTGTACAGTGTAGGATACTTCTTTCTTTCTTTATTTATTTTCTAGTTTTCGTATATTTCAACCACTTCATGCGTTAAATAGTAAGTAACATCTACATATTAATTGTTTCTTGAACGTATACCTACTAATCCATAAAAACAGTGATTACATCCCGTAATAATTATACACCCACATATCTGTACATTATACATGTCTGGAAATAAACATCTGTTATTATACCTGAACAAGTACTTCGTAGATAGCTGCGTAACACTTACTGCAGGATATCTGAGATGGAGAAAAAAGGGGTGAGCTTCTGGGGAAAAGCTCTGTAAGGAATATGTTTAGAATAATTCTGACTATAAAAAGCATGTGAAAATCATGTAAGTATACTTTCATACTTTACTTCTAAAAATCAAATCATAAACTTACTTGAAAAATAATCATTCAATCGTACGTATAAATTCTATTTCATACGTAAAACATTCATACAGGAAAATATCATAAATGCATATACTTTCCTTTTTAATACCATGAATGTCTTTTCATCTGAAAACATAAAACATGTTTTCTTTCACTAAATCATCATGTAAATCTTTATCTGAAAGCAAAAATCATACTTTCTTTCATGAAAACATCATCATGCATAGTTTTCTTTCATGAAATATTCATCATACATAATTCATTTCGTAAAATCATCATATAGATATTTTCATCTGAAAACGTAAAACATGTTTTCTTTCATGAAAACATCATCATACTTTCTTTCATAAGAACATCATCATTCTTTCTTTCATAATCATCATCATACTTTCTTTCATAAAGACTCATCATTAAAACATGGAGACTAGGCTATATCTGAGTCATGCAATATACGTCATCCTCCGTAGAGGGTCATAATCATACCGATGGCCATGGTGGGGGCTGTAGACTGGATCAGGGTCGTACAGCAATCATAATCATAAACATGGGTAGTATCTTCTCATTCTTATCATATACTAGCACATAGCTAGGGCACGGGCACCGATGGCACTCGCCGTGCGGGAAACATTCTTGCGTGCTGCGCGGGCACGAGATACTACCAGAAATCATCATCATAGACCACGAGTAGCGAGTCAACCACCACATAGGTGAAGACAAGCGCTATAAGGGTCCTACGTATCGGCATCTCAAGTGGCGGAGCCGGAGCCCCACGAGTAGTTGCCATGCATATAAATAGCCTTCTAGTCTCAAAATCTCTTTTTCTTTTCTTAAATACTTTCGGAAAATATCAAAATTTCCTTTGAAACATGAATATAAAGTCATATAGAAAACTATAAAATATTCATGTGTTTCATACTCTATAAATCATTTCATAAAACGAAACATACTTCATTAAATCATTTCATGAGCATAAATATGCTTTGTAAATCATTCATAAATCTGAATATGCTTCATAAATCATTTCATAAATATAATTATGCTTTATAAATCATTTCATGAACATAATTATATTTTATAAATAATTTCATGAACGTAAATAGGTCAGAATTAAGCTAAATTACACCCCTTACCTCGTAAACCTTAGGGCAGTGCAAAATCGTCGGGTCTCGGGATTACCTCGATTTGCGTGCCAAATTCCTGATCTGCCCAAAACGATACCAATTCATCATATATTGATCAATTTCATCTTAACATCCTCAATTTTAATTTATCTTCTCGAAGTTTGACCAATTTTGACTTTTCGGTCAACTTTTTTGATTTTCTCGGTTTTACCGATTTAAGTCCTGTTTTTGGCCAATTTCATTATTTTAATTTCTCATTTCATTACTTCATTAACCTTATGACTCATTCAAGTCCATAAATCATGTTGGTCACTTTGCCAAATTTTCAATTCTTTCACTTTTCGGTTTTACACTGAGTTAAGCTATAAATCGGGCTTTCTCGGTATAAATTTAACCATTAACAACCTTAGATCCATCACATTTCACCACAAACACATCAACACTATTCTGTCCAGATCTCAAATCCTTCATATAAATTAAATCATCCAATTCCACTTAACTAAAAACCTTCCAAAAACATCAAATAACAACATTTATGAATTTTATCATCATCTATCAATTTTACCTCGGGTTTGACCAAGGTTGACCACGTTTTTCTTCCACAAAATTGATCCTCAACTGAAATTCAACATGTATATAGCTCAAAATCATGAAAAACTAGCTCAAAAACCGATCAAAGAATGAAAAATCTTAAATTCCTCACTTACCAAAAACAGGGCAGATTCGTCGACCGTTTTTCTTTTGAGTTTTTCGCCTAGCAAATGAACTTCTTTGTGGCTGAATTTTTTATATGTTATAGAGGACTTGTAGAGGCAGATTTTATCCTTCTTGGGTGACACCTGAATCGGTCCGGAAGGTGGCCAGAAAAATCGCACAAGGAGGGTAAAGGGAGGACGCCTGGAGCAACTTGGAGGATTGATTACTCTCGGCCTAGAAGTCTGATGGGGTTGATTTTTATGCCCATTTGAAGTTCTATAAGTCTAATTTCAGACTTGAAAAACTTGGCTCAAATTGAATACCGGAAGGTCTTCAAAGTTGACAAAATGTGGGAGTTGGTCAGAAATCTGAAGCAAGACAGATTTTTGTTCTCCTTACTGGAACAATTGGTATCATGAGTGTAAGAACAAAGACTTTAAGGTCTTGGGTTCGAACCTCTGAGGACGCGTCTCCTGGAAATTTCCCAGTGGAGCAAAACCTTGAGGGTCAATGGGCCCAAAGAGGACAATCTGTGGATTTGTAGGACTGGTTAGCAGTGGGAGCGGGGCCCAGAGGGGTCTGGCGTGCTCCGGGGCCAGGTCCTCACAATTGAAAATTCCAAAAAAAATCATTCTAGTCTTATTTTCTCCAAATTTCCACTTCTCAAGTGCTATAATATGTCCCTAGTATGTTTCATAAACATTTGGGGTTCACTTGTTTAAGAAAAATTTCCCGATTGAGTCCATTTTGCGCGATTTAGTCAATACCGAGCAAAATGACTTAAAGTTTTCAATTTACCTTAAAAATTAATTTGATCCCTGAAACCTCCATATTTCCACTTGATTTTGATCTTTCAAGTCAATTTCAACTTATATAAATTTTCTATGGCCTCAGAATAATTTTCGTGAATTTTATGAATTTAATCCGAATTTATTTCTAATTCCGAGCTCATTTGCTCGGTTTAGTACAAAACTCAAACCTTACTAACTTTTTCACTTCTAATACCTTAATTTTTTTTTCTAAACATCATTTCATGATCATACATGAAATTCTTAAAAATTCTCGGGTTTCACAAGAGTAATTCCACTAAATAAATTATCCTCATTCATTCTCTTGTGTTCTGTGAGTTACTTTATGAGTGTATTTTTTTATTGCATTTTGCTCTTTTATTTTCTATATTTTGGTGTCAAAGCCAGGTTAGTTGTGTATATCATATTTGATGAGCTTTTATGTCACGACCCAAATTACTTAAAAATCAGAGTAATTTTTTCACTTTTCATTTATTATTTAATTATTACCTTTCTCTCATCGTGACCATCCTACAACACAATTAGGCTATGATTCGATGTTAGTTACCTCACACTATTTACCATTCCATTTCCGTAATCATATTTACATATTAGAGTTTACTATCTTTGACTTTTATTAAATGCATACACCTTGGTATTTATATCTCTACATCCTCGACATCATATCCATTTACAGTACTGTGTATTACATGTTCAGATACAAAACTATACAAATGTGTATACCTGTCTCTCGATGGGAAGCAGCAGATACCAAGCATGCAAGTCCTCAGCCGCTCAATAACTATTGCGAATGCTCTGAAAAGATGGAAAAATAAGGGGGTGAGCAAACCACACGCTCAGTAAGGCAATTATGCAAGCAAGTAGATAGCTCCACTATCTACATGCTCATAATGCCATGCCCTTAAAATCCATTTCTTTTCATTAAAATCTCAAGCACAAAACCATGCATATATCATGACATAGTTTATCCAAAACTATTTGTGCATATAGAAAAGCATGTAATTCATGCATCAATAGCATTTTATGTGACATCAGTAAATCATACCTAGCATGAATTTAATCAAAATCATGCATTCTTTCATGTCATGTAAGACAAATCATAAATTTGAAATAAAAGCATGGAAAACACCATCATGCTATTGCATTCAAATCATTTCATTAAAATGCAGAATAAAATAACTCCCTTCGGGTCAATTATCTCATAAGTAAATCTCAAATTCATAAAACAAGTCATTAAAATTCATTATAAAGCTTCGGTTATAAAACCACCCTTCTTTCAGGGTTATATATCATAAAATCATAAAATCATACAATCGAGGGCCTGACCCCTCCCTCGGGTCTACCCTGATCTATCGACCAATAGTTATATCATGTGAGACAAGCAGGTGATTATATCAGTAACATCGAGGACTATGGCCATATCCTAGTGATCCCTGACAACACGGTACCTAGTGTTTTGGGTATCACACCTGAAACAGGAGGTGGGTCGTCCTACCCCCCAGACCAGCATAATACCAGGATTGCGAGGGCAAGGCTTGCTACCTCGTGGCTAATGCTACTCCACTCCAACAATCCCCACGGTACAGTGTACTCCGCGTGACATACACGGTACAACGTACTCCGTGAACCCAAGCTCAGTCAGGGGTGTTTGTAATAGGTCTTATCCACCCATATCATCTCTGTCTCAATATGCACGTGTGAGCATAACATCTCACTGTGACACACAGTCTACAGGAGGCTCCAACACGACTATATGCATATAATATAAATCCCTGTGCGAGCAAAGTTCTAGCACGGCTCCATGCATATTCATGATATCAGAAAATCTTGTGCGAGCGAAGCTCTAGCACGGTGTCATAAAAATCAATAAAATCTGCGTACGAGCAGCGCTCCAGTACGACTTAAACTGATTATAAATTCAAGTAAAATCCACGTACGAACAATGCTCTAGTACGGATATGTATAAAAACTCAGTGAAAACCTCGTACGAGAAAAAATCCAGTACGACTTTAAAATGAATTATAAAACCATATAAAACTTCATGCGAGTAACGCTCCAGCACAAATGAATGCTCAAATAAATCAAATCTCGTGCGAGTTACACTCCAGCACGGCTTTATGCATAATTAAATCAAATCTCGTGCGAGTTACACTCTAGCACGGCTTTTATGCAATTATCATATCAAAACTAGATGCGAGCTAAGCTCCAGCATCTCTCATGCATGTCAAATCATTAAAACTAGTGCGAGTAATCGCTCCAGCACATTTTTATGCATATTCAGTCAAAACAAATCAGAACAGTCAAAACATGTCAAAACAGAGTGCGAGCTAGGCTCCAGCACTTCTCATGCATTTCATAAGAATAAAATCAGTGTGAGCAACCGCTCAAGCACATTTCATGCATATGATGTCACATAAATCGGTGCGAGCAACCGCTCAAGCACATTTTATGCACACTCACAAACTCAGATATAGTGCGAACTATATGCCCGCACTATCTGTTTCCGTATAAACTTGATAGTTGGCCCGTTTTCCAAAGAAATTCCATTTAAATATGAATAACACCTACGTAGTGTTATCTTGTGAAATTTATGCAGTTACTGGCCAATCTATCGATTTGCTTTGATTAAAACCAATAAAATTTCCTTAAATCATAAAATCCTTAAATCATGCATTTCGTGCATGTCATGCTTTCACCATCCTTAGGTGAACTTCCCTTAATAGGGGTAAAGAATTAGGAAAAGTGTTTTGACACTGTACAGGAATTGAAGGGATTGAAGGGATGACCGTCCGCGAAATAGACAAAATAATGATAGAGGGAGAAACAGGCCAAGAATTGAAAAAAAAAGTAGGCCAGACCCCTGAGGCAACCGGCTAGATAATGAACCCACTGGCCTGGCTATCAATGTTATTGCAGGGAGAGAATCGATGGCAGGAAGTTCATCCGCTTCTCGCAAAAGTTATGCGAGACAAGCATATCAGATTCATGCTGTGATGGAGGAGAAGGCAGGTGAAGAAGCCATTGTGTCAAAACACTTAATCTCTTATTCAAAACATTTTAAATTACACCCCTTACCTCGATTTATTGGGAGTTCAAGGTTCGAGTAGTGACGCCTCCAAGTGTCTCCCTTTTATCTTTCTACGATTTTTCTACACCGAATTTGGTATTCTTAGTATCCTTGTTTAAATCGAATAGCTTACAATGCATCGAAATCTTATTGGCCTAAGGAAAATACATTCGAAATTTAAATTCTAACTCCTTAAGATCGCATTAAACTATACATATTCAACCTTTGGAGCTCATCAATTTCCTCTTTTCTCCCTATTACTTGTAGAAATTTCTTTCCACTATAAACTTTATCATCACATTGATAAAATAAATAATCCCTATGTGCTATTTCTTTGTGTGTGTATACAATTGTACCAATATAGCAGGACATTTAATATTCATAAGCTCATATACTAATACACACACATGTATATAACCGTATAATTATACATTTTATCCATTTCATCATCTCATTTTCTTTTCATCTTCAATATTCAATCAAAATTCTTGATAATCCTACTCATAATATTTAATTTCCTTGCCTAATTCTCAAAATCCCAAATTGTCCTATTAACCCTAGTTTCCAAATTTCTTCACAACTAAAATTTAAACTAATTCATACAACAATCATGCTTTCATAATGAAATCTACTCAGAAATTCAACTAGCTAAACCTTAGATTTTTACCTATGAGTCACTGTACAAAAATGGGGAAATATCAACTGGGTATTTTTTTTCCAGCATATTTTTTTTTGAAACTATAGTGTCGAAACAGGGTGGCCGGATGGGGTAGGACAGGCAAGGGAGGTTGCCGGGGCTCGGGTTCGGTGGAAGGTTGACGTCGGTCTTCTCCGGTTTGCTGCAGAACACGAAACAGAAAAACTCCTCTGTTTCGTATTTGTTTCCAGGCGAGGGAAGAGGAAAGACGTGAGGGGGAGGACAGGACACGTTGTCGCCTGGGCTCGCGAGCTGGAGGGATGGCCGGCGTCTTCGCCTGTGACCTGTTCGGGGAACAAGCTAAAAAGGGGGTTCGGGTTTATGGGCGAGCAGGAAGGAAGGGAGAACGAAAGGCTGGTCTGCGTCCGGGTGAGGAGAGGCTGCCGATCTTGGGGTCTCGGTCCAGTCGACCGACGAGAGAAAGGGAGGTCGGCAGAGGGACGGTCGACGATCGGGAGAAAAAGAAAAACTGGGGAAAGGGGTTTCTGATTTAGGGTCGTGCGATCCTTCTTTTTTTTTTTCGATTTCGTTTCTTCTTTTTTTTCTTTTTTTTAATATATTATTATTATATATATTATATTTATATTTATGTATATATATATATATATTTATTTTTATTTATATATGTATATATTTTTTTTATTTATATATATATTATGCATTTTCAATTTAACAATATATATATGTATACACACATATTTTCTTATAACATTTTTTATTTAATTTTATTATTTAATTAAATACAGAAAATTTACGATGTTTACACATGCCGTACTTGGCATGCAGTTGAATTCAAATGGATTTTTTTGTTTTCTTCGCTAAATTAATCAATATTATTGATGAAAAGTAAACCAAGGAGGTAAAGAGTCCAAGGATACCATGATCAATACAAGAAACCTGATCTGAAACTATTCAGGATAAAATATCAAACAGATAGTGAACAAAACATCCAATATGACTACTTATTGCAAGGGCAGCATTTAGTCTTTAAACTCAAAATTATTTAAACTCAAAACCAGGTCTGCCAACCAAATGTGTCTTAAAATTATTTTCGACAATAAAAATTAGACGATTAAGCAAAGTAAATTTGAACTTTCTATCAACATTTAATTTCATCATCATCATATTTCATACATCTATAACACAATATGTACTAATTTAACCAGATAAAAATTTAGTTTTTTACCTCAAAGTTTTCCTAGGAAAATGGGTATTTTGTTGGCTTTGGCACTGTTGGCATCGAAGGGGGAAACGATAATCCTGGAGGGGTAGCACCGGTTGGCTGACGGTCACTGGGTTCGGATTTGGTAGCTTCCTCGGTGTTTCACCAGTGAGTAGCGCGAAACAGACTAGACACAGAACATATGGTGTAAGACCCGATTTTTATTGTAATTTCTTATGATTCAAATGATGTAAACATGATTTTATGTAAATTGAATCATAAGAAGACTTATATGAATGAAAAAAATGCAAATGGAATGAATAAAAATTCTCGAATGCATTTAAATATCAAATGAAGGATTGAAATGGTCACAAATTAAATGAATGAGATTCAGATTGGAGATAAGGATTTAAAACATGAAATGAGTGAGTGTTCGTGAAGAGAAGTTGGATTGATTTGATTCTGAACACGTTGAAGGTAAAACGGTCAAAAGATCGACATTTGGTATAAATTTGATAAGAAAATTTCATTAAAAATATGAAATTAAGAAATCTTGATCAATAATGAGGAAAATATTGAATTTCGAGTCCAATTGATCAAGATATGAATTTATTGGAATTAATCGAAATTTTTATTTCAAAAAATTATTCAGAAAATATTGAAAAAATATACCGAAAAGACAAAATAAGACAGATAAATTCATTTATTGATTAAATGAATAAAATAAGAATTTTTGAAGATATTTTTGGATTTTTATAATATTTTAATGAATAAAATAATAATAAAATAAATTATAAATAAAAAATGAAAATTGCGAAACGCGATTTCTGCAGAAAGAAACGAAATCGAACCGAGGAGATCCTCTGCACCGACGACCAGGAACCCCAGACGAGGGCCAGCGAAGGGCGACGATCACCGCGCGACCCACCAGCAGCAGCGACGTGCCCCACCGATGCTGGAATCCGACGGATCGAAGGGAGAGAAGGCCGAGAGGGAGAAGAGGAATCCAGTAGCCACCAGCGACATTCGGTCTGATCCAAGGCTAGCCGAAGGTTACCTGGCCAAAGATGAGCCGAACAACACCTGAAACGACCGGACGGCACCGAAATGGCGAAGATGAGCTTGAACCGATATGGACCGGTTCAATGCAGTGCAGGTATGCTGAACCGAACCGGACCGGTTCAGCCAAAAAGAAAAGAAAGAAAAGAAAAGAAAAAGAAAAAGGGGAAAAAGAAAAAGTGAAAAAATTGGAGAAAATCTCGGTGATGTAGTCGAGTTACGGGTAAGCCGGTAGGCGGTCGAAATTGACCGATTTAAATTTTGAAATATTTAATTTGATTAATATTCGACTGAAAATTTACCTGAAAAAATATGTAATTGTGTAGCTCGACAATTGACGTCAAACGAGAGCTCGAGTCAGCCTCAATTTACGTACTATCATAGAATCTCGGGTAAGTAACCCTTATTTATGACAATTTGCATAGTTATGAGTGTTAGAAATTACCGCATAAATTACGGATTAACTTCGTATAAAATGAATTAAATTCTGAAATTTGAGATAAATTGTCGTAAATAATTAATTGAGCTATCCAAGAGTTTAGAACAAGGCCCAATAAATACTGACGAGCCCAATGAGCCCAATAGGCCTCGATAATGTGAATAGTAAGTGGAAAACGGGCTTAAGGCCGGTTAAGGCCCATTATGGTGCAACCGGGCCCAATAGAGGTAAACGGGCTCAATGATTTAAATTAAACCCAAAAAATATGATATACAATTAATTATATTGTATTTGACCAGATGAATAATTATACGCAGTTTCGGAGATTGGATTGGGAGCAAATCGGACTGCGTGACAAGATATCAGTGGAAAGGTCAGACTGTACAGAAAAATGAGGTAAGAGAATTTTGCGAGTAGCTAAAGGTAGCTACGCGTATTTTTAACAGCTTTTACATACACTGAAATTGTATAAAGATCCCAGAAATGGATTAAAAATTTTAAGGACCCGAGATGAGTAAAAGACTATTTTATCCCTACTGAGGGAAAATTTACCTAAAGATGGTGAAAGCATGACATGCATGAAATGCATGATTTGAAAGCTTTTCGTTAAATTTTAGCAAAGCAAATTGGTAGATTGACCAGTAATTGCATAAATTTCACAAGATAACACTACGTAAGTGTTATTAAGATTTAAATTAAATTTCTTTGAAAAATGGGTCAACTATCAAGTTTATATGAAAACAGATGGTGGTGTTGGAGCATTTCCTCGCACTATATCTGAGTTTGTGAGTGTGCATAAAAGGTACTGGAACGGTTGCTTGCACCGATTTGTGTGACATCATATACATGAAATGTGCTAGAGCGGTTGCTCGCACTGATTTTTACTATTGTGAAATGCATGAGAGGTGCTGGAGCCTAGTTCGGACCCTGTTTTGACTTGATATACATAAAAAGGTGCTAGAGTGATTGGTCGCACTAGTTTTAATGATTTGACATGCACAAGAGGTGCTGGAGCTTAACTCGCATCCTAGTTTGATATGATAATTGCATAAAAGCCATACTGGAGCCTTGCTCGTATGTGATTTAATCGATTTAATTACATAAAAGTTGTGCTGGAGTGTAACTCGCACGAAATTTGAATTATTTATGCAAGAAACCATGCTGGAGCATTGCTCGCATGAAATTTTGATTTACTTGAGCATTTATTCGTGCTAGAGCATTGCTCGTACGAAGTTTTGAATGATTTATGTTTTTGAATTTATCACTCTTTTAAAGTCGTACTGGAATGCTGCTCGTACGCAGATTTTACTGATTTTTTTGAAAACATGTTGGAGCTTCGCTCGCACGAGGTTGTCAGATATCATAAATATGCATGGAGCAGTGCTGGAGCTTTGCTCGCACAGAGATTTGTATGACATGAATATAGCCGTGTTAGAGCCTCCTGTAGACTGTGTGTCACAGTGAGATGATATGCTCACACGTGTATACTGAGGCACCCCCTGACTATGATTTGGGTTCATAGAGTACGTTGTACCGTGTATGTCACGCGAAGTACGCTGTACCGTGGGGATTGTTGGAGTGAAGTGGCATTAGCCACGCGGTTGTAAGCCTTGCCCTCACAATCCTGGTATTTATGTTGTTCTGGAAGTAGGACTAACTCACCTCCCGTTTTAGGTGTGATACCCCGCACACTAGGTACCGTATAGCTAGGGATCACTAGGATATGGCCATAGTCCTCGATGTTACTGATATAGTCAACTACATGTCTCACATGATATAACTTTTGGTCTCGATAGACCAGGGTAGATCCGAGGGAGGGGTCAGGCCCCCGATTTTGTGATTTTCACTGAGATGTGATTTTCTACTATGATGATAGATTTTCAGAGGATTTTATGACATGTGACTCTAAAAGAAGGGTGATTTTATAACAGAATTTTTATAATGAATTTTTAATGAGTTGGAGATTGATTTCTGAGATGATTGACCAGGAGGGGTTATTTTATACTGAGCTTTAATGAAGTGATTTAAATGCAGTAGCATGAGGAGTTTTCCATGCTTTAATTACAAATTCATAAAAAGTATTATCTCCAATGAATTGTTTTACATGACATGAAATAATGCATGATCTTGATTTACTTCAAGCGAATTATGATTTTACATAAAATGTCATTGATGCATGAGTTACATGATTTATATATGCACGAATAGTTTTTATAAACTATGGCATTAATGTATGCATGATTTTGTGCGTGACATTTTAACGAAAAGAAATGGATTTAAGGGCATGACATTATGAGCATGTAGATAGTGGAGCTATCTACTTACTTGCATAATTGCCTTACTGAGCGTGTGGTTTTCTCACCCCCCTTATTATCCATTTTTTCAAAGCACTCGTAGTAGTTAGTGAGCGGCTGAGGACTTGCATTCTTGGTATCCACTGCGTCCCATTGAGAGTCAGGTATACACATTTGTATAGTTTTGTATCTAAATATGTAAATGCACAGTACTGTAAACGTATATGATGTCGGGGATGTAAGGTTAAGTAAATCCAATTGTGAATGTATTAGTTAAAGTTAAAGGATAGAAAAATCCTAATGTGAAAATGTAACATGGAAATGGAATGGTAAGTAGTGTGAGGGGACTAACATCGAATCATAGCCCAACTGTTGGTAGAATGGTCACGATGAGAGGAATGTAAGAATTAAATATGAAAGAAAAATGAAAAATTTACTCTGATTTTTGGGTCGTGACATATGGATTTGGGGTTTCGGGTTACACTGGGTTCGGGCAAGGGGAGGGGGGAAACAAAAATGCGGTTCGCTTGAAGGGAGGAGGCCATCGATCGGTGTGGGACGGGCTCCGATCGCCGACGGAACAGAGGAAAACAACAGAGGAAATGGGGGACACTATTTTCAGTTCAAGCAAGGGAGGAAAGGAAAATAGGGAGGAGCTCGTCGGTGGTGAGGAAGACAGGACAAGGTGGTCGGTCGGTGGAGCTAAGTTGCCGACGGTGTAGGGAATCGGCACATAGTAGGAAAACAAAGGGAAGGGGGGCTCGCAGTTGCTGGGGGGTCGAGGGGGCTCGCAGTTGTTGGGGGGTTGAGGGGCTCGCGTTAGATAACTTAGCATTTTTTTATTAAAAAATGATTCAGCGACGGACTTTCGTCGCTGAACTACTTCCGTGACGAAATTAAATAAAAAAATTAAGGAAAAAAAGAGGTGTCAGTTACGAAATTCTGTAGCTGAAACCTTTCAGCGATGAAAAAAATTAAAAAAAAATTAGAAACAAATATGAGCCTATCAGCGACGAAAAAATTAAAAAAATTTAGAAAAAACAATAGGCTTCAGCAACGAAATTTCGTAGTTGAAGCATATCAGCGACGGAATAAACTTAAAAATTAAAAAGGAGTCTTCAGCAACGGAATTCTGTAGCTGAAGCTTTTTAGTGACAGAATTAATTTAAAAAAAATTAAGAAAAAAGGAGACTTCAGCTACGAAATTCCGTAGCTAAAAACTTTCAGGGACGAAAAAATTTAATAAAAAATTAAAAAAACACCAGGCTTCAGCGACGGAATTTCGTAGCTGGAGCCAATCGCCGATGGAAAAATTAAAAAAAAATTAGAAAAAAAATAGGCTTCAACGACGGAATTCCGTAGTTGAAGCCTATTAACGACAAAATAATTAAAAAAAAATAGAGAAAAAAATGAGGCGTCAGCGACGGAATTCCGTAGCTAAATCCTATCAGCAACGGAATTCCGTAGCTGAAGCCTATCAGCGACGGAATAAACTAAAAAAATAAAAAAAGAGGCTTCAGCTACGGAATTTCATCGCAAATTTTGTTGGTAAATCCTTTCCACAATTAAACGCTAGCCCCGTTTTTCCCGCGAGCTAATTTTAGCGACAGATTTAACGACGAAAACTATTCCGTTGCAAATTTCGTTGCTAAATGTAAATAATAGATTGACATGTATTAGAGATAGAATTCTGTCGCAAATTTTATATTTTAGCGATGGAATAATTTCGTCGCTAAAATTTCGTCGCTGAAAGTATGTTTTCTTATAGTGATATGTCACTTGACAATTGTACATTTAAAAATAATTTTATGATATCAATATTTGTTATTTTCATAGAGTAGCATCCGTAAATAATTTGATCTATTAAATATATTAACATGGGATCAAAACGATCTATGTTACATATATTTCGTAACTAGACTCATCAATGGTCACGTATATTAATATAATCAATGACATAGATCAAGTATAGATGTGTAGCATGAAAATTACATGTAACATGATCTCTTAATATGTCTCTTTCCAACTGGTCATACTTTATAATTCAAAGAATTTAAACAACATTCTTTCAAAACTTTATGCATAAATGCAACTGAAAGAATGTAACTTTACTTCAGAGTTTTTAGTAATAATACTTAAGTTTAATCAGAAAAATATCTCAATAACAAATGAACATCAAGAAACAAACTATGACTAAACAAGCATATCATCAAGATGAACCATATCTATACAGGCTACATGCTCATGAAACAATTTAAGTGATACACCTTTAGTATGCGGATCTACAATGATGAAGCTTGTATTTATATGTTCAATAGATATATGAAGGCTCCGACCTCTTTCCTTAACAACAAGAAACTTAATGTCAATATGCTTTGACTTCGACGAGCTTCTGTTGTATTTAGAATATAACTCAGTGGCTTTATTTTCACAATTAATCTTCAATGATCTTTCAATGCCATTGACAATACACAGCCCAGTGACAAAATTTCGCAACCATATTGTTTGGTTCGGTGCCTCATAGCAAACTATAAATTTTGCCTCCATGGTGGAAGAAGTTATGAGTGACTACTTTACACTCTTCCATGATACAACTCCTTCAGCAAACATGAAAATATAGCTAGAAGTGGACTTTCTGCTATTGAAGAAACTAGTAAAATCGAAATCTGAATGCCTAACGATCTCTAAATGATTTAACATTTTATACATGAATATGTAATCTTTAGTTCTCTATAGATACCACATAACCCTCTTTACTGCTTTCCAATAATCCATTCAAGTGTTACTTAAATATCTGCCAAGTATTCTAACTACGTACGCAATATCCAGACACATACATTGAGTGTACATGACACTCCCTACTGCTGAAACATAAGAAATCTTCTACATCTTTTTCTTTTCAAACTCATATCTTGAGCATTGAAGCAAACTGAATTTATAGCAATAGGTGTGTCTCCTGATGCACAATTCTTTATATCAAATATACTAAGCACCTTATCGATATATACCTTTTGTGATAAACCAAGTATACCACAATAATGATCTCGATGGATTTGTATGCCTAATACAAAAGATGCATCCCTAAGTTCTTTCATTTTAAAATTACTTGATAGAACTCTCTTGGTTTCATGCAATAAGTCTATATCGATGCTTGCATGCAAAATATCATCGATATTCAGTACCCGAAGAATAAACTTACTCCTACGGATCTTGTGATAAATACATTGATCAACAATGTTCTCCTTAAAATCGAATGAGGTAATCACTTGATTAAATTTTCGATACCATTGACGAGATGCTTGCTTTAAATAATAGATGAATTTTTTTAATTTACATACCAGATGTTTCAAATTGTTCGACATGAAATTTTTTAGTTGTACCATGTAAATTGTTTCTTTAATATCTCCACTGAAAAACGTTGTCTTTACATTCATATGATGTAACTCCAAATCATAATGCGCTACAAGTGGCATAATGATCCTAAAAGAGTCTTTCGATGAAATCGAAGCTTTATAATCAATGCCTTTCTTTTGAATAAAACCTTTGGCGACTAGATGTGTTTTATATATTTTAACATTGCCTTTTGAATCTCATTTGGTTTTGAAAATTCATTTACAACCAATCGGTTTCGCTCATTCAGGCAATTAAATAAGATCCCAAATGTCATTATCCTCCATTGATTCCATCTAATCTTTAATGGCCTCTATCAATTTTTGGGAGTGAACACTTTTTTTTGTTTCACTAAAAGATGATAAATCATCTTTTAGTCCTATATCAAACTCACATTCCTAGAGATACACGATATAATCATCCGGAATCGCTAATCTCCTTTCTTTAGGGGATCTCTTTAATGATACTTTCAATTAAGGTTGTTGTTGCTCCTCCAATTGAATAGGAATAGGTTTTTCAATATGAGTAGGAGATAACCCAAAGGTATCCTGATAATCTGGATTTGCATTTTGAACAATGTCAGACATAATTACCTAATCATTTCAATTGCAACTGTAGGAACAGTAGCATGTTCTTCTTCAAAGACAAGGTTCCTGGGTTTGGCACTCCCACCGTATTCAACATCCTCAATGAATTTAACATTTCCTATCTTGAAAAAGGATTTACTTGAGGGATCATAAAACTTGAAACCCTTCGATCTTACTGAATATCTAACAAAGTAGCAACTTACTGATCTTGAGTTCAATTTTCTTTCATTAGGCTTGTATGGCCTAACATCAACTGGATAACCCCAAACATGCAAGTGCCTAATACTAGGCTTCTTTCTTGTCCATAACTTATATGGGGTTTTGGCTACTATTTTACTTAGAACTTGATTAAGGATATACATTGCAGTTTTTAAAGCTTCTTCCTAGAGTGATTCTAGTAAAAAAAAATGATTTATCATACTTCTCACAATATCTTTTAAGGTTCGATTTCGTCTCTCAGTTACACCATTTAGACTTGGAGTCCCCGACATAATGTATTAAGGAACGATACCGCATCTTGTTAAGAACCTTGCAAAGGTAATTAGATGTTGTTCACATGATCCATCATATCTACCATAATACTTACCGCCGCTGTCAGATCTAACAGCTTTAACTTTCATACCAGGTTGACTTTTAACTTCAGCTCGATATGTCTTGAATACGTTCAAAGATTAAGACTTCTCATGAATTAAGTATAGGTACTCATAACAAGAATAATCATCTGTGAAAGTAATAAAATACCGTTAACCATTCCAAGAAATCATAAAGAATAGACCACATATATCAGTATGAATTAATTCTAAGACGTTTAAACTCTTGGTGGCACCAACTTTCATGACATTTTTTGGTTTTCTCTTAATATACTCAATACAAACTTTGAAATTTAAAAAATTAAGGAAATCAAGAATTCTTTCTGACACAAGCCTTCATATTATTTGTTCAGAAATATGCCATAAACGCTTATATGCCATAACATGGAAGAATTCTCATTAATTAATGTCATGACCTCCCCTCCCGTGACCTACCAAAATCACTACAAATTTTTCTCATTTTACTTACCTCTCATTCTACCATAACTCAACACCAAACAGTTGGGCTGCGATTCAATATTAGTCACCTTACCTATATTCATTCCATAATATTCATATATATCAATACATTTATCTATTGATTGTAATTATTCTTTTCTTAAAAATACTTTAAATACAAATACTCGTGCATATACATCCCCGATCGTACATTAATTTACATAACTGTGCTTTTACATTGTTCAGTACAAAACGTTTCAAATGTGTATACTTCTCGTAAGATGGATATGCAGCGGATAAAGGAATATCAGTCCTCAACCGTGCTCGACTACTGTGAACACTCTGTAGAGAGGGGAAATAAAAAGAGGGTAAGCTCACAGCTCAGTAAGGAAATCAGGCAAGCAAGTAGATAATCACACTATCTACAAAATACAATGCTCATGCCTTGAAATCATTTCCTTATCGATTCATATCTAAAGCATGTGTCTTTATTTAAACATTTATGCAATATATACATATCGATATAAATCATTAGTTATAAAACTGAAAACATGTTGGTTTAACAATCTCAGCAGTTTATGCAAAACATTGCATATCTCATGTAATTTCATAAAATTCACATTTAACATGTCATTCCATTAAATCATATAATATGGCATATCGTCATGTTAAAAACATGAAAATCTGGGCCTTACCCATCCCTCGGGTTACCCTTTTAACACATAAATTCACATGTTCAGATTATAAAACCATGTGATAAATCATTCAAGAATTCTCAAGTGATAAAACGAGATAGGCGACTAGATGTTCCGAGATTATAATCATAACTCATTTTCCATGATCCCAGGTTACACAGTACTTGGTGTGCGGGGTCTCACAATTGCTGTAACGGGAGGTGGATCAAATCCTCTACCGTTAGCTTACAATTCAAACACATCGTGTACTCATGGTATAACGTACTCCATGTGACATACACGGTACAAAGTACTCCATGGACCTAATCTCAAGGTCGGGGTGCTTGCCATAAGTCTTAGCCCTCATATTATCGATAATAATTTCGATAGCCCTTGGTCATATCTCAAAATATGTATGTGCGAGCATATAATCGGTGCAACACACAGTCAGCACAGGCTCCCAGCACGACTGTTTCATGCTTTTTCTTTTAAAACTGGTACGTGCGAGCAAACTCCTAGCACGACCATAACACAAGTGATATAAATCTAGTGTGAGCAAGCTCCCAACACTATGTCATGTAAAAACCGAGTATGAGCAATGCTCCCAATACTTCATAATGTATAAATCAATGAAAACTGAGTACAAACAATGCTCCCAATATTCCATCATGTAAAACTGAGTATGAGTAATGCTCCCAATACTCCATAATGCATAAATCGCATTTAAAATTAAGTACGAGAATATACTCAAGTACTATGTGATGCATATCTCATAAAATATAGTGCGAGTATTCTCTAGCACTAATGGTTTACACAAACCCGATAGCTGGCTTATTTAAATTTAATTTCACCCAAATCAAATCAAATAGGTACTCAAATGTGCTATTTTTGCATATACATGAAAACATTAGCCATTCTATCCATACACATTCAAAACATGTTAAATTTAATCACCCACAAGCTTCCTAAGCTTTTTAACTTATCGCATCCTACTGAATGTCTCTATACATGAAATTTCATATAGAATATAGTTGTTGAAATTCTATTCGAAATACGTGTAGCTGTCTCTAGCTACTCACGAAATTCCCTTATCTCGGATCACGTCACGTGACCTCACTTCCTCGGTGCTGTTCACTCTCGCAGTCCGATCAGCTTCCAATATCAACTTCAAAACTGTTAATAATTATCCACATCAGTATACTTTAATATACTTGTTCTCACTTGCATGACTCTAAATCAATGCATTTAACTCCTCTCAATACATCAATCTCATCACTTTCTCCCATTATGGTATTTCACCATAATTCTCATATAACTATCTTCATTTCTCATCTATTCCAATTTATGTATTTCATAAAACTACCTTAAAATCTTACATACATGCTCATTTCATCATTTAATCCCTGTTTACTCAACTTTCTCATCATTTTCTCAATTTCATACAAATATCTAGGTCATGGATATTTTTCATGATCAAGGTGTTTTCAACAATTTAAACATACACCAATCAACTCACGAAGACACCTATATCAACATATATGAAGTTGATGTATTAAATCTTAACTAGCTTGAACTTTTCCTCTTTTCACCAAAATTGGTAAAATCCACCTTGTTCCTTCAATATTTGATTTCAACTTCTTGTTTCCAAGTAAGTTGTTCTCCTCTTTACTAAGAACAACTTTGCTGCACTGAATCTCACTCAAAACTGATTGAAAGATGAAGATTTCTAGTGTAGAAAGGTTAGGTTACACTTTGTTTCAAGAAGGGATTGGTGTTCTCGGGAAAACAGAGGTTGCAGAGTTGTGTATTTATAGAATTGCTCTAGGGGATCTATCTGCTAACGGTGAGGGATCGATCTGTCCTGCCTTTTTCTCTTCAGGAATCAATTTTTTTAAGCTTAAGGGATCGATCTGCTCTCAGCATGAGATCGATCTGCTTTATACAGAGCCTTAAGGAGATCGATCTGGCCTTGTTATGAGATTGATTTGTCCTACCTAGAACCTATCCAAGATTGATATGCATTGAATGAGAGATCGATTTGCTCCTCTTCTAAAGCAGTTATGCTGTAATTTTTTTTCCCAAAAATCACTGTTACATTGGTATTAACTTTACTTAACTACCCGTTTTGCATTTCATACTCATTTGCAACTTAATAACATTCATTCCTTATGATTTATATCAATTGTGACTTGTCTGTACATCACAAAATCATAAAGAGTACATGTTAAAATTACGGGTCTTACAATTAATTTGTGCTTTGCACCACTATCACTTACATGCAGGGATTCATTAATGTATGAGACATGAAGGTTCAATTTATATATATTATTAACTAAAGAATCAATACTAATAAGATTTTAATACTGGAAAAGATTAATTTTCATTTCCAAATGAACAAAAATAACCTAATTTGTCTAAATTAGAAATAAAAATCAAATTCCATCAAAATGATAGTACATAAAAAGTCTCGTTAAAACTTAATAACAACCAAATTCTAGCTTGAATCTAAATAGACCAATAGCCTTAAGAGGAGCTTTCTCGCCATTTCTTACATATATGAATCTTTCAGCATCAGTTAGCTTTCTGATCCTTAGACAGCCTTGCATTGCTAATCTTATGTGAGCAGTTGCCCTTGTATCTAATGTCACGACCCAAACTACCCAAAAATCAGAGTTAATTTTTCGCATTTGTTTATTTACTTAAATTCTTACCTGTCCTCGAATCGTGACCACACTCCACTAACAAATTGGGTTGTGCGTCAATGCCAGTCCCACCATACATTTACCATGTAACTTATTTCTTCTCCAGTCATTTATAAAATGTCTATAATATTTATACATCCCCTAGAGACACTTACAAACATGTTACTGTGCTATGCTTATGTAGATACAATATGTACAAGTGTATATACCTTATGTTGATGGGTAGCAGCGGATATCCGGAATGCAGTACTGAGTCGCCTCAACTTCAACTGGAGATTATCTGTGGGAGAAAATGAAAGGGGTGAGCACATCAAGCTCAGTAAGGCAATCCTACGAACAAGTAGGTAACCATACTACCTACATGAACGTGGTGCCATGCATAAACCACCTTTTCTCCACACATTTAAAAACAGATGATATGAAAGTTATGATGTTATGTAAATCGAGTTTGCGCAGAAAATTCAACATGCAATTATTTCAAATCATTTCTTTCTCAATTAAAATTTTCACAATAAATTCAGGACTCGACCCCTCCTTCGGGTGATCCTGACTCACACAAAACCATGAAAATCGGTATACATCACACATGGGTTTTGAAAAGCATGAAAATACCATCATGCAAATTTAGTTTAAAACCCAATTTGATTTCATCAAAATCGACGACATGCTAGACTAGGCAACATCTGTATATCGACAAATAACCAGGACTATGGCCATATGTGTCCTCGGGAGTTCCTCAGCTACACGGATCCTAGTGTGAAGGTTCTCCCATGATCGGGAACCGCCCGGGTGGTGGGTCAATCCATCCCGTCAGTCTTATCTGATCCCATGCATCCGAAGATGCTAACGTATCACAAAGATACCAATGTATCACACAGATACCACACGGTACATCGTACTCCATGCTACTTGCACGGTACATCGTACTCCGTGGACCCCCAGCCTTATCCCTCGTTCGGGCTCATCAACTAGTCCTCCAACCCTTATCCCTCGTTCGGGCTCATCAGGTGGATCTCCAACCCTTATCCCTCGTTCGGGCTCATCAGGTTGTTTCTCTAACCCTTATCCCTCGTTCGGGCTCATCAGGTTATTTCTCTAACCCTTATCCCTCGTTCGGGCTCATCAGGTTATTTTTAACATGCCATGTCTCAAAATGCACGTGCGGGCCTATTTAATCGGTGACACACAGTCAACCTGATGCTCCAAGCACGGCTCATCACATGTTCTCATAAAATCAGTGCGAGCGATGCTCTGCACTCTCATCAAATCAAGTAAATCTAGTGCGAGCTAAGCTCTAGCACTCTGTATGCAAACCGTATAAAAATCTGGTGCGAGCGAAGCTCTAACACCCTGTCTTAAAATCATATAAAATATGGTGCGAGTTAGACTCTAGCACCCTGTCACGAAAATCATATATATATAAGAATCTGGTGCGAGTTGGACTCCAGCACCTATGCATGTAAAATTCTAGTGCGAGCTCTCGCTCCAGCACTAATGCGTGCATCACACAAATCGAAAATATCGTGCGAGCTGAGCTCTAGCACGTCACATATCAATAAAACACGTAGGCGGCTCTGTTTCCTCAAAACAGTTTTCAAAACAATTTCACGTTAAAAGTATGCAATGCTGTGCATTTTCTTTCAAGGTTAGCCAGCCTACTAATGCATGCATCAAAACACCTCCAGAATGAGTAAGAACCTCTTGTTCCTGCTCCTCCCAATTTTTCCTAAATTTGTAAATTTTACCCTTAACAAGGGTATTTTGGTAATTTGCCCATTCGAGGCACTAAAATTATTAATTGACCTCTAGACCCTTCAGGTAACTTTTAAAGACTGCAAATGAACTTAAAATTGCGTAAAGTTACCTCTAGCAGTCCGTAGAATTCCCTTACCTTATTTTCCTGTCGAGTCTGACCTTTTCTTTTCCACTGTTGTCTCGTCGCGCAGTCCGTTATGCTCCCAATCAAATGCCCAAAACTGCGTATCAATATTCCTCAGGTCAGATAACATACAATTTAATTGTATTTAATCTATTCTGGGCTTAATTTAAATCATTGGGCCCGTTTACCCCTATTGGGCCCGATTGCACCTTAAATGGGCCTTAATCGGCCTTAAGCCCGTTTTCCACTTAATTTTCACTTTATCGAGGCCTATTGGGCTCATTGGGCCCACTAATAATTTATTAGGCCTCGTTCTAATTCTTGAATAACTAAATCGATTATTTACGACAATTTATCTAAATTTCCATAATTTAATTCAATTTATGTGGAATTTAAATCTGAAACACGCATAACGATATAAATTGTCGTAAATAAGGGTCACTTACCCAAGATTCCATGCTAATCCGCAAATCGAGGCTATCTCGAGTTCTCGGTGGATGCCAATCGTCGACCTACATAATTCCACAATTTTTTCGGGTAAGTTTTCAGCCCAAAATTAATTAAATTAAATACTCCAAAATTTAAATAGGGTCACTTTCGACCACTACTGACTTACCCGAAGCTCGATTGCATCACAGGAATTTTTTTCAATTTTTTCTCTTTTTCTTTTTCCCTTTTTTCTCCTTTTTTTTTCCTCTTTTTGACTGAACCGGTTCAGTCCGGTTCGGACCGGTTCAGACCGCCGGTTCGATCGGTTCACCACCGGTTCACCACCTTGTCGGCCGGTTCTTCGTCGGCTTCCACCGCCAGTAGCTCCGCAAGGCCGTCCGCATCACAGATCCGCCCTCGGTTTCGGTCGGGCTAGCCGGAATGCCGCCGGTTCGGCTCTTCTCCCTCGACCGTCGGACCCATTTTCCTTTTTTCGCCGTTTTCGGCGTTTGTCGGCAGCTTCGCCAGTCGGGGCCGCCACCAATCGGCTCACCGGTGCCTGGGGAAGCTTCGGCTAGGGTCGATCGGGCCTGAATCGCGCCGATCGTCGACGATTCTCTCTCCCCCTCTCGGTTTCGATTTTCGCCGTTTCGCTCCACCGTTCGCCGCCGTTCGCGTCTCCATTAGGCCGGTGGTGGTCGGGCCTCATCGGGCTTGCTTCGCCTGGGCCGTCGGTGCCGTCCATCAGGTCACCGGTGATCCTCGGTTTGGCTGCTTCCGTTTTCGTTTTACAGAATCGCGTCTCGCGATTCTGTTTCAGTTTTTTTTTTAATTATTACACTATTCCTTAAAATATATTAAAATACCCAAATATCTCCCAAAAATTATTATTTTATTCTAAATTAATTAATTTTATTTTATTTAATTTATTTATTATATTTTAATCCTTTTTCGGGTATAATTTCTTCGTATTTTTCGGATATTGTCCCGAATGACTTTTCGGTATATTTTTCGATTATTTTCGGGATTATTTTTCTGAACTAAAAATTCCGATTAATTTCCATAAATTAATATCTTGATCAATTTAATCCAAAATAAATTTATTTCACCTTTATTGACCAAGATTTCTCAATCCATTATTTTTAATTAAATTTCCTTATCGAATTTACACCGACTTTCGGTCTTTTGACCGTTTTGCCCTTACACGTGTTCGGGATTAATTTAACCCGACTTCCCTTCACGAATGCTCCTTCATTTCATATTTTAATTAAATTCGGGTCTTACATCTAACCACCAGTGAGATTTGGTACTGAAGCCAAATTAACTTCAGAATAAACAAAGTTAAGAGGTTTACCATTTTTGGTAAGTCATTTTGCATATTCAGAACAATTCTTCTTCACATGTCCATCTTTACAACAAAAGAAACTGGTGATCATCTTATCTTATTTCTGTTGCCCCTTAGAATGTGAAGTTTTAGTGTTTGTAGTGTTTTTTTTCCTGTATTGTTCCTTTTTCTTTTTTCTGTTGGCAATATTGTCATTGGAAGAAGATACTAAGTGAACACTTTTTATCTTCCCTTGTTTCAACCTATCTTCCTCTTGCACATACTAGGTAATGAGCTTATTAAGAGTACATTTCTTTTTTTGAGTGTTATAACTTATCTTAAAGGAATTGAATTGTGCAAGAAGAGATATCAAGACCAGGTGCATGAGTATGTCTTGAGACAACTCCAACTGTAGTGCCCTTAATCTTGTAACAAGATTAGACATTTCCATAATGTATCCCTTATGTTTCCTTAGCTATTATACTGCATTGAAACAAGCTTAGTTAGAATGGTGTTCATTTCGATCTTTTCATTTGCAATGAATCTATTTGTAATCTGCTTTAGAAAACTCTCAGCATTTTCTTCCTCAAACATTGCGCTCCTGATGGCATCCGAAATAAAATGCTTCATAATCATCAGAGTCATGCAGTTTGAACGTTCTCATTTCTCATAAAGTGTCATCTCTATAGCTAAACTATTATCAATAAGGACGTGGGGTTGTTTTGACTTGATCACATAGTCCAGATCCAGATACCAAAGCACAATGATAACGTGCTCTTTCCATTTCTTGAAGTTAGTGTCGTTAAGTACTAGAATGTTATTCAAATTGGCATATATAGAAGAAGCATTTAATAAGTTCACAATTAATAACTTTAGCCCATAGAAGATACCAAGCACAAACATTGATTTTTAGTCTTTGGACAGAAATATCAATATGTAAGTGGTACTCTTAAACTTGATTAGTAAATATTGATAACCAAATCCTACCAATAATATACATTTCTTTGGACTGACATATTGCATGCATGGTAAAAAATAATTTTATCACATATTTACTATTTTATATGTTAAAAATCCAACCAAAAATAATATTTCATTGCACCGATTGTTTTTCACTTAGATTAAAAACATTGTCATTGAAATTCCTTAATGGCAACTTTATCTTTCAAAATAAATAAATTGATATAAAAGAGGTCACTTTGGCAGCATTTTATATCAATTTAATTTATTTTGAACATTTATTTTCCACCAAATATGCACATGTGTACATGCTAAGAGTACATAAATTTATCAACAATTCTAAGGAGAGTATATACTATCAATCAACTTAGAGTATCATAAAATATATTATTATGGAGCAAAACAACAATAACCATGTGCATATCATACAAATTTAATTCAAAGAATGCTAAATATTAAATAATAAATATTTAATAGTATTAAAAAATTTCAAAAAAATCACTAAAAACAAAAATAATTTAAATCTGATCTGGAAAAATTGGTGGCTATAATTTTTTTTTTCTATGTCAAACCATTACGATAACTATTTTGGAAACTTATCTAAAATATTAGATCAAAGCCTACAGGGTTTTTGTCAATAACGATTTTGACAACTATTTTGGAAACTGCTTTAACATCAACTATATTAGATCAAAACCTGCAGAGTTTATGTAAAACAATTTTAACAACTACATGGTTAACAGTTTTAATAAGTATATTAAAAGCTGCAATGATAGCTTACATCAAAACCTGCAGAGTTTCATTAAATCTATAATTAATTGCCCAAACAAATTTTCATGATTTTTCTTTCAACCAAAATGAAAATTTATCAAATTTATTAACTATGTTTCAACTATAGAAGTCATAAGAGACAATTTATATATCAATTTTAATCAAAACACATAAAATATAGATGTTTTAATTGAATTTTCAATTCGATTTTAAAGAATTAAGAGCCTTGATTACATGAAATGTGAAACTAATTTCAAAAAAATTGTTTACATGATTTCAATCTTTAATTTATAAGGAATAAAAGTAGTAACCTTTCAATAAAAAAAATTTAATTCTCAGCGATCAAGCATGAACGACTTTTGATACCACTTGTTAGAAAATTTAATCAGCTAACATGATCAGGATTTCATGTTCAATTGTCAAGAAAATTAATACGGAAACATACCTAGATCCATCAGAATTTATTGATTAGGGGTTAACAATCTTCTACGTCTAAACTTTTCTTTATGAAGGAAAAACCTTACTTATTCACTGATGAGATATGAGAATGAGAATAACGTTTGTTTAAACTATGGATCATAACCTATTAATATCTGTAATATATTTTATTTTATTTTAACTCATCATTAAAATAAAATAAAATATTAAGTTTCTATACATTGTAAAGCAATATATATATATATATATATATATACCCACTTAAAGAATTTCCCAACAAAAGGCTGATTCAGGACATCTTTCGTGCTAGAGTTTCCTCTTCTCCTGAATAGTATTTAAGATTACTCTCCATCAATGGCAGGATCAAAAAGCGTGCATTCCTACTATTGAAAGACGAGATTATTGGAAAGTTCTGAGGATGGGCAGTGAAGTTCTTATTGTGTGGAGGCAATGAAGTTTTCATCAAAACCATACTCTAAGCAAGTCCAACTTACGCCATGAATTGCTTCCTATTGCCAAAAGCTTATGTTCTGGCATTAATTCCATAATAGCGCGCTTTTGGTGGCAAAAGGATCGCAAACATAAAATAGTACATTGGCTACCATGGAAGCTCCTATGCAAAGGCAATATAAAGGGTGGTCTCTCTTTCCAAGATATGTGGCTCTTTAATCAAGCTTTGGTGGCCAAGCAATGTTTGAAACTGATCAGAAATCCTAACTCTGCGATCTTTGCTGTTTTAAAGAATAAATACTTCCAACACTGCTCTTTCATGAATGCAGGGTTAGGAAGTAATCCTTTTTACATCTGGTGTAGCTTGCGTACTGTTAAACAGGTCATGTAGAATGGACTTGTTTAGAAAGTTGGTAATGGTCAATCGCTACGAGTATAGACTAACTCATGGCTGTCGTTTACACCCAAAGGTCAACCTCTATTCTCATTTGGGAGCAGTGTAGTGGCTATAAGATGCTGACAAGGGAAGTAGATGTATTTGTTCCCCACACTAAAGAACGACTACTTAAAACTTCTTTAGACACTACCCCTGCAACTCAAGATCCATATCTTTCTTTGGAGACTGAGTCATAAGATATTGCCTATGTATCACAACTTGCATAACTGAGGGATTAGTATTAAACCAATTTGCTTCTGGTGTGGATTGTACGAAGAAACCATGGTGCATGCAATGAAAGATTGCCCCAACATAGTTGCAATGTGGAACAAGTTTCATGATATGTTTTCTCGGCCTAGTGAAATTGGAGATGACTGGCTCAAATCTTTATTGCAAAGTTTAGATAAAGGAGAATGTCAGCTTTTAGCGACTATACTTTGAACAATTTGGACTGACTGTAATAAGGAGATCATGCTAATGAGAAAAGATGTCTAAATATCACCAGTCAATTCATCAGCCATTATGCTGCTGAATTCAATGTTGCAAATGTGCAATGAAATAAACCAAAGGCAATCTTCTACACATTTATCTGACAGATGGAAGGCTCATACTTTTGGGTACAATGCATTAGTTAACTCGTATTCAAAGACAATAGGTTCATGAGTTATTATCAGAAACCAAAGAAGAGAATTCATGGGGGCCATAGCCTGTTCTGTTTCAGGGAAGACAGAACCATTGCTGTTGGAAACATTGGATCATAGTCAGCACTACAATTAACTGCAGACATGGGATTCCAAGTAATAATCCTTTCAGGTGACTCTGCAGTGGTGACTCAAAAGCTGATTTCAACACATCAAAATTTATCTTACCCTAGACTTCTACTTGATGATGCGAAAGAATCCGCCTTGCATTTTAGATTCTGTTTGATTTACAAAAATGATTTCTGCAAAATGTTTTCATTTTCTAAAAAATTAAAAATTTTTCGTTGTTTAGATGAGTCAATGAAAAATATTTTTTGTTTAGTTGTTTTTCGAAAAATCTGATTTCTTTTTTCAAATGATATTAATTAACATATAAAATATTAAAAATTATTTACTATTAATTATTTAATTAATTAATATTAGAAATAATTAAATTTTAAAAATAATATTTTAATATTAAAATATTATACTATTAAAAAATAAAAAAAATATATTTTTACTTATATTAATATTTTTAAAAATTTAAAGTAATATTAATATTTTATATTAATAATATATTAATATTTATTTTTGAAATATTAAAAATATGTATAATATTAAAATAATTATATTTATACTAAAATTATTTATTAATAAAATCATAACAAAAGTATTATTTATTTATATTTATTATTAAAATATTCATATAAAATTTGTAAATAAAATATAAAAACATTCTATTTTAAATTAAAATATTAATAATTAATAATTATTAAATAATAAATATATTATTTTAAATTATTATTTATTATTAAAATATAATATAATATTTTTCATTATAGAAATATGTAAAAATATTTAAGATTAATAATATAAAAATAAAATATTTAACTTAAAATATTAAAATATTTTAATATTAATATTTTAATTTATAAAATTTTAATCTAATTAAATAAAAATTATTAATATAATTATATTTTATATAAAGTTAAATTAAGTTAAAGTTATAAAAAATAGATATTACTTAAGAAAAATTATATTTATGGATTTTGTAAAAAACTTTAAAGACAACTATTTTTTAGAAAATGTTTTTTTCTTTTCAAAAACGAAAAACAATTTTTTAGAAAATAACTTAATTTTTCATTAATCAGAAAATTGTTTATTTTTATCAACTTATTTTTTTTGTCAACCAAACACTTGAAAATAAAAAAAATTATTTTTCAAAAATTATTTTTAATAAACCAAACGGATAATAAATAAAATGCTGACTTCATTTCAAAAAATGTTTAATTTTCTTTAAATTCAATTATTAACGGAATGCATAATTTTTTAACTTAATTAAAATGAAAAAACTTGAATTAATTAAATATACTTATTCTTTTTACAGCTTTAATTAAGTTGAAGAAAAATGTATTAAACCAAAAAAAAAAAAAAGAAACAAAGAAAAATGATCCATGAAATCACAATGACATCATCCTTCCAAATTTGAAATGCGCCAAGTTTAGAAATCTGAGATAGTACATTCCTTAAGACAAAGAGGTTGGATTATCGCTTTTTTCACCCAACCCAAAAAATTTCATTGGAAAAATTTAAAATTACTGCGATAAAAAATTTATAAGAAAATAAAAATCCCGAAATAAATAGCAGCAAATAGATCTGCCGAAAACAGAAAAATAAAATAAAAAAAACCTGAAAAGAGGAACATATATTTTCCCACGCCTCCACCAAAAAAGAAGAAGAAAAAACCAGCTTCTCTTTCTCCGATCCGATCTGATCGACTCTCGTATATATTGATCTGCTTCGAATCTCCATTCTTGCGGGATTCTCTTTGTGGAATCTTTGTCGGTGAACTCGAGAATTTATTAATTTCAGTTTTTGTTGTTCTTCGATTGGCATTCTTTTGTGAATTAATAATGGTGGTGAGAATTGGGGGTTAGAATCGTTTGATTGACGAGATTTTGACGGGGTTTTTGGGAAATGGCGTCGGCTCAGGTCCTGCCTAGTTCACGGAAACAAGAGCATTTAGAAGCTGGGAAGCGTCGGGTACCTTTTTTTTTTTTTAATTCTTAATTATTTTTCCTTTATTTATTTATTTTATTTATTTTTCTTTTAATGGTTTCTGTTTTGAAATATGATTTTCAATTTGTTTATTGAATTTGTTAGTCTTTCAATTTTATGGTTCAATTTTGTAAATTTTAAATGGTTGTTACTCGTGCAATGGAGTTTAGGCACATATACTCACTGATTTAGGATGTTAATTTCAAAATAGGAATAGAATTAATGGTATATTTTTGTATTTTCGGATATGATTTAGACTATTTACATTGTTTACCAATATTTTGGTCGATCATAGCTAGAATTGAGGGTATATGCAATCAATTATTTTATTGGATTACACCTTTGGGAAATTTCACTGCTTTTATGACTTAAATATTACTATTGTAATCGTGTAAGTTGATGCCATTGGAACTAGAAAAGAGAATAAGCCTATGTTTTACTTTTTCTCCTTAAACTAGATTTGAGAGCTTGTTTGTGTCATTAAATTTGAACGGAGAGCAATGGTAGGGTTTGTATTCAACTAGAAAGGATGAAGATGCTCCATTTGACTCTGTACGAAAGCAAGACTGGCTCGTCTGAAGCCTATAAACAATGATTTCCACTGAATTGTGTATCTCAGCAGCATAACTGATAGAGATGGAGCTTAAAGTTGCTGTTATGCTTTTGTTTCTGAGTGATTTGTCTTAGTGCCATTTCTAATTTGTGTTCAGTTGGACCAATTCTGGTTGTTTTCAATTGGTTTTTTGATTTTTTCAAGTGGTTCTTTTATGTGGGTGCTGGTTGACCAATTTTTTTATTCATTCATTTTTCTTAATTATTGTGGCCCCAAAGCAAAAAGATATCCCATTTTAGGGTTGTATGTTTTGTCTCTGAATGCTGCAGTTTGTTATTGATGAGTTAATATCCTCCTAAATAATCCTGTTGGTTGATTGGATTTTGTATGATTATTACTCTGAATTCATGCCAACAATAAAAATTTCAGTGAAATGTTTTTACATAAATGAAAATTTGAAAATGGGCCAATAATTCTTCACGTTGTACGTATCGTGTGCTGGTACAATTCATACCTCCTTCCATCTTGCAGCTTGAGGAATTTCGAAAGAAAAAAGCAGCTGAGAGAGCCAAGAAGGCAGCATCTACCACCCAAACTCATGCTTCAGATGTTACCATAAATGATAAACATCAATTAGAAGCTGAACATGTGCGAGTCACTGACTCTGATGGTGCTGGTACATCTGATGCACCTGTTCCTTCTGTAAAAATAATTAACATCAACAAAAAAATGACTGAAGTTTCCCCTGGAAGTCAGCAAGCTTACTCGAACAACATGCATGCTATTTCATCTTTTTTAGCAAACGATTATAATTCATCTTCTACAGAAGTGCAGATGCATGCAAAAAGTCTAGAAAATGAGAACTATGGTGCTTCATGGAATGGGGGACCATTGTTTACTGAAAGCTTACCAGCAAAATATATGAATAATGATTTTCAAGAATCCAATCCAAATGAACATGATGGTTCGTTGAAGGTTTCTGCAGCTGTAAATCCTATTTCTTCTCAAGCTTTTGTTACTGAAATATCTCCTCAGAATTCACAGCAAAGTAAGGGTAGTGAAGGCAGCTTGCTAGGTAGTAACCATGCGTTATCCTCTCTCTATGAAGGTAATGCTGAATTTATGAACAAGAAAATTCTCTTTTTGTATGTGCTTGTTATGCTTGTCTATAAATTATAATAACTATAATTTCTATTTATCTATGTTTTCATGATTTTCTTTTGCTAAGGAACTGATGCAGTATTGTATGTTCTGTTGTTTAATTATAGACTCTACCCAATCTACCTCGGGCGCAAGAGGGTCTGTCCTTGAAGTTGGGCAGAACTTACAAGGTGATGCAGAATTCAGGGAGCCTATGATTTCTGATCTTGAAGAAAGAAAATTCAGTAGTTCATATGGTGGTTTCTCAAATGTGCATGGATCACCAATCGAAACATCTGGATCTTCAGCATTCAGTTTTGATACCAGAAGATCCACAAGTCATGTGCCACTGCATTCAGTCACAAATGATACTAGTTCTAGGGGATCTCGCCCATCTTTCCTGGATTCTCTTAATGTATCCAGAGCTTCTTCCGAGTCTCTTTTTCAACATAATGAATTTTCAAAGGATGCATTTGCCTCCCATAGATCACAAATTAACAGCATCAATGCCATAAGATCATCCCCTTTTGAGAAACCATCAACTCAGAGTGAAACTATGGGAACTTTCTCCAAGGAAAGGTCCCCCCATTTTCCTAGTGCCAGTGAGTATCCTGGTCATTTTTCAGCTCCCGCTAGCAATAATGGTGATCTCTTTGCGCTGAATGTCACTAATGGGAATATCTTGGAGAAGAAGCATGAGTTCTACTCAAGAAAACAGAATGAAGATTTTGCTGCTTTGGAGCAGGTATTCATTTTTTCTTATTGAGCTACACTGTTTCCAGCTTTATAATGATTCTTGTCTTCCCTGGTTCGTCCCTTGGTGAATTATATCTCCTGTAATAACGAGTTGTGGAATGACATGATATACATTTTTTGAAGTGTGCTTTTTGATACCTTGGAAATATGTCATTATAGGTTTCCTAGATTATATCTAACTCTTCTGATGCACTTTGACATTTCATAATGTATATGCAATTTTCTACTAGTATATATTGGTTTTACTAAAACCATAAGAAGCATGGAATTTATTGTTTCCTGTCGCTGTATAGGGATTTATGTAGTTAATTGTTAGACACGAAATATACTGGAGAAGAAAGGTTTGTGGGCCTCTAGAATGCAAAAGAAAAAGGGAATCTGGTTTACCTGGCTAATGTGCTTAATTATACATGCAGCACATCTTGGTAGGAAGTTTAGAGCTCGGTTGAGGGATAAGGCTGATTCCTTTTTCAATTTATTGTTTTTTCATGGTGAAACAATAGATAAGTATATCTTCATCCTTATTAGATCTATGCCTTGTGTTTACCATTTTGTTTTTGTGGGGTGCATGTGCTGGAGTACCGTGTCATTAGGTTGGAGATTGGTAAATTTTGATATCAAGAGGCAAGGAAGAGTAGATTCTTGAGGATTTTAGTTGTAATACACTGTGTCAGAATTGAAGCCTAATGACATGTTGGCATCTTAGAGATGAAGAAATCGTAATGATTGGTCAATTATTTCCAGAAAGCCATTGAGACGAGAAATTCCTCTTTTGTTTTTGAAGTTCTTAACTTTATCACATTGGTTCTGTTTACTGACTTTTTCCTGGATATCATTGTTTTGACTTACTTGATTACTTTATTTATTTTTTATTCTGCAGCATATCGAAGATTTGACTCAGGAAAAGTTTTCACTGCAAAGAGCTCTTGAGGCTTCACGTACATTAGCAGAATCTTTGGCGGCTGAAAATTCATCCTTGACAGATAGTTATAATCTACAGGTTTGTTTCCAAAAATGATATTTGTGGCATCACTAATTTGTCATAATCATGGAAAGTTGTCTAATGCTTATATTTAGGCTATGTGAATCAACATCATCTTTGCCGTTTACATAATTATCATCGTAATCTCTAGAGCCTTCCCTCCGCATTAACCGAGAGACTGTTTCCGTGACATGAACTCACAACCTCTAGGTTACAAAGTATCAATCTGCTTTTCAATAATTATAAACGGAAAATATTATATTCCAGTGTCTAGTGTCCTGATGTGCTGGGTTATATACTAATAATAATCTGTTTTTCATTGCTTATTCTGGTTTTAATCTCTATATAATTTGTGCGTGAAAGATCTCTAACAATCAGCATTTTGGAGACGGGAAAACAGTGTGTAATTCTGAAGATATTTTTGCATGTTCATGAAAGAGATTGAATATCTTGAACCAATAAAGATAATGACTATTCTTCAGAAACCTTTTCATGTTTTTTCATTGCAGCTTATTTTAGGAAATTCTGATAGGCACTCAAATCTCATTTCATTTTCCTAATCACTATTCTTAGTCCTTTCCAAAAGTCTCTTTATCATCTATTGACATTTTTTTTTTCTCCCCAGAGAAGTGTTGTCAACCAGCTAAAATCTGACATGGAACAGTTACAGGAAGAAATCAAGGCCCATCTGGTTAGTTTTTGTTTTATTTAGGGTACTGGTA